>OU900101.1:5796966-6396966 GCA_918026865.1 Phyllotreta striolata | reverse complement strand
CCTACCTTTACTTTCTACTTTTTACAAAATTAAGGAATCCAATTAATGGAGCATATACAAGAAAACGAAATAAATCCATTAAAACACGTCTCCGGTACTTGTCGAGATAATTCGATAATTGATTTAGTGAATTCCAATAAATGCCATCTAAGCTTTGTAGTTAATTCCCATCAAATTGGAGTGTTTTAATCAAACGATCATTGTTAATTATCTTTCACTTAACATACAGCTTGTTATGCGTCCGATATCACTCCGAACGCCCATTTGGCCGTAATAATTTATTTACCATCAGTTCTCGTTGGGCCACAATTACAGTTTGACATATCACGTCTAGTTGTGTTCGGATACAAATCTATTTCTAGGCGGCGTATATGCTGCGTGCCGGTTGGGGCTTTCTCTCTACTTTTTTATGCATCATCTCGAGTTATTTTTGTAACGTTAATTTAATATTAAAATACATTCGAAATAGGAATTTACTTTCGGAATAATTAGGAAACTCAACATACCGCTAACGAAGAAGTTAACACTTCTATTAATCAACCTAGCGAAGAAGTTAACGCTTATTTAAAGGATTAGCGAATTGCGAACTTTCCCTTTAAATGTCACTTCGGAAACTCCGGAAAGTCGAAGAGCAGTTGAGTGAAAAATGTAAATAAGTCGATAACGAATGCCGAAAGTTTCGCCCTTTTTGCTAATGCGATTAGCGATAAAAACGATAACAAATCGAAAAGAATTGATCATCACAGGTTTTTAAAAAAAATCATATCTATCACCGATTTATAATTAATTAGTTCAACTTGTACCACAACTATAAATTACCCGATGCAAAACTGAGCGATATGAATATTAATACTTTTGCGCTTTTAAAAGGCGGCTATTAAGTTCCTTTCTCGGGAAAGGCCTCCGTTTTTCCGAAACCCTTCAAAAATATGACTCATAGGTCATTTCCTCGTGAGAACCCCACATAATTCATTTAAATTACGGCCCCCGCGTTACTCATCGCGTTTCGACGTCGGTTATTAAATAATCGATACGTCGATAATTTAAAATATTTCATAACAATAACCGGTCGAATTGAATTAGCCGGGGAAACGAATCGAAAAAATATCAACTATTCATGTAAATAGTGCATAGATACATCACTAATTTAGTTACATGCTCAATTAACCGTATCTAGCAGATGGTTATCTAGTAATTTAGTGACGGTTATAAACGAAGCGCCGGTATGGGGGCGGGTGAATTAAATAATTTAATTTACAGAATAAATACACTTTAGAAAAGTTAATTAGAGCCTAAGAATTGCTATAATCTCCCTATAGTTTTAGAAATTTCTAGTCAAAAAAATACACGCGTATTCTGTAGTTTTAATTACATCAATATTCTCTCTAGTTTTAGATACAAATTTTCCCCCTACTTTTATGTTGCGATATTCTCACTACTTTTACTTCTTATAAGTACTTATTACATCGTTGCATTCAATTAATTTTTCCGACGCTACACTCGATTTACGAGTATTAAAAATAACTGTTTGTTACATTTAAACGAAGTTATAGCACTTTGAATGGTTAAGCTTTCCTGGTTATTCAATCTAGGCGGAAATATTACCCGGTAATATTTCGAAAACATTTCGTCGACGGTTGCTTACATTCTATTGTATTGTATCTAAATAACCATTTGAAATAAATACAATGTCTCTCATTGTGTATAGCTACTTGGAAACGAGTGGAAAGACTATTTATCACTACGGTTTGATCGCGTCGAATTGTTGCGTTTTTTTTCCTGCTGCTGCTGCTACTATTGTTTTTGAGAGATTTATTCGAGTCGCCGAGGAATTGGATTTTCTTTTGAACAATGCGAGTAAATGAATTAAATGAATGTTCGATTTTATCGATAAGGAGTAATTAATCACTTTACGTTTGATTTACTCGACACTGAAAATAATGTGTATAAATAATATTCCGCTCCGCAGGACATCTTCACATTTGCACCATCCCCTTTTAATATGACGAACGTAAACCTCCCTCGCCTCGTGCCATCGCACAGTCAGTATCAATTTCCTCGCAGGAATATCTATTCTCATCCCTGATTTGTTTTCTTTTCCACGACATTTTGATATGACTCAAGTTCATTCTTATCGCCGGATTTATCGATTGCCAGTGCCCTTTAGAGGAACCCAAGAAGTTGTGTTGCAGCTCTTCCTCCCTTTAATAGGGCTGCTTTTATATGGTAAACTTCCCATTAGATCCCCATCAAATTCCGTCAGCAAACTTTCGTTCAAACGAAGAACTATTATAAAATCACCCTGTATAGCGTTTCTACGCTGTGATAATAAACTTGTAGCCCCGTTGTGGAGTCAAAGACACCCTTCTCGACGATTTTTGTCGGCAGCTTGTGTTAGATTTGTCTCGTTTCTACCAAGAGCGCCGTCTTTTTTCGACGTCCTATTGTTTTTTACTATAGGATAGGGAGAATGTTTGTATGTAAGAGTATCACAGCCGTTTTGTGTATGAATTGACATGTAGATATATTCGAGCATATCAACACTACGTCCCAAGTATTTTTTAGCGCCCATTTTTAATGTAAAAAGAAGCTTTAAATTTGATTAAAACTTGTATCTACACATTCCCTCGTAAATATCTATTGCAAAGTACCAGACAATAAAATTATCTGAAACTAGTGTGTAAAAGTAATCTGTTTGTTTTTTGCACAGAACTCGCTTTAATGTATCTGCATATGATGCTTAGGTGGAAAGTTCCGGATTAAATCCAGCCCGGAGTTTTAGTTCGGGTAAATTCGATTAGGCTTTAAACTTTTAAACGAGCTTCTACCGGCCGATATGCGGCTGTAATAATGCCCCTAGGCGCGCAATAACACCGTTTAACATTCGCCGGATTTCGCGGAATTGTTTTCCGTTCGTTAATTGCTCGTTTTTTTTTCCTATGGCAAAAAGCTCCCGACGTTTAACTAATGGCGATTCGCGGAATATTATTTACAATGTTACAGTTTTTTAATAACGTGCCAATCAAACGGGCCGTTCGCCATGTGTAAGGAAGACTGTAAATTAATTTTTACGACGCTCGCTTCCTTTTAATTAAGGCTAAAACACCTTGGGTGCAACACGCTTTACTTGCGTTCGAATCGAAGATTACAGGGTGTCGCAAAAAGTTTGGGAGATGTAGTCTATAGTTAACCCACGCCCCAACAAGTTTGCGACATCCTGTATACTAAACGGAATACACTTTTACCATCAACGGATTTTAATTGTTAATTATATTCGCGTTTTGTAATTGCATCGATTTCGTCGCATAAACTTTCAATTAAAGCGGATCCGACTGCGCAGTAATAAACATCCCAAACGCTGTCCGAAAATGATAATTAACACGTTAACCGAAAGTTTTTAATGAGCGCCTCGCTAACAAGCGCTCGGGCGTATTATTTATTGTACTTAATTGATAAGTTTGTAGTTCCGAAACGATCTTATCGCAACCTTAATAGGGTGCTTATTAATACGCCTAAAAAAAAAACTAATGATTGAAATATCGAAAATTGCCGATTTCGGTGTGGACTTGGCAACACTTTCGAAAGGATAAATAGCTCTACCCCGTGCGCTTTGTCCGCTTTCTGTACGGTCGAGAGATTCTCTTTTACGCTCGAGTGCTTCCTTCGGATTATATCCCGGCGTGTCACGACGTATAAAAGAAGAAAAAAAAATCGCCCTTTCGTGTAGAATGAGAGACGATTTTGCGATGTACGTCTTCACTGCGAAATACCGCACTTGGACCTCCCCAAGTCGGCGATTTTTCGAGAAAATCGGCAACGCCGGGCGGCGATTAATACGGCACTTTGTTGCAGACAACTTCACCGACATAAATATATCAAACATCACTACCAATGACAAATAGTGCGGGGGCGATTGTCTCCCCCCCGATTGCAGTTCGCTAACAACTTTCTTTGATTCCGATGCCCACCCTCCGGTGCAGATAGAAACTTAACGACTCGAAGCCCCGGAATTTCTTGGGGGGAACTTCCAGCCGAAGGAAAAAAGAACGGAAACTCCGATAGATGTAAGAAAATGTATGGATTTTCTTTTGGCGAGAAATTTTGTGCCAAGTTTCGAAAGTTGATTTTGATTCGTTATTGTTATGAGATTATGCAAATTGTAGTCCGTAAGCTCTTAAGTGGGGAATATGCATGCACTTATGCGTTAAAAATTATTTTAAATTAGTTCAAACTACACTGGGAAAACCACTCATTAAAATCAAGCGAAACTTGTTAACTATTAACTCACCACAACTTTGCATATGGCGAACATCACCTTAGATACATTTAAACTAAGGGCTCGTTTAACATTTTTTCACTTTTAAACTTTCAACTTTTTTCAAATATTATAATACGGTATGTTTAGTTCTAAATAGTCAAAGTTAAAATTAGTAAGTTGTTTTTTTATTTTTCTGCATAGTGCTGCCTAACTATGATGAGTTTTAATGAAAAATATAATTTGTTAAACTTAAACTTACTTTTGTCGTATATTTATTTTCCCTTTTTAATATTAAACTAAAAATAACTTTATAAAGTTATTAGTTCAAATTAAATCGAATTCACCACCGTGAAGATATAAACGAAAGAATATTTCGTAAAAATTCATAAATCACCCAGTATTTCCTTAATGAAGTAGCAGATGTAACTTTTAATGGCTGTTTGATATTACCCTTAAGTGCCTTTGTATACAGTTCCTCATGACTCACCCTGTATATGAAATTTTTCAACTCAAACATTTCCGCTCTGTGCGAGAGTAAAAGCTAATTCGACGGCACCCTTTTGTCATCTGCATGTTTTTTTTTTTCGAAAAATAGATCGCTTTGATTGATTCCCCTTTTCTCGACGCCCGTCGAATTTCCATCCCCCTGAAAGCGGGCGATGTATCATTATTTAAATAGTATCGCTCCGAATGGCTGTTTTTTCCGGGCACCGGAAGTGAATTCTATTGACTGATGGCGGATTTATCGTTTCGAGTTAGTTTCTAACAGAATTTTTCAATTAACGGATTAATTTCGACCCCCTGAAAAATCGCTCCCGCCCGGCACAATGCCGATCGAATTTTCGGAATGATATTTTTTTTTAATTAATTACGGGGTAAGTTTTACATTTGTGTCTTATTCCTAATTAATTAACATAGTTAGATTAGGCAATTTGCCTATACAATACTACGTCCCATTGAGTTTGACTCACCCTGTATATTGATATTATTGGTTTATAATAGAATTCAGTAATTTAAATACGATTATCACAAGAGTAGAAATTAATTTTTCGAGCGCTCCATAGTGGAAAAAGGCGTTAAAAACCGCGTTGATGGCCGAAAACAATGCGATATATCCGCCTACCTATATCCGAATTGATGTGTGTAGATGAATTCTCGATAACACCTAATCAATACACAATGTATTAAAAAAAAAACACAAAGCGAAACGGGGAGGGCCGGCTCCACTCATCGATCTTTATTGTATTTAAATTCTCCTTTTTTTCGGCCGGCATCTACTAAATTAAAGAGCACGAAATTCGTAGGGATGGGACCATTTTTTCTTCTATTTTCTTCTCCAAACAAATTAATTAAACTTTTTTCGTTCGACGCCGAATAGAAGCGGCGAGATGAGCATCGCGACGTCTGCACCGTACACCGCCCGACTTCCTTAATTATTATTTAATCCTTATTAAGTGGTAGCTGCACCGGAGCCCCATCGATTTTCCTCGAATTATTATCTACTTTATGATACTCTTCCTCCGGCGAGTTTGCAAAGAAGCGATTTCCGTGGAAAAAAACGCATTATTCAGCTTTGTTAACTCTATGATTCCTTGGAAAAAACATCCTCGTTTAAGATTATTAAAATGTGGGTTCTGGAGTAGCCTATTTTAATCATTATTCGCCACCCAAAGTGACTTTCTGGTGGTTTCTAAACGCGCTTATAAAAATTTTCCGGCGGCTAAAACGTGTTTACAAAAATGCCCGTGTTTACGTTTCGAATTGTAACAGGGCTCCCCGATGGGTTAATATCTTTAATATGTTTAACACTACTTGACTCCTGCTAGTCTTCGCCGCTACTTTACGATGTTTTCTCTTCCGAGAAAAAATCTTTATATAAGCTATTTTTAGGCCATAAACTTGTCTTGAAGTGCATTACGTTAGTTTTTATAAGTATTTTTGTGGGTACTGTGAGTGATATAATTCAATGACCGAAGGATTTCGGTTGAATTTCAACAGGAAAATAGACTGATTCGCGCCGGAAACACGAGCGAAATCATCGACAAATATGAATTGTAACTTTTCGAAGGAAATATCGAATAACTTGGTAGACTTCTTATTCATCAAAAACTACGTTATCGCGTTTAGTTCGATAAATTTATGCGCATCTCATATATATCAAAGATCTTTTGCCTCTTCAACTGTATCAAATATGAACACTGGCGTAGCTAACAAAGAATATTCCTCACCCTGCAGATGACTTTCACAAGCGCTGAAATCAAAGGGAATAAGAAAAAAGAAAATCGAGAATTTCTGCATATAGAAGGAATATAAGTTCCATAAAAAGAAGAATGGTAGATTAATTTAGAAGATGATACAAACTATGTAGATGAAGAAACTAATCAAAAACTTACGAAGACTCGAATGTCTTGAATACAAAAAGAAAAAGTAACATTTTTGCATCTTTTCATCACTTTTTTGTATCCACTTCACAACCTCTTTTGCATCATTAAACAAAAAACTGCAAAACAATAAATACAGTAATGATTTAGGGAATGAAATAAGGAATTTTCCTTGAAGGATATTCCTGCAGGATACGTCAATGGGTTCCCTGATGTCGGGCATTTGGCGAATTCTTTCAGGAAGTGCAGCGAACGTCGTCGAATGAGACCGGTTACGGCTTATGGGAAGAAATAAAAATAAAAATTTTCTAACCGCGGTATATCTATATGGGGAATTTCTCCGCCGAGATCAATGTCTCAATTTAATTTTATAATTATTCCTTCCGCTTTCGGAAGGTATTTACATCGGCGTTTACGAGCCAAGTTTTCGAAAAATTCGCTTTTATAGTTGTACTTTGAATTTATTCGTCGGGTTATTTGCATTTTCTACGTTGCGCATTTTTACATTGTATGAAACTTTCTGACTTTTAACATTAACTTATCATCGTCATTCGAAAATACACCGGAAAAGAATAAATTTTTGTCAGTGTAACGTGAAAATTAATCTCTCAATGGCGTTCAATAATATGCAGCTTAACGCGCTTTCTTTTATACCTTTTTGATAAATATCTTCATTATCAAAACCGTTGTAAACATCGTCAATAAAACGTAGCGAAGACAATTTAACGGCCGTAATAAATTCATTAATTCAATTCTTCTGGTAATGGCGAAACGATAAATCCTCGAAACGGGA
This sequence comes from Phyllotreta striolata, assembly GCA_918026865.1. Lineage (NCBI taxonomy): Eukaryota > Metazoa > Arthropoda > Insecta > Coleoptera > Chrysomelidae > Phyllotreta > Phyllotreta striolata. The sequence continues at coordinate 6,389,534 of OU900101.1, read as the reverse complement.
AATGGAAACATTTTTTTATCGTATTATTAACGGCCGATTTCATGAAGGATATTTTAACTTTTAAAGGTTCCATTAATAGATGTAATTGATTTCATAATTCCTCCATAAAGTGGGTGATTCCTTTTTTCAATCTCGATACGTTAGTACACTTTTATGCCCGATTTCAACAACCAGTTCCTAAAGTTAGGTAATACCTAAACCGGATTTAGGAATTCCTAAGTACAATTTGCGTTTCACCATGTGCTAAGTAATACCTAAAGGTAATAGGAAATGCCTAAAGTTAGGACCACTCACTGGGCTTGCCTAAAACATTTAGGAAATACTTAACCATACTTTTTATGTGATTTCATGTGACTTTATATTTGACTGTCTTTAGACTCTTTAGATGAAAATTTAAAATGGGAGGAGAGTTTTTAGAAACTGGACGAAACTGATTTTTTTTCGCCTTTTTCGATATATAAAAATACGGCATTACAAATATTAGAAAGAATTGAAGATTATTTTTAATTTGAAACACAGGAAGTTTTTGGATCTATTGACCGTACACATGCATGTAAAGATCCATTGTCCTGGAGGAGAGGATGCAGAAATATTTTACAAATCGGAAAGGTTATTTTTCTATTAATGTACAGACTACATCTTCAGCAGATTTAATAATAACTAACATAGTTTAAAGATGGCCCGGATTATCAACATCTCTTCTTTTCTCTCAACATATTCAATTTCGATCCCCGCTTATTCGGTTTACACGTCAAAATTAGGCAATGCTACCAACAAAATTCAAAAAATTGTCGAAATCAAATTTTTACCTAGGTATTTCTTAGTAAGGGATTTCTAATGTTGGTGAAATTCGATTTAGGTAAGTATTCGATTTAAGTAATTCCTACCTTAGGAATTACTTTAGTTAGGAAATGCCTAAGAACATGTTGGTGAAATCGGGCATTATTAATACTATATCAATTCCCGCGAGGCTGTTTAAAATATCCTTCATTACGCTTATAAAAAGAAGAAATACATATAATAAAACGTACCCGACACGTTAAAACAATAGCTACATAAAATATTATGGCGCTACACGCCGGCCGGGGCGTGTAGGCGTCTCGATATCAAGTAAACCATATTACGAGTTGTTTCGTGTTCCAGAATTACCAACTGTAACTGCATATTTCATCGGTGTTGCCAACCTGTCATACGTAACGCGAGTTTCATGCAAATCGTTTTGTACGGTTGGTCGCCGTGACTACGCGGCCGACGGCGACGGGCGCGCTCTCCAAATTAATTTCCCACCGCCAGTTATGACATGTTGATCGTGCTATCGTCCGAGTCCCTGCCCCGGTTTGTTTATCGCACGCTCGAAAATTCGTCGGGATGAGAAAAAAACCGGCGACGGTTCCGTAGGCAGGATTAGTTAATTAAAGAAATGCCCGGCGCACCGTCGACAGGACACTGGATTTATAGCGCACGTCCTTATTGTTTCATGGCAATAATTGACAGTAATGATAGGCGTGTGTAGGCGCATGATGAACGTTGTCAATTTTGATAACTCGCGTACAGATGATATATAGCGAACGTACCCCGTATAATACACCCATTAAAGTTTCTTTAACGTTACGTTAATTCGGCAAGAAAAATGGCTGTTATTGAGAATTCGCGCGCGTAAAAAAATCGAATAAATTAGCGTTTGTGCGGCTTAGCGTATGCGCGAAAAACCGGAGGACGAACCGTTGGAAATCATAGCGCAATAAAGCTCCATTATCCTGAAAATTTAACGAGCCGAAAACGGTCCGAAACAATAGGAATTCACGGGTCCAAACGGGGCCGTTTCTAAGACCGGAAATACCGGGATGAGTGACATGAGTTATGAAAAGGGAACGGGAGATGGTTCAGTTTTAAGGGAGAATAGGGACGCGTCGCTTAATTAATATGCGCTATAATTGGATGACGAGTGTTTCGGATAAAATTCTAGCGCGGAAAACTATGCGAAACGAATCTATTATTTACGGAAATGGCAGGTAAATTCACGACAAGTTCCGAAATTAATCGTTTCGATATTTCATCGGCGGAAGGTATGGAATTCGAACGTTAATTAGAACGTTGTTTGTTCGAATTTTCCGACAGTGATTTATTTTAATTGCTTACCAATTAGCCGGCAATTCGCAGGATTTATTAATGATCCTCTATTTCAGTACCCTTCTAAATATATCTACATTGCACGTAGGTATCATCCAATGCAAATATACAACAAAAAACTCTAATATACGAGGGTAGGTAGTGCAAAATTATCCATACAATGGATCGATTCACTTACTGATCTTAACATCACCATCGCTCGTCTGATACATTCCATAATTCGACAATATATTACGCGACCGCAACCCTTTATCTAGTCCCTATACATCATCCTATACTTGGTGTATATCCCCCACCTCCCTTGTACGTTCTACGTATAAAAGCAGGGCTGTATACGCGACCGAACATCGTTTCATTAAGCCCGTTCAATGTAAATCGAATTTACATGCCATTTCATCGCAAAATTCGAAATTATTATCTCCGCCGACGCCCCCCGAACGGCGCATAGACGGGTCAATGTCGGAGAAAAAAATATTCGGGATATATCGGGAAAACAACGCGATAAATTCACCGCTAAATCCCGATATATTATAGGTACAAATTAACTGTAACTCGAAATTTATGCATGTGGAAGTGGAATTTTTGCAGTCTGATTAGGTGGGGTGTATTAAATTGGGATGGGAAATAAAATATGCATGATGATATAGGTTGGTACGCCTGTGTTTAGAGATGATAACTGCATTGGAGAGCCGCAACAGTGATACAAACGCCGGGGCATTACCGGAATTACTCATAGACGCTGGCTGATGGATTTTCTGCCAAGATTTTTGATAGCCCACTATTTCCTTGATGTGTGCTTTCCGCAGAGGGAGAGATCCGAATCGCTTCCGGTAATGTCGGAACATTAATTTTTGCTTTGTTTCGCTTTCGAACCACTCAAAATTACTTAATGATATTCCACTCATGCGTAGCATCAAATTTGCTGACAAATTAATCCAACAGATAATCTAACCATGACGCGATTTGTATATAAACAGACTATATGCAAGAAATTATGAGTGTGACGTCACAACCACATTATAATAAATGTACTGTATGTATTTTTTTTTCACTTTGTATATGTTCTATCTACTGGGGTATACAATTCTATGCACATTGAATTTTGTTCAGGGTGGGTCGATAAATGTAGATGAGAAGGAATTTTTCGACTGGGAAATTTGAGGTTCGCTCAATTAAAAATGTTTGCGTTCGTTTTATTTTCCTTTTCGGTCGAGTTACATTTTACAATTCAAATGAATCTTATTAGCGAAGCGCTGGATTTCCGGAAATTCGAGACGGGCGAAAACCCGGAGAAGAAGGCGAAAAAAAAGGGTTACGAATAAAACGTCGAATTCGTCTCCCATTATTTAAATCGGCGCCACTGCGAAATAATTAATTGAATTACCGCTCGATACGGGGCAAGTGGAAAATAAATATTTAAGCGGACGAAAGCGAATTTTCCGACAATTTGTTGGTTCGAATAAAACAATTTACAAGCGGCCCCGAGGCGGTGCAGCGGCGCTCTTGTCACTCAAAGACGCGTAAAAATCGCGGAGGGCACTTTGAGCACTTCTCTTTTACCCTCCGGCGCCCCCCTAACAGGATATTAAGCAATTTTTAAACGCCTCTCAAGCCCGGAAAAATCCCGTTCTCCGCAAACTCCGCTCCGCATTCACCATACACACCGCCTGCTGAAACTATTTCCCCGGAAATTCCGCAACAGTCTAACACTATTACCGAATTTCGACTTGCTAAAGGGAGTGTACACGTTAAGTTGGCACTAAGTTTGCTCTTGCATAAACCATTTAACATACACATCTATATAGCCTAGTTGCCATATCTCTCACTTTGACTATTCGCTTTGTATACGGGACGGTTCGTTAACCGGAATTTTCTCAACAATTCTCCATTTTCTCCGAAAAACTTCACTCGAACTAATGTAAGTATGTGCACTTATCCAAACTGCAAATACGAGGGAGGTTGAAATTCTTCGTTGGATGGATTCTTGATATTTTAAATTTATTTTACTGGTGTACTAATATGGTCCACCCGGTATGCGGTTCTACATATATCCCTGTCTCTTTGCGTGTGTGTGATTCGGTATACAATAGCGCGAGCATTCGGCGTATTTCGTTCCATAGCGATGCTTCATGCTCATCGCATGTAAGTTTATCTCCCGAATTAAACTCGGTGCGCGCGGAGTAAAGCTGGAAATTTCCCTTGATACGTAGCAATGGAACAGAAATTAGATTCGCAGATTGATGCGCGAATAATTGATAGCGGATCGAGACGGGAAATTGTTCAAATCAAAAAGAAAATTCCGCATTACCCTCGTATGTAATGCGAAATTGCTCTGTAATAGTATAACAATTGAGTTAACTATAGGCTGTATAATAGGTATTTTTAACACTACCCTCGTAATATAAATGTAGTTTGATTAATACGAGGGGTGTGCAATAATTCATGTTGTACGACATTCTTTCTATTTAATTCAAGGAATACTTGCGCGTTGCCAAACCGTAGTAAAAATCCCTAACATTATGTAAATTGTTTTGAATTATTTGGCGCGTGGGTATATTTTTTTCCAAGTGGATGATCTTTTAAATATTTCAAAAGGACGCTCCGTTCGGGCTCGTTTCGTTCGAGTGTCGGTGATTTGTTATTCTTAACGTGTGGCGTTTCGGATCAAAACCAGATATCGTTCTTGTACGGGTTTTTCGGCATGCATAGGGGCTGATTATGGTTGACGTGACGTGAATCAATCGATGGATTTACATTCGATCGGGAGATTTTTTAATGGAATTTAAATTGATAGATGCGGAGCGTGGCGAGTAATTAGAACGATACGGGGGTGTGCTGGGGGATGGAAATTTCGAAAGTCGGGTACGTGCGGGTAGCGAAATTACTTTTCTAATAAGAGATTAATTCGTCGGCGATGATTACCTGGTACACTGTTTTCTAATAAAAAGATACGATCTAACTGATTGTTATCTAACAATTCAATCTCACGGTATAAACGATAAATTACCACGTTGTAGGGGATAAGCCCACTTTTCCCATCATTTCTTACTACTAAAAATCGACAGTTATCTCTTAATTACAAGCACAAGAGATGTTAATCACCTACAAAACCATTTAATTACCTTAACAATTTTTTATTTAGTCAACTATTCATGGAACTTGTAATTATAATCGAGAATTATTAACTCTAATAAAATACCTACATAAGTTATTAACATAAAACTATGAATGAATTAGCTCAATTTAAAAGAAATCTTTTTAAATAAGTCATTTAATTGAGGACATTTTAAAAATATTACATTAGAAATCGTGCATCAAATAAAGGTCTATACATTTGCTGCACACTCCGACGCAATGAACTTATCTTTACCCCTAATCGAAGCAATTAGTTTAATTGAATTCGCAAAGTGGACTAATTTATTTAATTAGATAAAGCCTTGTACTTTTATAAGTTTATTATGCGACAGCTTTGTCAGTCGCAATCGTCGACCGTTCGTTCGCAAAAAGCGGCGTTGTCGCGTCTTTTTTCTAAAAATAATTTCCCAATCTTGCAATTCTATTATCTAGCATCATTCATCGCGAATTATTGCTAGGAAACTTGCTGTTATCCTACCGACTGCGCCAATTTGTTTTTGTACCAAGGAATTAATTGTTCCCCATATGCTTTCTTACTCATAAATATGTAGCAGATACCTGTACCAACTCATAAATATTGTATATGCAGCCGCTATAAAAACCTTGCAACAATCTGTATACATTTTAATTAATTATAGGATACTACACAATTAATTAAATCGGCAATTGTTATTTCGTAGATAAAGTCCGTATATCAATTAAACGACGGTTTAATGCGTTCCATTTGATAAAAACAAGCATAATTGCTTGGACAATCTGATATAAGAAAAAACACGAGTTCACGATAGTTTCGACTTTTTATTCGCGGAATATTCATTAGCGCCGATAAATAAATGTTAATTAAAAGTTATATTTAAATGGCTTTTGTGCTGCGAGAGTGGGACGCAGACCCTCTCTCGATCTTTCTAGTTTTATATTAATTCGAAAAAGAGTTCCTTCGTCCACTCCTCGCGTTTATTGCCGACAGTGGGACGAGAAAACGCTACTCTAAAACGTTACCACATGCAAATTTCATGCATAAAACCTCAATAATTACGATAGAACCGATACGGGGGGCGCTCGTTTACATCGTTTCAGATTCAGATATACTAACTGGATTTCGGAGTTTTTCTTGTTCCCGCCATTTGCATAAGCAAAGAAACTTTCAGCGGTAATTGCAGGAATCTCATAGGCGACTCGTTATTATACGCGCTACACCTTAAAACAAACATATACAGTGTGTCCCTGAATAGTGAAAAAATTTTGAATTTACGAAGAAAATTCGTTCCTTATTAAGTAAGTTTTTTTAATTAAATCCACACTGTTTTGGCGTGCGAGTGTATGTAAAAGTTTATCGAAAATCGCCTCCTCGACCAGTCTTGTAGCTTCAAAAACGTCAATAAATATCGAGATCAGTCCGAGATGACAAGATGTGATTGCCTTTAAATTAATCGGTCGTCAAACGGAGCTATTTATTAGATGATTATCGCTTGGAAGTGTTTATCTAATAATAAATAATATCGGTAGGAATTGGTGCGATAAACAAGGTTAGGAATTTTAAGGAGGCGTCTCATTATCCGCCTATCTCGTTCGATTGGGAGATTTTAATTAATTTCGGTTAAATGTTAATGCGCGATAAATTGAATAAAATTCCGCTGTAAGCTATAAAAAGTTTCCGAACAGTTTCCACGGGTTTCTTGGAGAAATTAGCCCGCAAATATATTATCCCCGGGTACAATATCCCGCAGGAAGCGAGCGCGGAGCCGAAAGTTGAACAAAGCTTTTTATATAGATGAGTTATTGCCCCGTATGTGGTTTTGTGTTCGGATAATAAATCGGCGATTTTTTTTGTATTATTCGCTTTTTTATTATTTTTCATTTTTGCTCTTTTTTGCGCGGCGAGAGAAGGGAATAAAAGGGAACGATGGGACGTCCGCCTGCATTTGTCACTTTTATTTTTCTAACTTCGCCCGGTTTTTGCATAATACCTGCGTATAAAGTGGCGGGAACTTTTCGCATAACGTCGGGATTTCATTGATTCATTTTTCCGGGCGCCGTTCGTCCGGAATAATAACAGAAATTCCGTAAATGTTTACTCTAAAGAGAGGAGTTTCACGTACAAAAAGAGTCCGCGCATTTTAATCAAGAAAATCAAACGAGCCCGATAAATTATCAATAATTCATTTATTCAAATAAACTCCGGCGGCTGCGTATACTTCTTATTTATTAAATTTCAACATCGATATTAGTTTCAAAATTTACAATTTCTGTGCTAGAGTGGCGCATAATAAAAATCAACGTCCTGCTAAGTCCTCAATGTTTACGACTGCATTTATTTAATTTATCGATAATTTTACCATCGGTACCGAAGTTGAGTACTACATTATGTAGAAAGTGGATAGTTAAATTTTTCTTCTACCTCATTTACTCACAGATCAGAACGGGTTTTCGACGCCTACTGGAATATTTAGGTGAATTTACGATTATTATATTAATATTAAATATTAATCGTGTTTGTTCGGGGAACGGTTCGTTTGGAAAGTAAACGATCTACCCCGTAGAATTGACGAGGATAATGCTCGATTATTGTTGGGTGGATTTGATGACGCGGTGCTAAATTTGGCCGATTCATCGTCTAGGAAACAGCTCTGTGATCTTTGAACCGGTTAATTTCGGCAAGCGGGAAGTCCCATAATAATCTCAGGATAATGATTCGCGTTGGAAGTATCAATTTTCGAGGATAAGGGCTTCATTAGATCCATACATTTCGATTGGGAAAATTTCGGAAATTCAATAACACACTATACACGAATCGAGCCTGATTCAAAAGCATTCTATTAAAAGCTATTATAAGCTTTCGGATACGGAGATTAAAAATTAATTTTATGCAAACCTTTTTTGCTCTTTTTCTAGAAACTTAAGTTTACGGCGCTTTCGTACATTTTTATTATCCACTTTGATTTTATTTAGTTTTTTGCTATAATTCAAACAACTATGTAGTCGTAACGATCGTTAAATAACATTACGAGTTGCTTAAATGGAGCGATTTCATTTTAATCACTCCGCTTTATTTCTTTGCTATCGGACTAATAAAAATGGGATTATTGTTTCTCTTCCCTATTGTATACTTCTGATGAAAATTCAATTGTAACTTAGTTTCTAATACTTTTGAGGTATTAATTAATGTTTACTAATTTCAATGGGTGATTCTTGAGCTTAGTTTTGGTAATATCGATATAATAATATCGATATTTTTGTGATAAATACGCATATACCATTCCACTACAAATTTTCAATAATCCATTAGCGCACAAATTCGCCCGCGCGGCGTTTTTAATAAAATTTTCCGTAATTGAAAAATGGCGAAACTCGCCCCGGCGGAATTTTTTTTGCACCTTGTTTTCCACATCATAAAAATTCATTAAATTCCTCTTCGATATAGAGATGAAACAAGAGGCAAAAATAGGATTCGGGATCCCGTCCGGCGACTCTTCATTCCCGGCAAAAATGACGATAATTCGCCGCAATTTTCTATGATAAACAAAAAGAAGCCGCAGCGCTAGAGATGGGACGGGCGCCGAAACGGAGCATAATTCACTCGAATAAATACCATCCAGGAATGAAATTACATATTTATTCTTTACGCGTATCCAACACACACATATATCCTTATCGGAATTTTAAGTACGAAAATTCGAAAAACCAGACACCTCGGACGAGCGCGAGAATTTCCGATATATAAATATTGAATGTAACACGTTCTCAAACGACAAATGAATGTACATATGTATGTATTATACGTATCCTCCTTGTACTTTATGGCGTATAAACATAAAGGAAGCGTTTTAAAGACGGCTGAACGCGTAAATAAACATATACAAGGCTGCTGGGAAAAAAAAAACATAAAAAAATTCCCGTGTATTACATGTATCGATTGCGAGCGCCCCGGGGATGGGCGACGGCGAAATGAAAGGTGATTCGATTCGATTCCCCGTAGCCTTAAAATCAACACATTTATTATTATTATTCCTCCAAGCGCACCTGATCACGTTGTCGATTTTTTTTTTCTCCACGAGCAGAGTAGGGTGGCAGATCGTCGGTAATTCGATTTCCGACGTATTGGCTTCTCGAGAAAAAAATATTTGTCTTTTATTTATTTTTTCTTCTATTACATAACGAAATTAACTAACGTATACCGATGGACGATTTTAATACAATAAAATTTAATACATCACTCTTTAGGGACATACTGTATATTAACTATGTATGCACTTAAAGCTACATTGTATCTAGTTTTATTACTTAATCGATTGCATTGTGCTTAGAAATACCAAACGATTCCTGGTAAAATAAATTATGTTTAAAATGTCGTTATTAAAGTAAAAAAACCCATCGATGGATGAGTTAATGATTAATTATTACTGTATTGTTTTAATAGACAGGAAAGAATGTTTGTATTGTTACTCGACAAACGTATATAAAATATTAATGGTGCATCTATACAGGATGTAATAAAAATCGAACAATTCGCAACTACTACTACTATATTGCATTAACGAATTAATATGTGGAGTTTCGAGAGTGTGCACGAACACAATTCGCAATTTATGGTAAATAAATCAAAATTTCCAGATAAAATCCGAACGGCAGAACGCTCTCGACTCTCTCCTGCTTTCTTAACGCATAAAGCAAGAGTTAGGAGTTGGCAAACTCGCGAAGTTGTTTACCGAAACATCGGCGAGAAAACATCCCGAAACCAAAAACCGTGAATATTTTACGGGAAGCTCTTTATATTGACCTAGCTCTCGCATTTCTAAGTTTCGTATATTAAATTAAGCAAAGGGCGCGCGGCGAAGAGTTAGAGAACGCCTCGGAAGAGAAAAACTTTCACCCTCCCAGGTGGAAATGAAACCGTTTCCATACACGTTCTCAACTCCACTTCCACTCGATTGAAATTGTTGAAATTTATCATCCACTGCACGAGAGAATTGAATAACGCACGCTCAAAAACTGATGATTAATTCGCTCGCTCAAAATTAAGATACTCGATAATTAAAAGCTCATCTCCGCTGGTCGTTATCCGAAATATCCATCATATAATTAACGCTATGCCAAGAGCACACACGTACGCATAAATACACACACACACACACACACATACTCATCAATTCGGATACGTGATGTTCCCACCCCTCATGCGGGGCTGCAAGGGCAGCGGCCTCTAATGAAGCCGTGAGGGCAGCAATTCAGCAATTGAAAGCCAAATAGTTGCTTATTATAAAGGAGATTAATGGCGGGGTAGCAACGAATGTGCCGCGTCAGACTCTAAACACACAGCGAATATTTTCTGAACCACAATTAGACCGGAATTCCCCACCAAAATTGTAGTTAAGTATCTACCTATACTTCATCCATCCAAGATTAGACGCTGGATCGACGCTGGATCAACGCAATAGATGCAAATGTGCTTGATGATCAAGCGTCTAAACCTTGTTTTGATTACTCCGTTGGTTGGATGCATGAAGTTTAGTTCTAAGTCTTCAAAAAAAAAGAAAACTTACATGCAACTTCGACGGTGGCGGGCTGGCTCCGGATGCTTCCTCTGCCGCTCCAAGCGTGGCATTCGCACTTGAATTTATCCTTGCCGAAGAACTCCTCGACCATGTCCCTGGTGACGTTGGCCTCGGCCTCGAAGATCCGGACGCCCGTCTGCGGATCGACGAACCAATTTTCGACGGTCTCCACCTTCTTGGCGCCGTTGCACTTGAAGTAGAGGCTGAGGGCGTGGGCGGCGCGGCATTGCAACGTGGCCGGCCGGTTTTTCACGACGAACGCGTGCTGGGGCTCGGCCAGGAAGATGGGCAGGTCGCTGTTGAGCAGCAGCGACTCTTCCTGGTCGGGCGTCGGTTTCGGCGTCGTTGGGTCCTCCAATAGAGCGCTATCTGTAACGAATATTTACATGGTGTATTGTATGAAAACAGAAGAGTATGTCAGTAATGCGAGAAAGAAAATATGTATGGATGGAAGAAGATATACCAAATATAATTGCACATGGTCTATTTACATGGTGTATTGTTTGAAAACAGAAGGGTAAGTCAGTAATGCAAGAAAGAAAAGATGTATGGAGGGAAGAAGATATACCAAATATAATTGCACATGGTCTATTTACATGGTGTATTGTATGAAAACAGAAGGGTATGTCAGTAATGCGAGAAAATATGTATGGATGGAAGAAGATATACCAAATATAATTGCACAAAAAGGAACAGCTGGAGGAGGAAGAGATGCAGAGAAAAAAATTCCAACTAAAGCCATTACTATAGGCTCGCAGTTGCTGTTGAGTGAACATGGAAAAGGCCTAATTGTGATGATACGCACAAGGTTTTAAGAGGATAAATTTTTTTAGTGTTTTTGTAAATTAGATTACGTGTGTCGGAATGAACGGAGCTTTTTGCGTGACGGTTTTTCCATTAAGCGCAAATTTAATTTGCGATTTTTGCAATGAAATTTTTAACGCGTTTTGCAAACAAAAATAGCGTTTGGTGTATATCATGCGCCGGTATGATCGAATCGTAAAAAAGCAATTATACAACTAATAAAAGAAGAAATAATTTGACCTTTTTGATAGAGCCTAAAATCCATCGACACTAAATTACGGTCACATAAAGACCGCGGTCGTAAATTATCGGGCCTAAAAATTTATGATTAAGAGTATAAATAAACCAGTTAATTTGATATGTGACCTCCCGTAACCCGGCGTCATCTGTCAACTATCCTAACGATTTAATTTATTTTCTCTCGCGTCGGAGACCGTTGAATGTGAGCCCCCGTATACGGCCATTCGTCATAACGAAAAACAATTATTTTGACTCGCGCATCTCCTTTTACTACACACGAGCGAGATAACAATGCCGATGGAAAAAAGAAGCGTCGTCTTGGCCTCGTTTTGGAGCGCGTTACAATTCATTTTCCCGTTTTCCCGACATCCAACGTGATGTTTTTCAGCCGTCCGTCGTCAGGCAATAATAGAAAAAAATTGCTGTTTATTTTCCAGGTTTCCTACACGGTTTTTTACCTCTCGGAAGAGATCACAATTTGTTTTTTTTTTAGAACTTTTTATTTTATGATACCTCTACGAGAATACACAAAATCGCAAATAAAAAGGATGAATTTAATCGAATACAATGATGAAAGGAGATTTTTGACAGGTCCCATTGCTTGCTTAGATTACTGGGAGATTGGAAAGGAGCCCCGGGACTAATCGAATCGACCCGAACATGTTCATCGAGATTGTAGATGGTTAGATAAGATAAACAGGCGAGTCTTTTTTTTTTCTTCTAGCAATAAAACAATCACTATTCGTGTGTACAAATAATGTTCCGTGGACTCGTTGGTTCTCATCGATTATTTGTTTTACCGTCATCTTTGCTTGCTGACCATTCGTTAACTTTTTATAGCTCGGCGGCGTTGCCAGTTGGTTTTTTTTAGGAGAAATACAGAAAGAGAGGGATTGAATTGAAGGATTAATTTTAAGATTTTTATGGTATTAAAATCGAAAGGAGGTTCGATAGAAGTTTATTTGAAAGCACGTTTTATATAGGAATAGAAATTTATTAATAAATGTAATAAAACCGGCAACAGTTCTGTACAAATTTCAATAACCGCCCATTATATGCAGCTCTTGTTTAAATAGACGAACTGTAATTTCGAAGATTCGTGAGAAGGATATTTTCTCTTTACATTCTAGTTAAACAAAAAAAAGAATGAATTTTTAATGAGGTTTTCAAGTATTTGCTCTCTTATTTCAACGGCTAATTATTCCGAACTTTCCTATTATTCCGGACTCTCACGTGCCGACCCCGAAAAATAACTGATTACTACCCCGTAATTTTTAATTTGCAAATTTAAATTCGACTCGGCTAATGCCCGTTTTTTTTTCTTCATCTCGTTTTTTCCTTTCGCCACTCGTAGGTAGCCTTTTGTTTAGGCCGTGATTTAGCGGCATACGGGGTTTCGGCTATGCCGTAATAAAAATGCAAATTAAGATCAACCTTTCTTGCCTTGCCTTGCAAGCAAAACAGGAATATATTCAGAGTCTTTAAAATTGTTGGTTCTTGCTGAATTGTCTCGAATTAACAGAATTGTAACCAAACAAAAATAAACTTTTTACAACCCTCTGTATATCTAAAACTAAGGAACTTTTCGACTCAAAATTAGCCCAAGAATCACCCATTAATACAGTACATAACATTAATTAACAGGTAATAGGAGAGACAGTTTCGTTTAGTATAACTACAGATATCCCAATTTGCTTAAAATTTTTTATCTCCATTCTCGAGAGAAAACAATTCCTTGTTATTCGTTAAATCACTGATTAAGCCTTTGTTGTCGATGTTAAATTAAAACGAACGGCTCCCTAAGGGCCTTTGCGCTGTTAGAAATGTACAAAATTAAGTCTCTCGGCCGGTCGTTAGGCTGGTTTAAATAAATTTTCTTTTCCAGCGCGGTCTCGCCGCTCATTTCTTCGAATTAATTAATGCGGAGTTGGAGTTCATCGGCAAAGGGAGCGCTCTTGACCGTTCATCACCATAGAAATTAATTATGCCACGTAATTTTAACATATTGTAACAATAAAATCGGTTTTTATACGGACTTCACAGGGATACCTTAATTGCGCCATCAGTCCACCTTTCCACCGCTTGATAAAAGTCGAATTAATAATTATACTAAAAAAAAAAACATATTAAAGAGTAAAATGACTATATTTTAGTAATTTTCAGTACAAATTTCGCAGTGCTTTATCTCGCATAACAACATCGAAGATCGAGTACTCTTCTACCATGAATTAATAGCAATCGATTTAACATTACGAGAACGTTATTTAAGCCGATCGAGCGCAGTTAGATGAGCCAGTTTTTCAACGATTAAAGCAAATTCGACGGTAAACGGGGCGCGTTTTCCCGCAGCAAAAGAATCCCGACCGCGGAGCGAGAAGAGGACACTCCGCGGCGCATTTCCCATGGCGCCTTTTACACATAACAATTAAGGTACGGTTGCATTACGAAACGCGTTTACTTAACATAAATTTACATGTTCAGCAATGCGATAGAGGCCGTTTTGAGACGACGCGCATGCATAACGAGCCGAATATGCATTATATTTTACTCGAAGATCCGAGCGTGCTGTATTAAACGTAAGCTTTAAGAGATAATTTAGATTTTTTAGTGCTACATCAACACTAGGAGGAATTTTCATACTTTTATTTTCTTCCATGTAGGTGTCATAAAGTATGATACCAGATATTTTAGACCCTTCATCGATACACCCTGTATAAATTGATCAATCGAAGCTCTATAGACTGTTTCAACTCATTAAATAACTCCTATATAATCGCCTTTTTCGATTTAAATCCCCTTATACGAAGCAATCCGGTTATTTCGACATCTTTTCCGGGAGTTGAAACATCGAACGTTGAAAGATCGAATCTGACGTTTGGAAAAACGGTTCCCGATAGAAAAGAGACTTTTCAATTGAAAGAGCAAGAGAAATCGGGTGGGGTAGATCGAAAGATAGACCACGCGCTTATTTCTTTCCTCTCTACTCGATATAGAGCTTGCTCCAAACTCAAGGTGTTCGTCAATTATGCAGCCCCGAATTGCTGATTCGAGTTTCCTTCGAATTAAATAGCTGCTCGGAGAGAGGTTTCGTCGAGAAAATACTCCATTACTCCGTGTAGTTACATTGTAGACCTTCCTAAATAAAACATTCCATACTTAAGAACCTATTGATTCACTTTAAACTACCAATTAACATTTTACTAAGCCTCATCAAACGTTGATAGTCAACCTCCTGATCCTGCTGTATATAAAATGAGTTGTCATTTCCTGCTAGTCGATAAATCAAAGGAGCAAAAATAAAAATCGAAGCCAATATGAAGCATCATCGCGGTCGGCTGGACGTGTGCGCGTATAAATCGCAGATAGCCGGTAATTGAAATATCCCTAATGGCGTTTCTCTGTAAACAATCGCCTGGTAGTCGTCGGGGGGGTGATCAGTCACTTAGCCGGATATAGGCGGGAGAATATGCGGAGCGAGAAGGTCCTCTCGCGGGAGGATATTTGTCTCCGAATGCCGGAATTTTATTACGGGCCCGCCGGCAGAGATAAAATTTGTATTCGTTTCCGTACGTGTGAATTTTTTTATATAAAATAGGGCGATATACAGCCCTTAAATGATAAGCGTCGCGTCGCATTAGCAAAACAAATATACGCAGAAACAATATCGAAATTAGTTGTCGATAATGTCAATCGACGGAAACAATTAAATTCGATGATTAAATTTCGGGCAGTGCTATCGCTGCATTGCAAACTTTGTAATTAATTCCATATACGTTTAGTACAGGGTAGTTCCAATTAACTCACATTAAATTATTACAATTATATTTTTACTATCTAATCCACACTCAAACGACTCTTATTTTCTCTATAAAAGAATAATTAAAATTTATAATATTAAATCTACTCGTAAAATGATATAATTCGAGCATTTCACACCCTGTAAAATATGCATTTAATATTTACAACATATCGCCAGTGCGTAATTCGGTTTTAGTGAATTTATTCCCGATTATTATCTGTTTACATTCAATTTCAGGGGCGCGTTTTAAAATTGAAATCGATATTTACGGCTAATCGTAATTTATGACGAACAATAACCGTATTTTAATTGAGTTTAATTGGTTTTTAGATATAATTTAATCGATATAATAATCGAACGGGCGATTACAAAGCGATAGCGGAAAATTCAATCGCAGTCGCATTGATTTAACGATTTATAAAATAGATTACGAGTTGATTGTGGTTTTGAAATTTATTTTGCTATATAAAAAAACGTTAATGCTTCATATTTTGTTTAAGAGAAACTATTATTAAGAAAAAGCGAGCCTGAAATATTGTAAACTTTACGTTTATCGTTAAACTAATTGCCTTTATTACACCTCTTTATTCTCGGTTTATTGCGCGCAAGTAATTAAAATAACAATCTTTGTATTATACTAAATAGGTAATAAAGCACCAGCAACATTTGCAATTACTTTTTCTATCGAAACTTTATTTAATTAGCGTAACCAATAAATTTACTTTAACGATTAAAATATATTTGCCCGACGTCGCGCATTCGCCGATTCCGAAATTGATTT
Source organism: Phyllotreta striolata (assembly GCA_918026865.1). Lineage (NCBI taxonomy): Eukaryota > Metazoa > Arthropoda > Insecta > Coleoptera > Chrysomelidae > Phyllotreta > Phyllotreta striolata. The sequence goes on along the minus strand of OU900101.1, from coordinate 6,373,093 downwards.
GCAGCTTTCGCCCGTCGACCTATTCAAATAACATAAATAATTCCCGCATAATTTTTCATTGATTTATCGCGACGCGTAAATATTGTGAATGACAATGTCAAACAATAGATTTCGACTCTCTGATCGTTCCTAAATTATGCATTTTCCGTTAATTGAATGTGCTCGAAAAACACACATATCTGCACAACATGCCTCTATATGCAGGTGTAATTTATTATTGTCAGTCGCTACCTTTTTTTTTGTTAAATATTATAAGTTTTAAAATCCATGTTACAGTAATGTCGAATGGGATTTGTTAACAGATTAGTTCGTAAAAGCGCCTGTATTAAATCAACATGGTACTGCACTGATGACTGATGATAAAATTAACAATCCCTTTGATAATTTCTTTTTTTATTATAGCCGTACGCTACTGGTAACTGCCCATTATCCGCCAATAAAAAAGGGATAATTTCCAATTCAATTTCCGACTTTGTTCTCGCAAATGAAATCCAAACATTTGCTCGATTCCGGCGCTCGATGAATTTTTAAAAGTGTCCGCAGGAGCATTCGAAGACCTCCGAACTTCCCCGTTAGTTTCGTTGCGTGTTTTCCTTTTGCCGGAGTTTAATTGTTCAAGAATTTCGTGCCGGAACCGCTACAAATTGTCCCAGATCAACGAATAAATCTGTTGATTTTAGCTCTGGATGATCCACATAATTTCTACGTAAAGAATAATTCCACTCTCGGGGGTACTCATTTAAAAACCGATAAATGCAGACTTTTATAGAGAAATTCCTCGGGTATTTTTTCCGCCGAGCTAATTCGAAGTATTTAGCAATTTACCTGGATATAAACATGTTCAGTTGTCAGGATTCCGTGTCGTGGTATCCGCTCGACCGATAAATCAGTTAACTCTTTCGCCCGATCCGGGCTTGCTTGTACGTAAACTCGAAGCTCTAGTTGCGCTGCCGGTCGCTTTATCTCGAGCAATACATTTTTTTTTATGTTTCCCCAATCAGATCGCATTGAGGTATTTACAGCCGGCCTGTGCAAGTACTTATACTTTATTGACCGCGTTGCACGATGTCGAAGAGGAATTAAAAACAATTCCAGCACGTAAAAAGTAGCGCGATGAATACGTTTTGCATTGTAGAGTATTAGAAGAGAGTAGTAGAGAGGAATCATCGAAATTTGGCGTAAATCAACAATGGCGAGATGAGCGAGAGACGGTGTAAATTATTTTCGTAATTGATTGTTCATGTATGAAACGAAGCCCCGAATGGAATATGAATTCGCGAGAACACAACGCGTTCCACATCCTGTCGAGCTGCAGCTGCCGGACCAAACGCGATTGTGAATTTTCCTCCAGCCGAGCTTTCCCCTGGTTTTTCATAATGGCAAAAAGGAACGGTCGCTCGCTGTAAATACGCACCGATGCTCCCTAAAAATCGAATGTAAAGCTGTACGGGCGAGTGACTGAATACCTGAATGCCGTACATAAACCGCGGGAAAAGTATTATCCTACAAGATAAATAAATTGAGTAATTCCATCGATCGCCGTCGTTGCTTCTAAGAGGTTTTCCACCCCAGAAACGAGCGAACAACATGTCGCCGGCAAAACTCGAAACTACCAATTCCGGGGCGCCCCCTCGGCGAAAGTCTCGGTTTGATTTGCATTCCACTTATACAAGTTGTATGTATATCTATCACAATTCCACTTCTGATTTTAGGCAAACATCTCTTCTTCCCTCGCGCTTTTCGAGGGCACTTTTTCAATCGGAATTCGAGCGACAATTCGGCGTAAAAGGAACCCCCAAGATGGAAAAATCCGATAGTGTAAGTGACAGTTAAAATAATTCATTAAGGGGGTACCTGGAGGAATTCCTCCGGGCAAAAATTCGCCGTTAAGTGAAACTCATGCGTGGAATATTTACGTGTACGGCGATGCACAGCGGCAGAAACGCGCGGTTAATCGACATAATCAAGATGGTAGATTCATCTGTGACTACATATCATTAAGAAGAGGGCCCTTACGACATGATTCCCTTAATTACCTTAATTTATATTAAGAGATCGCTTACCCAGATACCAACTTGTGCGAGTCGGGCGAGTCTTTAACATATACATATACGTCGCGACGTTGCCGCGTCTATTGAACCGCCCGAAGTAGCGGATCCGGGGAAGTTCGTTTAAATTGGAATCTTTATTGTTGCGGCTCCGCATTTTCCACAACGTGCCGGTTTGGATTTTTTTTCGGTAGCGCCAGCCCGAAGTCGTAAAATAATTGAACAATCCCGGTTACCATTAGTCACGATTCGCGGATAAACTTGTAGTTTATTACCGGAGGGTATCAATTGTACCACAGAAGCCGGGCCGGTTGGTCGATTGGCGATTTGAAGAAGTAACAGAATTATAAACCGTTCTGCCTTTCTGTGGATTTATGGTTGGAGGGTATATATGCACACGCAGGAATGCTCGACGGGATGGAATGCGAGGCGTTTTTTTTTTCGCCGGCTGTTACATGAACTTTAATTTTTGTTAACAAAAAAATGTGATAATAAATCTACTCTTCTTGCAGGCCGGATTTTTGAACGCGCGTTATAGAATTTCTAACATTCGGGCAAGTGAAATAAAACTACCAATGCAGTGTACCAATACTGCAATGCAGTACTAAAGTAATTTATAAAGCGAGTTATAATTGCTTTAAATTTACAAAAGATGTCCTGTAACCTGCAAACTTCAATGATATATACTATGTTTGATATGCAGAAAAAAGGCATAAATATGCTTTAAAAACATTTTGAAAAATCTTCAAAACTGCTTGAAAATCACTCTAAAACAACCTTCTATAAGACGTCCTCGCGAAAACCATTCTAAAATTGCTTCAAATTCGCTCTAAAACAACTCTAAATCCGGTTCAAAACCACTGCAAAAGTGCTCTAAAATCTCTTCAAATCTGCTATAAAACCGCTTTTAAACCAAAGTAACGAAGTAATATTTAAAAAGTAACTTTTTATCAAAGCTTTAATTCTGAGATGTGAATTCAATTGCTCCAAATTCGCTCTAAAACAACTCTAAATCCGGTTCAAAACCACTGCAAAAGTGCTCTAAAATCTCTTCAAATCTGCTATAAAACCGCTTTTAAACCAAAGTAACGAAGTAATTTTTAAAAAGTAACTTTTTATCAAAGCTTTAATTCTGAGATGTGAATTCAATTGCTCCAAATTCGCTCGAAAACAACTCTAAATCTGGTTCAAAACCACTGCAAAAGTGCTCTAAAATCTCTTCAAATCTGCTATAAACCGCTTCTAAACCAAAGTAACGAAGTCATTTTTAAAAAGTAACTTTTTATCAAAGCTTTAATTCTGAGATGTGCATTCAATTGCTCCAAATTCGCTCTAAAACAACTCTAAATCCGGTTCAAAACCACTGCAAAAGTGCTCTAAAATCTCTTCAAATCTGCTATAAAACCGCTTTTAAACCAAGTAACGAAGTAATTTTTAAAAAAGCCACTTTTTATCAAAGCTTGAATTCTGAGATGTGCATTCATAATCAATTAAATGAACATCGCAAAGTTTATTTCTCCCGTCGCAATATTAAACTTTTCCACGATTATTTATTTAACTTGTATACAATTACACAAAGCTACTTATAAAGCGAATTCTCTTCGTTCACACAGATAAGCATTATTGAAGGTGTCATCAAAACACTCCCAGTAATATACAAAAATCGATATAAATCGATATTTCGTTACACTTTTATTTATCTCACTCGAAAATTTGGGTTAATCGACCATTTCAAATCGATATTTATTTAACGACAAAACTCTATATACCACATTAATGGTGTATTACACAATTTTATTACGTTTAATCATCTCTTATTGGTATTATATTACATTGAGTTAAACGATTGTATTATTCACATTTGCTACACATACACACACATACGTATTTATGTTTATCTCCAAATGCATTTTTGAAAAAAAAAAATGCATAACAAGTACACGACCCGCCCGGTTGATGTGCCGTGTCACAGTATCGTTACAGATTAACTTCGCAAACTGACATTGTGTCCGTACATAAAGTGGGTGTGACGGCGCCCATGTCTGTCCTGCGACTCCCATATAACCCAGATTTATGGGTTAATCCGTCGCGACAATATAGAAAGGGCCCTCGTACGCGTCCACCCCCGTGCCGATTCCGATTTGCGACCGTATCGCCATGGCGGGCACGTCCCGTGGGACGATTAGACGGGATATGAAAATTCATTAGGCCGGATCCGGTGTACCCGTAAATTATAAATCTCAAGGATATTCGACCGGCGGATTTGTTTATGCAATTAGTCGGGACGGGCGAGCCGACTGCGCCATGTTTGTCAATTAACATCGAATATTGCGACGCGGCAAAAAAAAGTCAATTTCGTAAGTTAATTCTGCTAGTTTTAACAACTGATTTAATTCGGTGGAAATTTGCGTATCATTCGCATCGGGACATCATCGAAATCGAATAATCCAATAGCGTGCGGAATGAAAACAGTTAAAACATGCCGGATTATACGCGTTCGCCATGTGGCGGGTTTTACCCCTACGGCCAGAAAACGCCATTAATACGCAAAAAAGGCCCTAAAATCCCGGTTTAAATGATGTAATAACTATCCATAAAAATCGAATTTTTTAATATCTTCGTTAAGTACAGGACAGGCTTTTTTTCGTCACACGCCTCTTCGAACATTAAATAATATTAAATTCCCGTAAAATCCTGCAGGAGATTTCGTCACGTAAGGGGGTGTTAAAACTTCGATGCTTAAATTATATTAGGAAACTTCCTTAAAACGATTATAAAGTTTCGTATGTAATACCTGGAAAGAAACCGGCACGAAGTCGAGTTGTAATTTGCAATATTGGAAAAGTTCTCATTTTGATGCAAGAGCGCGATTGTACACGGTGCAAAATAAGGAATCGGAATTTAATTCGATTTCCATTATATCGTAAAAAAATCTTACCTTGATTGCAGAGCACCCCGACGTCGACGAGCGCCGTCGAGACGACGAGGACGACGGTCAAGCGGAGGCGCCACTTCATGATATCGGCCTGTCAATATCGAAACTACCCTTGCGTAGCTACCCTTGCTAGATACCGGGGGTCCTCTCCTGCGGTACGTCACATCTTTGAATGACAAGCGGTCGAGGGTCCTCTGTCGATTGTCTGCAACACGAACGATTTCGATTTAATGAGACAATTCCTGCGACATCTCTCCGGAAAATTAGATAACGAAAACGAAGAAAAAAGAGATAAAAATGCTTAACGTTCTTTGGTAGTTACGTAAACTCTTGTGGGATTATCAGTCATCGTTTGGAGCCTGCCGGACCACATGCTGTTGTAATCCGACGTGTCATCCATTTTTATGGGGCCCTCTCGAGCCCCGGATTGTCCCGATCAATCATAGTCACAAGAGAATCAACCAAAAACGTACACGTGTAATGTCCTCTTATAACTTTTGTCACATGCAACATTAAAGACTATTTACTGCAAATTTGCGTTGTTGCCAGATTTACCAAAAAATCCCTACATGCTCTTTTTTAAGCCCCAAATCATCTCGATCAATCTTATTATAGATAGTCATCACACGAGAATCAACCAAAAAAGTACACCTAATTTTCCCTCCGCTTGGAAACATTAAAGACTGTTAACTTTAAATTTGCGTTGTTGCCAGATTTACCAAAAAGATCCCTAGATGCCCCCTTTTTTTAACCCCAAATTGTCTCGATCAATCTTATTAGATAGTCATCACACGAGAATCAACCAGAAAAGTACATCTAATTTTCCCTCCGTGTAGAAACATTAAACACTATAAACTTTAAATTTGCGTTGTTGCCAGATTTACCAAAAAAATCCCTAGATGCCCCCTTGTTTTAACCCCAAATCGTCTCGATCAATTTTATTATAGATAGTCATCACACGAGAATCAACCAGAAAAGTACACCTAACTTTCCCTCCGTGTGGAAACATTAAAGACTATTAACTTTAAATTTGCCTTGTTGCCAGATTTACCAAAAAATCCCTAGATGCCCCCTTTTTTTAACCCCAAATCGTCTCGATCAATCTTATTAGATAGTCATCACACGAGAATCAACCAGAAAAGTACACCTAACTTTTCCTCCGAGTGGAAACATTAAACACTATTAACTTTACATTTGAGTTGTTGCCAGATTTACCAAAAAAATCCCTAGATGCCCCCTTGTTTTAACCTCAAATCGTCTCGATCAATTTTATTAGATAGTCATCACACGAGAATCAACCAGAAAAGTACACCTAACTTTCCCTCCGTGTGGAAACATTAAACACTATTAACTTTAAATTTGCGTTGTTGCCAGATTTACCAAAAAAATCCCTAGATGCCCCCTTTTTTTAACCCCAAATCGTCTCATCAATCTTATTAGATAGTCATCACAATAGAATCAACCAGAAAAGTACACCTAACTTTCCCTCCGTGTGGAAACATTAAACACTGTTAACTTTAAATTTGCGTTGTTGCCAGATTTACCAAAAAAATCCCTAGATGCCCCCTTTTTTTAAACCCCAAATCGTCTCGATCAATCTTATTAGATAGTCATCACAATAGAATCAACCAGAAAAGTACACCTAACTTTCCCTCCGTGTGGAAACATTAAACACTATTAACTTTAAATTTGCGTTGTTGCCGGATTAGGCGAAAAATCCGGTAGATCCCCCAGCGCGCTGTTTACTCGGAACATGTCGATGGCGTTCATTGTATTTACGAGCATTGTTATTTCTTCGCTCTCGACGAAACGGCACGACGAATGGAGAAAAAAAAAACATAGAAAGCCGGCGAAAAGCTAAAACTCTTTTCAGCGAGAGCATTGTGCGAGCTCGCGTATTTAAAGTTAAATAAATCAGTCGAAGTGCTTTTGTGAGTCGAATGGGTTCTTAATTATTATTCTGAATTATCGTGGTCAGCGTGCGGACTTTAATGGCCGTATAAACTCGTCGGAAAAGTCCGTCTGAGTGGTTTCGTGTAATTACCTGCAACGTAAGAGGTCGCTTTGAATATATTTGTTTAGAAAATTCGTTTGTTGTGTATTACCGAACTTTTTTTTAATATATCTTCCTGTAACTGGTAGATAAGTTTTAGCTATTTTAACCGCATATCTGCTATTTGTGGGTATCCCAGACTGATTTATGTCTGAGGAAAAACGTCTTCCGTCGAAAACAACGCGTTCGGTCGTTTTCTAATACTAAATTCAAAAGCTACAAATTTATTTTCACCGATAAAACAATGTAACAAGAACTTAAAACAGTAAACATAAAAATGATATATGCACGTATACGATTCGGGTACACATATTCACAGAAAATGACAGACCACGTTTACACGAGACAAGATTAACATTGCAGAGAAAAATTGTTGTTTTGCATCCTCTGCTCGAATATCGGTAGTTGAAATGCAGGTAAACGTAGTTCGGGTACTACCTACAATCGACATTTCGTAGGTCTACAGTCGTTATCCTTATCTCCTTACACGATATTATCACCGTACACGCTATGTGGGTACGTTTATGAAGCCATATAGACTTGGGAAATCGATCGATGAGGTTTACAGATTTTTTTTAAATATTTAAATTTATTTCTTGAAGGAACGGGCCTTTTGCACTAAAGTTTACAAATTTAATCCGGTTGCTCAACATATAAACATTTTGCATAAATGATTTCATGAATGATATTTATGTGTTGATCTATTCGTTTATTATCTGGAATATTGGTAAATACAAACAAAACCTTGAATTTTCAATACGTTTAGATATATATTTGTAAATTAGGCAATATTTGATACATGCCCGGGTAGCTCAGTCGGTAGAGCATTGGACTTTTAATCCAAGGGTCCAGGGTTCAAGTCCCTGCTCGGGCGATTCTTTTTTTTCTCATTTTACACCAAAAATTTCTTTAACTAGAATTTACCAATGCGATTATAAACACGCTGTATCCAATCATCTCACAAACCTATTGTTTGATGATTAAACTCACACACCTATAATCGCTTTATGTGATAAATAATGTAAAACATATCAAAAACAAAATTTACAGAATGAAAACTTCATTGTCTAAAGGTCTTAACAGAGTTAAGTGACAGCTCTTCGATTCAAACAAATAAATCCAAGATTTAAGTACAATGGTCGTATACAGAGTGGAAAAAAGCGAAATAAAGCGATCAATCAGTGAGTCAGTGAGTCAGTAGATGGAAAATTTAGTACAATACTTCCATACCGAGTGGAAAATGGAAAATATTTCGATAAACAGTGTGTATTAGTGCGATCAATCAGTGAGTCAGCGAGTCGCCCTTACAAATTTATATAAAACGGCCGATTAGGGAAGCGAATTTTTCGAATAGTGCACTCGACTCCCGTGATTAATTCGACCGGCTAAAGACGTCAAGACCTCCGAGGGCATCGGAGGCGCGGGCGTGTCATTTCCAAATGAAAATTGATATGGTCGCTTTCGCCTTTCGGTAGTGGCTCCGGTAACGGCGTGTTGTTTTCGTAAAGCGATACGCGCTCTTCGCCATAGGTGGTTTCCCGGCGATCTCGCGCCTTTCGAGGTTATCTCGGGATTACGACTTTTTTCGATAAAGTCACTCACCCTGGCGACGGGCGCTGCGTGAAAAAATCATCAATCAAAACGCTGATAAAATCACAATAATAGTGATTAATGTAAACAAAACCGACGAATGTAATCCCTTCGAGCAAGCTTATCGGGCTATATTAAAAAAAATGTGTATATAATATAAATTATTGGGTGCATGTTTGGAGTATTTCCAACTAAATGTACCCGTTGACAAATTGGGAAATATTCGAACACGTGCTTTTTTGTTTGCATATAAAAAAACTCATATAAATCATTGACATATACCTTTATGACATTGACAGAATTCGAAACGCCTTTGGCTCAAACGGCGTTTAGAGACCCGTAAATAACAGTAATATAAACTATCTACCTGAAATAACTATAACGTTTAGACATTAGTCTTGTTGTTTATCTTCCTTTGAAACAGTTTGAAGTGCAATAAAGTGAAAAAAAGACGAAGCGAAGAAACATTAAAAAGCACTTAACACTTACGACCGACTAAAAGGTTTCATTTGGGAAGTTCGGACTCATTTTTATATATACGTTTGTACGGAAATGTGCGGGGCGGGCCCGAAACATGTGTTCCCGAAGAAATTTTTGGGCTATACCATCTATCAGCTCTTATAACCTAAAGATTTCATATTCGGTTTGAGCATGTGGTAATCGGTTGAAGGAGGTCTCCTCATTTTGTCGCTGAAGTGTCAACTGCACTCAGCCAGTTAAGATATTGTACAGGATTTTATCGAATGCAGATAATAATAAATTTATTTAATAATTACATCGGTTATCTATGAATAAATCTAATAAAAGAAATCGTACATTTAATGACTGCAATATCCTTTATAGATAAACGATTATAGTATTTTATTACTTAGTATAAAACTCGACACCTGCATATTAAATTGCTAGGTAAGTAATAACGCTCCGTACATAGACTAAACATATAATGCAACTTTTTTTTTTCGGTAGTACAAAAATTGTTTCTAGTAAACAGATCCGTTTACTTGTATCATATTTATCTACTAATTGTGTGCAATCGTTGGCATTTCCTTTGGCGATTGCATGCAAAAAAAATCGACGAGGCTCGTGCCAATAGAACGGTTTCATATCGCTCGAATGGTACCTTTTCTAATGATCCTAAACAAAACTAATCGGCCACTGGTGTAGTCCGCTAAGTGACAAACATGTTTACTTTCCAATATAAATTTCCTCTTCCTATAACTATTTTTATCCGGCTATTCGTAACCGACGTCTAATGATTACGAGTAGATTAGAACGTGGATTTTTGAGGAGAAATATATCTTTTTGTGTAGCAGCACCGCACCTGTCGAATAAATTGTTAACAACGCCGAGCACGCGAGCGAAAAACCGGGGAATTTAATTGATAAATAGAAAAGCAGACGGTGAACGCTGTAACCTTTTGGTATGCAAATAACCCATTTAAATCTCGCTACATCCCACTTTGCTTCCAACATGTAAATATTCCGGCGTTTTGCATAATTCGCAGTCGTTGTTCCATTTCCTCGATACATCTTCCACCGGCTATGCATATATATTTTTTTAATGATACCACCATTATCATCCCCTTTAAAGCCAAACAAACATTTTTCCGATGGCGCCGAAAACTCAAATAACGAACTCCCCGATTCGCAGGTAACTCGATCTTTAGAAAGGAAACTTTTGTAAATAACCCCCCGGTGTACGGGCGTAACTCTAGAAGACGTTCGCGGAAATTCCGAGGATGTTTTCCCGGTTAACTCGACTGTCGAAAATGATGAATGCAAATTACAAATGGCAAGTTGATTTGTCTAGGATGACTCGGATGTTTGCTCGGCAAACGGGGGATTAACTTTGATGGGAGCACACACTCGGGGGATTATTTTAACCTAATCTAGAGTAAAAGTTTAGTCGATGGAGCAATTTGAATGATAAAATTTGTATATTTGTACAAAATTGTACTCTAGAGAGGTTTACACAAATGTCACGACGAAGTATATGGAAAAGTAGGACTAATTAAAATTGTAAAATTGTGAAATCCAATGGATTCAAGTCTGGCGATCGAGTGGGTCATTTAAATGGACCTTTATTAACAATTCTAGAGTAATTCATCAATTTAAAATCTGAATTCTAACTGGCTGCCTCGTGACACCCTGTATAGCCTAATTGTCCAATTCATCCCCTAACTAAACGAATTCCATGCACTCCACCACTCAATCGATTAGCCCTACAAAAAAAAAGGCGGCCCGTTTGGCTTCCATCGCGGAATCCCGCTTAAAATATATTCGAAAAAAATAAAAGAAACGTTCGAGCACTTGTTCTTCTTTATTAATTACAAGGTCCATTTAACGGGAACGTGACTTCGGCGCGGATGCAACGTTATTCGGCAACTGCTTTTAATTAACATTTGCATTGATTGGTCCGCGGAAACGGAAACGTGGAAAAGGGTTCGCTGGGAAGAGCGCGAAAAAATAATGGAATCCGAGCGATTTCGATGAATAAAGACGATCGGGCACGTTCTTTTAAATGCGAATTTTCATATTTAAATGGAAAAAATATGTTTCATTTCGCTGTCGAATGATTGTTCCGTGTTGAAATGGAAATTTCACAGAACATTTGTATTGATTGAAGTAATTCTTCTTATAAGAAAAAGGGAAGTTGTGTGGATTATTTTTTTTAAATTGTTATCTTTAGTGGAGAAATATTTTCTTGAGGAACTCAGGTGAGGAAAAAAGGTTGTATAAGGACTATTTTCTTAATTTTTACCATTGGTATATGGCGTTTCGTTGGCAGAGGGAAATTGTCTAGAGGAACTTTAATATATTCCAAGCATAATATTTTCTCATCGTTGTATGAAAAACAGACATGTTTACAGGAAAACGCCATTTCCATGCATAAAGACTTACTAGCATTCAACCGTTGCTTTTCCGAGAGTATTAGACGACCCGCTGGGCACCCTGTGTCATTGGCGTAACGCGAATTAATTCGATAAGGTACTATTTTATTCACATAAATTCTAATTTCACATAAACTACTAGTATAAAATATGTATTTTTACCCTGCAAAAAAAACCCGAACGCCATTGGAATTGATGTTGTTTATTTTATTGAAAGGAGATGAGTGATAGCGCCTAGTGCAGACTCGATATGTAAATTTTGATTTAAAAGGAACACGTTTTTAGACCGTTTCATCGGAATTTTCTCTCTAGGCGATTTCGATCATCGCATCACGTCGGTATCGTAAATAAAATTATTCGTTGTTTTCTTTTATATACTATATATCTACATACACCCTTCACTCGAACTACTTTCGAGGAATTATCGTACATGAAAAACATGTGTTTTATTCAAGAAAAACAGAAGATTTAAATCGAAGAATGCAGTAGATTTTTACATTATTAACAGTACAATAATCAATTTTCAGAGTGCATTCAATTGGATTAGAATGTGTTGTAAATAAGAATTGGAAAGAGCCCTGTATAACATCCAGATTTCTCGTTTCCTTTCCCTTTTTCCTTCCATCTGTCGCGACTTAGAGACGTTTCATAGCGTCGTTTTTTACGAGTCGTCAATAGAACGTTCTCGCTCGGGGGAAAAAAAAGCTGTAAAAAATGAATAAACACCTCGGAAGGCCATTAAACGCTCTCTTTTCAATGGACCCGTGTGTTTTTTTCCGCGTCTTTGTCTCTATATTGCGACTGTCGTGAGATAACACTCCCGCCTCGAATCAATATGTACCGTGTATTGGGTAACTAGAACCAACAAAAGGTTAGGAAGGGCACTAGAGAAACGGGCAATTTGCGGTTACGTTTCGAGCGGAGAGAGAATGTTTTTCCGTTTTAAAAAGATCGTGATCGCTCGCCCGCGTTCCGTCCGGAACGAAGGGAATTTTATTTCTCGCCTTTCGAATTAAATTAATCTTCCCTAATGCATTCAATTCGAATTTATTTCGAATTCTAAACGTGGGAAGGAGTGAACTATTGTTTTTTTTATTTATTCAAAACGATTAACATAATACCGAAAGGTAAAATAATAAAGGATTTCTCCTCCTCGATGCATCGCATCGAAAATGTTTTTTATCGGTGAAATGTGAAGCGCCCGAGCCGCGTTGTCGTGTATTATTTGAATAAATAAATAAATAATTGCGCGTATACGGGGGTAATTCGAAAGCGAGCGATTGTAAAAGACCGGGATTTCGTGTAATAAACGACTAGTACAACACTCCTTAATTTGTCTACTGAAATAAAAAAGCGATAAAACGAATCGAAGATAACTAAAAGTAGTGTCCCGAGATAATTGGGTCATAAAGAAAGAAACAGCGCGATAACCCCGTGAGACTGCCGAGATATAAAAATAGACAAACGATATTTTTTAAATTCAATTAAATAATCAATAATTTTTCGCCATGTAATGAAAAATCCACAATTTAAAACACTAAAAATGTGGATTTCTAAAAGTAGATTCGTTAAAAATATTAATGCAACTTTAGCTTCGATCGTTTGCTTACAATTATAATTTATTATTAATAAATTCCAAATAACAATTCCCAGCGATAAAGCAAAATGGAAAACACCATAAATCTTAGAAACGGCGCATAATTATTAAATAAAATCGTTAAATACTATTCAATTAACGCATCAGCTCTTAAGCCAGGTTCGACTCTTGTTCATTTCATTACAAATTACCTCGTAAATAGTTTATCTACCTATTAAATTAAAATGGAAATAGTAAAATAATTATTAAAAAATATAACCCTTTATATGATTAAAATTACCATTTTACGCAGGCTTTCTTGCATGTGTTTGCATGCTTATTTATTTAATATATTCACCACATGTTATGTAATTACTAATTATTAATTATAGTTAATTATGATATAGAGTCCGATCCTGAGTAGAATCTATTCTCGAGCATAATTGAAAGGTCGATCACATATAACATTTTTTTTATTTATTTATTAACTTTTATTTCGTTGGGGAGTTAATGATAGAGTTCTGATAATGACATGTTTATTATTCTAAATAAGCATTGTGATCGCTTAAAAACCGTTTATTAATTCCGAATTTGCATATTAAAATTATTTAATGGAATTGTAAATTACACATTGTTCGTTTTTTTATCGGAATTGTGAATAAATTAAAGTATTTATACCCGTATACGGGCGGGTTGATTTATCGTAAGGAATTTTTGTTTAATGCCCGCTCCGGAGGGTCCACGTTTTTATCTACAATTTAATGTATAAAAATATTTCTCCGCGTTGAGAAAATTGCAATTTAAGGGTTATAAAACTCGAAAGTGGGCTCGAAAAATTTTCGAAGTAGGTATACGTTAAAAAAATAAATTTTTCTTGCGCGGGGAGAAAAATGCTTCTCTTGCTTCAGGAGCATAATTGAAAGTTGGAGACGTTACCGAAATCGTTATCTTCCTCGTTCGGCACTTACGTAAATTGGACGCCCTTCCTAATGATGACTCCCGATGGTGACGAGGCGCAGATGTTCCAATTTAACAACCTTTTTTGCAAATTGCCAACTTGTAACTCTATATTACAGATATAAATTCAAAGAATAGAGCTCGTTATGAAACTAAATATCCTCCGGTAACTATTTGCAATTCTACTTTCGTGTATCTACGACTCTTTTATTAATTGTAAGCTTCTTCTTCTCCCATCAGAATCTAATTAGTTTAGCGTCCACTCTCCAATAAATAGAGTTATTTGGACTCCAATCATTTTTTTTATTGTATCAATCACATCTTTCAACACTTGTTCACTCTAAATAATGCTCATCATTTAAACGAGTCTCTCTCGATTTCTATTAATGAAACATATTAACAAATGAAACTGCATGGGAGTGAATTAAACTAAAATTATGAACGAATTAATTTCGACGGACGGTTGTTTTTGATTGATTTATCACTTAATTAATACGAATCGAGATGAACGGTATAGATTTTCGAGTTTATAAATGTCAATAATCGCGCGGAGTTTTCGAAATTCCGCTTCATATGCAACATTTTATCCGCATTTAATGTATACCTGACCCATTTTAAATAAATAACCGGGCGGTTAGCGTATGTAAATTGCGATGTTTCTACCTACCGCATGTTTTATTTGATTATTATTCCCCTTTATTTTACCAGTGACGCGTGATTGTATGTATGAAATAAATTTTTGGATATGTAATAAATATTAGGAGTGCGGTGGAATTTGTGGTAACATTGACAATTTATCGGGACATCCCCTGAATTTGTTGTAGCTGAAACGATTTTTCAACCTTTCTAATCTATTACATACATCAAAAGGAGACCTGTTCAGAGGAAAAATTATTTTCGGTAAATATTGTTTTAGGACCCGACCGCGTTCTTTTTACCTGCGAATTTCGACGCTCGTAATTTAGGAGGCCTCTAAAAAGGATCAGAAACAAAAAAAACTAATTTTTCAAACTGTCTTCATAAAAGCTTAGAAAAAATTCCGGGTACGTGTATCTAAAATGCCGGTTTCCTATGCACCCAGGGGGGCCACCCTTATTTTTAGGCGACAAGATAAAATGCCCCAGCGTAGAGATTACAGGGACGTAGCTCACAAAAATAAACAAATAATTATTTGTTTCTGTATACAAATTTTATTAAATTACAATTTAGTGTATTGGAGATATTAGTTAATTTTAAATGATTAAAATAAAATTATATATTATCGCGATTTTACGGTGTAAAAAAAAGGGAAGGTGCGCCGCTGGAAGTCAGGTAGTTTTGAAAATGGATTCGGGCCCAGTTGTCTGGTAAAGATGAATGGATAACAAGTGAAAATGTTCAATTAGAGACTCCACATAACGACTTTTGTAGCCATTCTCCCAGAAAGAGATAAGTGCTTTTTATGGACTACAGCGAGGCGGAGGGGGCCCATCTGGGGGGAGGCCGTTCCTAATTTAATAACGCCCGAAATTTTCACCTCTTTAAAAAAATACCAGGCGACAGCGAAAAATACGCTAACGCTAACGACACGGGTTTGTTTTGCTGATTTTCGCGTTCAGATAGCGGCAATTTATGGACGAATTTTTCGCCGGGATAATATTAAAAATGTTTTCTAGTTCACTGGAGCGCGAAAATCCGGCTCGTTTAGAACCGGGGAAAACGGGAAAATGTTTTCTTCTACGAAACATCTAATAGACGAACGCGAATAATTCCATCGAATCCATCGGATCTTTTATATCGCAGGCATCCAAAGACGAATTGCCATTCGCTATAAAATAATCGTATGCATTCGCATGGCGTGCGGGATTATTAGCGTTGGGAAGAGCATCAATAATGGTAGGTGCATTATTTTGAAATATTACATACAACGGCAATTTCGAATGCGAAATTGAAAAATGCGCGGAATGGGCGCACGAATGCCGGGGAATTATAATTAGAAAAGATTGAGGTATGTGCGTGCGTGGTCGTCGAGATAATACACGATTTTTTTTCGACTTCTTATTGTTTATTTCGAACTTTTACCAAGTGCTAAATCTTGCAGAGAAAATCGACTCTCTAGAATCCACTTAATAACACAATTTTTAACGAAATAGAGAGCCGACACTATGGGGAGTAGAATAAAATGTAGGGAGAATAATGTTTTGTGAAAAATCCGGTCCTGATTTGTTTCTTCATTATACCTTCAACCTGTAATTTAGCCGGCAATGTCGACTCCACCGGTATAGTTTTTATCTAAAGCATTTAATGACTATGCATAAAATAGTCCCGTGTTATTAAATTAATTACAAAATACTAAACCTACGCTCATTTTCACCGAAAAAAAACCGGTTTTTTTTCATTCGGATTCTTTTTTATAGTACACGTTGTGTACTTTTATAGGCCTATTTAACATAGTCTTCGAACTTTTGATTGCGATTATGAATGTTGATTAATATTAATGACGGGTTTTAGGTAATTCTGACGGCCGGTACTCGATTTTTCACTCTTAAAAACCGCGCCGAGAGGCTAAATGGATTTACGTGGGAATTTTTATGTCTACTAACAAGCCGGAATCGTTAAATTGGTAGCAACAATGAAGTATTAGGTATCTAATTTCGAGAGCACGTTAGCAGATTTATTGGTCATTTCATAACTGAAACAAATCACCGTTCCCACCGGTCTGTTCGATTCAAATGTTGCTCACATTTCTACTAGTTTCAATGTTTCAATCGGTATTTTTTGCATGCTAAAACTGCTTTGTATGTTTTTTAACCATATAACAAACAATGAAACAGGTCGCGAAGTTTCATCGAGCGAAGATGTTAATTAAGAGAGCAAATAATTGAATAATTTGATTCATCTCCAGTTTAAATAGGTTGCGCTGCGGGCACGCCAGAAAGAGCCGATGGAAAAAGCATTAATTAAAAAGCTCTAAAACGCGTCCAGGGGACAGTCGGTTGTTGTTCCACCAATTAGCGTGTGCGTTCGTGTATTATTATTTCAAAAAGTGTTTAATTCACCTCACGCCCAGTCAACGCCAACAATTGCCCGGTCACGTTCTTCGATTATTCGATAAAATACAATTTAAAAAAAAAAATCCTATTTAGCTTTAATAGGAACGATATCAATCAGAAAACGATCTCGACTAATCATTTTTGCAGTAAAGCAGTAAAGCAACACACCCCTAACAACTAATTTCCCTCTACATAATCCAGTATTAGGCAATAAACGTCTATTTGCGGTAAATGGAAGCATATTTAGCCCATTAAACCGTCCTCGATTCCCAATAGTACGTCCGAATTCTGATTTTATCCGATTTCACCGTGTACCTGTAACCTATAATTTCGAATTCCACTCCGGCCATGTCAGAAAGGGGTGCCCGAAACCCCAACCCCCTCAGTGTTGTTATTATTACAGGCGAGCCGACGCTATAATTTGCTTTATAGGTAATAAAAGCCCCGTTCGTTTGTCTAGCTTTAGCAAATTTAATCAAGAAATGTCACACTACTACACGAAAGAGCAAATAACTGCTCGTACCGAGAGGGTCGAGATTTTTCGGTCATTAAACGAGCTCCCTCTAATGGTGATTAAAACATTAAAAATATGGGTAAAAATTTTTAACAGTTATGAAGATGACAAAATTATTCAAAATATTGATATCTGAGGAACTGAAGTTGTTGAAGAAGATGTGAATGATGTGGAAGATGTGGAAGATGTGGAAGATGTGGAAAATGTGGAAAATGTGGAAAATGTGGAAGATGTGGAAGATGTGGAAGATGTGGAAGATGTGGAAGATGTGGAAGATGTGGAAGATATGGCTAATTTTTTTAGCAAATTTAGGAAAGCAGCAACTCCATTATGCATTTGCTGGAGTACTGCTAGAAGTGCTTTCTCCCAGTTCAGACTGAGTCTCGTTGAAAGCAGCTCATGCGATCAATTCAACGCGTACACTTAGTAAAAGAAAATCCGATTTAATAGATAGAAAACGACACCGCTATAGTTTTGCGCTGATGATATTCAAGATCTAATCTTCAGTCGAACGTTCATGAATGTTGCATTCGAAACGCCTTTCTGCGCATTATAAATAGCGAAATTCGAACGCGGAGTAGTTCAGATTACTCACCAGAAGCGTGCTTTTTTCAAAAAAAACTCTAAACTACTTAAAACGAAACTATTCAAGCAACCCGCGAATAATTCTAGCGCATATTCACCTAAAATTGAAAATGTATTGTACGCATTATGTGTATTTAACTTTAATTCCTGCCACTGAGCCTTTCCTGAATGTTACAATTCGCGCGCACGTTGAGATTCTCTACTGTCGATAAAGTAGATTCCTCTAACGTTAAGGCGATTAAATTGTTAACATTGTCATGACAGCTCATGCAAAACATCATGGTGGAAAGCTCGGAAACTCCGTTATAAAACGCAGCGATTTATTCCTGAATGTAACCAACAAGTTAATGAATTTATAAATTTCTACCACAAAAATTAGATTCGCTCCAAAGTAAATTACCTCTGGGTAAATTAGGAATTTTTTCCGAACATTCCGGACCTGTTTTTTCGATCTGCGCTCTATAATTTTCGACGGTCCAACGCACTAAATAAGAGCCTTTTAATATTTCAAGGCCTCTCCTGCGGCACGGCATTTATTTTAATTCCCGTAATTCGTCTCTATTAGCCTCACGGTGCCTTCTTTTGATGTTCGATAATGCAAGAATTTATGAAGTTTCGAAAATTGACCCTAATTAAAAACACAAATTGCAACACCTGGCGTATATTTTTCCGACCGAGTTTCAATTAGCACTGCAACTATATTATTCTACTCCTCGTACAATAAAAATGTCATAACGAATAAATTCGTGCGTGAATATGCGAGCAAACGCGCAAAATTAACTACAACACAATAAAGTTGATCTATCGTAAATAGAGCAATGAAAGCCGATGTTCCTTGCTTGCTACCCGCGCTTAGAAATCCAGCTTTGAGCTAAAGCCGACCGTAAAACGCGAATGTATAACGCGCTCGTTAATTTCGACGAACAAGAGTGTGACCACTTCAGATGTATTTATATTTATATTAGATCCTCGGGCGACTTCCTGTGCCGTAGAACCACCGCCATTAAATATTCATATATTCGCAGTGTATTCATCAGAACCGCCAGCATATCGCAAGAACGAGCAACAATATATGAATAATTCCCGACTGTTATGAATATAACCCGACAGTTTTTGTTTCTGCCACCGATTTTCGGATCATTCCGATGCTTATATTCATTATTATTATTGTTGTTGTTGTTGTTCGAATAGTTTCGGTGAAGATATTAATGAAATTATAAGTATTGTGGTTTTGTTAATTTCATTCTTAATTATTTGCATTGAGTCAACCAAATGGATCATAGAGAATGAATTGAAACCAAATGTGCTATCCAGAGATAGCTCAAGTCAAATGTAGAAGGAGAAAACAATCCAAATGTAGACAAATTAAAGATACTTCAAGCCAATCGTGGACCATCCAAAAGGAGATCAATCAATAATTCCACCAAACAAACCATTACAAAAAACCATAATTCTACTCAGACGACTCGTCTACCATTATTATAGGTGCGTGAGTATAGGTGTACTTGCATCGACCGCGGTGATATACGCGGCAATTAAAAGTGGAGAAGCAGTAGTGGCGTTCGAATGGATTGCCTCTCGGCGGCCATCCGGGCCCGATGCGATACGAAAACGTTGATGTTTCCCATGTTGAAATAACAGTTTGCGCGAGCGATGATAAGAATCGCCGGCGAGCCGGGTGGCGTGCGCCCAGTCCATCAGTATCTTCGTGGTTTTTTCTATCAGCCATTAGCCGAAGGATTTGCGGTCGGGATTTACCTCCGATTGAATGTTTAGAGATAAACCGATTCGAGATCGTTATTTTTGAAGAAATATTAGTTCGTTAGTTGGCTGAAATTTGTTCTATTTATAGGCTGTTTGAATAGAAAAGCTCGGATACTTTTTGCATGATTTAACGCATAAAATTGATCGCGAAATGTCATTAGAAGTGATCGGCGAGAAAATGCGACGGGAATTTTAACGTTCCCTTTTTATTTTTCGGTTTAATCTCACACGTGACGACTTCTCTTAATGGAAATTCTGGCTTTTATCTCTCCCTTTATCACCGGCACGACGAAATTTCCAGCGAATTTCACGGATCACACGTAGAGAACGCTTTGACATTCAATAATGAAACTACCGTTTAATTTT
Organism: Phyllotreta striolata; assembly: GCA_918026865.1. Lineage (NCBI taxonomy): Eukaryota > Metazoa > Arthropoda > Insecta > Coleoptera > Chrysomelidae > Phyllotreta > Phyllotreta striolata. The sequence continues at coordinate 6,352,783 of OU900101.1, read as the reverse complement.
TTACTCCATACAGAACAATGACTTTTTTAAATCAAAGGAAAATTTACTTAGCATTCTATTTGGTTGATTGTTTACATTTGGGTAAACACAAATCTTTTTCGTTTTATATGAGACTAATGGAAGTTGTTTTTGTTCCACCCATAGACCATATTGCATAAAAATATGCAGTATAATTAATGGATATTAAAGATTTTTATCCTTTTTCTTACAGGTAGTTTTATATAGTAACGATAAAAACTTAGCTCGCCTCGTGACGGTTTTATATGTCCCCTTACTTGAATAAAACCCTTAAACCTGATATCAACTCACCATAAACACTCGAACATCGATCGTCAACGACACAACCTCCCCGTTTCATGAAAGATTCAACAGTCCCGAAATATACCTGAAAATCTCCCGAAATATATCCTCCGGGAAAAGCTCTTTGGGAAAATTCGAGCGCGCTTTGCGGGCGGCTTTTCATTCGAAACATAGAAGAAGACCGATGACAAGTATCTGGGTTCAATCTAAGGCGACTTCGATTGTGAGCTCGGGTGATAAATTAAGATCGGGCCCCATTGTTTCCCCGTCCCGGGGAGTCCTGACAACGATATATACATCCTTTTTCGGGAACGCGACGCCCTCCAGTTCCGTATCCGCGGAATTTTTAATGAAATTTTCGCTGCTCGAAGGCCACGGTCTATTGGAAATGCGAGAACCTTCGGGCCGAGTACGGTCCTGTGGGAAGGTTCAATTGAAACGAACCGACAATGGGAGGGTGTTTTTTCCGTAATTAAAGGAATTTCGGGTTTGTTAGATATTTGGCGGCTTAGGAAAACGGCCGGGATGATTGATAATTTCGATGATGTAGCGAAACGACGAGGATCTGATGTTTACTTTTGTCTCCCGGCGTTTCTAACGTTTTCTAAAGAAGACAAATTGAATTGAACTTCATCCGATGTTAACGATCAAAAAACGAGTATACCAACACTTCCAAGAAAATTCAACACGCCTAATTTCTTCATACACGCGCGTTAAATAACTCAATTTAATATCGAAAACGTCTCGATATTTTAATTTTTTCCCCGGCGCAAATCGTTAGTTACGACGATAATATCTCTTGTACGAGGATCAGAAGCGCTCCGGGTGTAGTACGGTAACTATTTAGCTTCGAAAAAAATAATAAAAATAGTAATAAACGCGAAATTATTAACGTCTACCTACGCGTCAGGCGAACTTCTGTTCAAATGTTAATTTCACGCGCGTCTCGAAGGCCGTCGGAATTTCGAAAAAACATGATAAAACACGCCCGCAGGTAGTTTCGATTCCAGCTTGAAATATTGCGTTGCTTTCGCGTCCAGTTGATTGAGTAATTTAATGCATATAGTGTTTAAAATCATTAATCATACGCACTTAAATCGTTCGCAGTCCAGCCAGCAGATACAAATTCATCTAATTTCATCCAGAAGACACAAAAAAATAGTTTACAGATACCTACAGATCGAGCGGTATATCTAGAACCACGAAGGCCGCATTTATAACAACTCCTAGCATCCATATAGAAGATTGAGTAACAGGCCGAGCCGTAAGTCATCGGAGATATGAATATTTAAAGGCAGGCGAACGATATTAACGAGGCTTGATCGAACTCCAACTACCAACTTTAAAAATTTATCGGAAATTTATAGGGCAATTCGATGATTTGCGCGATGCATGATGGCCGGAACGTTCGCAATAATTCCGCGTGGGCTTTAAGCGTGGATTAGAAATCTACCGAGCGGCCCGAATAAAAATTTCGAACGTGAAATTTTTAATCTATCCAAACAACGCGCGTGCATTATAAAAATGTCACGCCCGATTCCGAATAATGGACGGCCGGATAAGAAGAACAAACGGAACAAAAAAAAAATCGTACCGAGCACAATGTGTGATTAGATAAAGCGCAAATAAAGTTGTTTGAGGGATTTAGGTAGGTACTGGTGTTACAAAAAAGATTCAGATTCTTCATTAAAGTAATTAATTGGGGAAAATTTACAGAGACTATTTATTTATTTACATAATACAATGTTCTTTTGGGTGTTTTGTTACTATTTTAAAGGTGTATTGCTGTTTAAAATGTTAATTTAGGTGTACATATTGAGCTTCTCTATACTGCCGTGTCACTCTGTATATGTTTTTTTATTATAGCATCTATTAATAAAAGTGGAGTATTTGCAACGTGCATACTTATTCTTGCATTTAGTACGCTCTATAGCAGATAGTTCGATTAATATTTATCGCCGGCAGGCTCTGTACGCACACAATGTTTTACGGTCGGTTCAATTTAGAGTTGTCTTCGAGTCCGAGCGATTCTAAAACGAGCGAATAAGAAAAAAAAGCGCGGAATGATGAATGTCGCGCCGTCGGCGATTTCAGAAGTTGAAAAATTACAGAAGCCATTTGCGACAGTCGTTTAGAAGTCCGATCGGGCGATTGTTTTCGAGCGCTATAAGGTGGGGCATTTTAATAAGTAAAAGTAGGAAAACGGTCGTCGCGGAGCGGCGCAACGCGGAAGTAATTGCATTGTGCGGTTTTGAGATTAAATGTAATAATTTTAAACCGGCGCTCTCGAAGTTCAATACACCCAGTACTAGTGCTTACTGTGTGTATTGTATGCATATGCATAGTGTGGTTGATTCGGAGGAATTGTAATTGCTACTTTGTAGTTGCTAATGTATCCTTTAACGAAAGAATAACCAGGGAACCCAATCCAATAACCAGGGAATAGTTCTTTAGGAAAAGGAAATCGCTGAATTTTTAAATGACCAATAAACAGTAAAAGCTATGTGTTATTGTTGAGATAGTAGTCGAAGTACCTACTACACAAAACGCAATATATCCAGGTTGTTTCGAGACAAGATTTATACAGACAGTTTCCTTGTTGTGAACTTCCTGCATGGTTTTCATTAGTCATGTTTTGATAAATCGGTCACGCCAAGGCGTCGATCCGTATCAGCAGCGCGTGTAGCATTTTTTCCTACTATTGTTGCGCCAACACCTCTAGCCCGGCTAATTATCGCGAAAAGCGGCCAAGTGGGTAGTTCGTTAATTTCACTATATCTGTATCAATTTATAACGCCCTTATCGGAGGCGGTCGGACACGCGAAACGACGGTAATCGCGTACGAATAAACGTTTTTAATTTCATCGTAGCGGAAACTATTCGATTCGGCGCTCCGGAGTTTCGCCCGAAACAGGGAAACTCCCGAGGCGGCGACAACGACCAATTATAATCAAAATTTATAGAAACATTTGTCAGCTAGTTGTAAACTTGTCGACGGTACGTAATTGACGACAACACGGGATTTAGAGTTAACTGATGTTTCGATTTTACTATGTATAGTATTCCGAAAAGTTTCGTTGAAACTAACTAATTTTTTGATATACTATAGAAACATATGGATAATTTTAACTCTACCAAAAAAGAAACTCCTTTTGGTAAATATAGAAATAAAATAAGAAACAAAATAAAAAATCTACTAGTTACCTTAATACTAAAAATTACAACGACAGATAGCATTGATGTCTCAATAAAATAAACGAGAGATAATGTATTGCGAACGAGGTGAAAGAGGCCACAACTCACATTTGAGCGAATATACTGCTCCACAAAAGTTAAGGAAGTTCACAAATATTGCGATTAATTTAAAAGTTACAGGTTTTTTGATCGCCAAATTTAGTATGAGTTGTAGAGGTACGGACAAAAAATTCACTCAGATATGAAAGAAAACATTTAATTTCGCATATTTGAAAATTTGGTGATGAAAAACTTTTAAAATAATCGGAAAATTTGCGAACCTCCTTAACTTTTGTGGAGCAGTTTATATGCGCGGGGAAAAAAGCGAAAATAAAAAATTTTAATCCAATTCAACATAATGATCTTAAATATTTGCGGCCGCTTTAACAGCTCGATAACAAGCTTGTAAATTGTAAATTCTCGCTAACTCGTTTCACGGTCGTTTTTCATGAAAATGATCGAATCCGCTAATACGCCAGATATTAATTTATTTTATGCAGCGTTCCGAGCATGTCGAAATAAAAACAATATTTCCACCGAAGGGTATTTGTTCTTCGATATTTTATATACCGGATTTTTGTTGGGTAAATAGAGGTTAAAATTATTGTTGATGGTGAAATATTTTAAATGAAATTTTGCGGCAAAATAAATATATAAAATAAAAGCATTAAAAAACATTAATTCCATCATATAAGTAATGTAAGTTCTATTTTTAGTACATCTTTTAGGGTGAAATTAAATTATTTTTATGATAGTATCCCTCCATAAAGGGATACTTAATAGGCGCTTAAATATTTGTGTAATTCGTTAAATGATCTGCTATTATAGAAACTATGATGGTGGTCTTAATTTAATTGTTTTTATATCGTTTTATCATAATTGCCAATTACTCAATATTTACTGTAATAGAGAAATCAATCGATTTCGGTAGAAAATTCGTAAACAACAAGTTAATAGAAATTATCGTAGAGTTACGATTTGCACCAAAATTTATCAATATCCAAGGAAATTAAATTAAAATCAAACCAAAAACGGGGTATCGATTAAATCAAAATTATTTTAAATTTCCCACTTAATTCCACCAACATCCTCGAAATTAATCCTCTGCCGCTCGATTTCCCGTCCGATGGACCCGAACGCCCGATTTTCAGCTTTCCCATGTCATTTGTTCCCAATCCGCGCTTTTTTTTCGTTTCTTTACTTAGCTATGCATTTTCCGCCGGATCGCCGGATCGGCAAAAAAGACGGGCAAAATCCACAAATTAATAGCTCGATTACTTGTACAATGGCTTTTGCTCGAACGTTCGTTAAATCGAGAGTCGATGTTTTCGTTTTATTCCGTTTCGGAAAATTCGAACGGGATAAAGACCTTCGGAAAAGCGGTAATTGGAAGGTAAAACAGTATGTTAAAGTTCGCATTTAAACGCAGAATCCTGGACTCGCTTCTATAAGAGGGTGAAATAACGATTATACTTGTTGACTTCACCTCGTAACAAACATTTTTCAAACATACTACTTCCTTATTTTAGTTTTTATTATGTTGATCCCGTACTTTGCATGAGACAAAATACTTATTAAAAGTATGAAAAAACATTTTGCTTATTTTAGGAGTAATAATATAGATCCTGGACTCGTATTAACGACGTTCCCTCGTAGTAGAATTTTAATTTCGACTACCTCATTTCAGTTTTCAAAGACCCTCGGATTCCCTCGAAGGGCTAATTAGCCCTGCGGTCTTTAAGTGGGTCAGCTAAGACAGGGCCCTTTGCGATATCTCGAATGACCATATGCCTTGCGTATACCCTCGATTCCGCTCTTTTCTTTCTTTCGCCCGTCTCGAAGATCGTCCTCAATCAGGTTATGCAAAAGGGCCGATAGAGCGAAAAGGGCGTTATTCGTTTATGAGGGATGCCTCGGCCGTTTGAATGACTGATGAGATTTATTCCGGGAAAGGATGATGGTCGAAAAGCAGCTTTTTCGAACAAAAAAAGACGATACTTTCAGATAGAAGTCGATCGAGGGTGAGTACGAGCAACCCTTAATCACGCACCCTTAACAGTGGGACACACTGTACGATGAGATTTTTTGATAAGCCACTCTTCTACATGACTATTAAATTGCTCTTTCTCATCGGGCGCATCGAGAATTTCCACCCGACGTGCCCTTAGATAACCTCGTCGAATTTCTCTTCTTCGATCGTGAATTGCTCGAATGACCCGATTCACTTCGAAATAAACACCGTTCTTTTCGAATGCGATTAATTGGCTTCCCTCAAACGTCAAACGCTCGCCCGTTTAACCGTGAGAAAGGAAAATTTTTACCGGCCGTTTAAAAAAGCTCGCGCTCGAGCGATCCGGAGCTTTCGTTCGATCCGTTAACGAGGAAAAAGAACCGTCCGCCGCAATTCTTCCATTGTTCTTAATTGAATTAGAGTTTAATTAAACAATTGGGCGAGGGTAATTATTTTATTGCAGACGGCTCGGAGTGTTCTTTATGCTTCTTTATTGGACGCGATTAGATATTCGATTTAATGAACATCGGCCGGAAGAAACGGGCCGTATATTCGGTGGAAAGCAATTGCTTTTTTCCTCGTAGGTAGAAGTAGAAGAATTCAATTTTGTTTCAATTAGGCGGAGATATCGGGAATAAAAAGATGTGTACAAAGAGGGCCGGATTTTTTTTATTATTTATCCGCTCTTTTGATTTCCTTACAAATCTCGAGTACCTCGTAATTTCGATATAATTAAATTCGAATGAAATCCGAGAAACAGGAATTTGTTCATTTCTAATAGATCCTACATTTATTTCTTCAATTGTAATATTTGTTTCACTTAATCAGTATTTTACAATGAACAATAAAATGAGCAAGATAACCAACTAAAGTGCTATCTATTAGCAGTAGTCGATATAATAAATATTTATTACTTTATTAGAGGAGGATCTGCAATAAAGCGGATTGAAACCGTAATTAGAAAACAACAATTCCTACTTATAACAAACTGCACGGGCGGATAATCCGGCTATAGGAATCGTTGTGGGAATAAAACTTTTTCTCGCCGATGGAAAAAGTAACGGAAACTTTTATTATTCATTAGATTTAAAGCGGGGAACTAACTCGACTTCGGGTAGACGTAAACGAGATGTAATGGGAAGCTATACGGGAAAGTTCTCGAAAGAACTTAGGAAAAAAGGGCCACAATTAACTGCTCGAGCTAATGATAATCCCGGTAAAATAAATATATTTTTTTTTCGACCGAGCGATTAGGCTTAGATGATTCAGTCGGGCTTTATCAATCAATATTATCCTTTTTTATAGCGATATAAGTATAATGTTTATGTAAGGTGATGTTCCTGAACGGTCAATCAAAAAGAAATTCGATCTGTAAAATGTGTTCAATACCAAACCCAATGAATAATGAGATAATTCTATCGAATAAAAATCGCATTTAATTCTCTTTCACCGCTAAAACTATATTAGTTTGTTCCTCATCTTTCCACTACCGATCCCACAAAAAAAGCATTTAAAAGTTTCGTCGGAAGAACACCACTTTTCGACCTCATAAAAGATGAAAATTTTTAATTATCATACCGAGGGAGCCGCTAATGAAAATTTTAACGAGGATTTTATTTAAATACAACGACTGCTCGACTTAATAGATCGTCGCTACAATTTTTTACATCAAAGAAAACTCACCAGAAAATTCGCGAGTTAAGTTGGATATAACTTCCAACGAGCTATTTGAATATTATGCAAGCTTTTTCACTAAGGCGGTTCAAAAGGGAACCTATATAACATTTTTGCTTCATTGTGTGTTTTTAAGGGAATTGTTTTAATAAGTAAGTATCAATAAATTATATTTCTTTTAGTTTTAAAAGTGTTATATGCATTTGGTTTATGAGATGTTCCACTTAAAGCTCACCTTTAATCGAATCTACCAGCTCCGGGATATCCAAAAAAAAAAACTCAAAAAGTACTCTACAGCATTCGTAACAATCGAATCACAACGCAAGCACTGTACGAAAATCCAGTAAAATCGCGCTTTGAAATTCCAAAAACTAACAATTTATATACGAAGATCGCAAAACAAGACACGTTCGACGAGGGTCGGATCTCCGATCGACGCGGGCTCACCGAGCAAACGTTGCGAGCGGACTGAAAGAAAACTGAAAGCCGCTCGGTTGGATTGAAACGGCTGAAACGCCGCGGTGGATTGCGCCTGGCTGGAAACCCGCCGAGGCCGAGGCAAATGCGCCTCCCGTACGGCGCTTTACGCGAGTTCCATCGTACTTGCCTCGGTTAGATTAGACTTGAAGTTGGTTTTTTTGCATGTAAAACTGAATTTTCAGGATTGTATACAGACCGGATCAGGTAGAAATGAAATTACTTTTAGCGTAGGTATTAACGATGAGGTAACTAAGCGTCCATTCGCACGGTCCATTACCCAAATTCCATCGCAACATACTCGAAAAATCCGCATTATATTACGACTTAATCCCGCACAGCAGCAGCCTCTGCTCTTTCGCAATGAAAGACCTCGATAACAAAGACGTGTAACAAGAGTATCGTCGATTTCGTATTCGAAAAAGTCGGGTGGCCCCAACAATGGTCGAATGTTCTTTTCTCGAGCTACTTACCATCCCTTATTAGCTCCTTCTACTTGAAAAGCACCAGGTGGCGAAAGCGCCGCGGTAATGAAGACGTTTGTTTGCTCCGGACGAACGTAAGTAATAAATAATAAATTACTCGAAGCAGCCGTAAAAAGTTTAAAAGAGAAAGAAATAAAAAAATTACACCGAGAAGTGGGCTTTATGCATAATGATAAACCTGCGTGAATGTAGCACCACTATCATAAAAAATATAGAAAAATTCATACATTATGATATATTGTTATAACTTTTGATATTATATTTTGATATTGAAAACCTCCATATTGAAAAGCAATTTTTTGTTCAACCAGTTAAGCACTAAATCAGGAAATGAACACTATATTAGTACTAAAATAGCACTAAATCTTAATAAAACCCGTTAATAAAGGTTTATAATAAAACCCGTCGTCGAGCTCTATTATAGCGTGCAGTTTTTAATTTTCTTCTATTTTCTTTTAATCGAATTATTCCTACGTCCGTTAATTGCATAAAACGTATTAATTTACATAGGCCATTCGATACTTTCTTCGAACTAACGAGGAAATTCTATCGACGAACAATTGCTTAACAATTCCTTATAGGGGTCGATTATTCCGCACAGATAATCATTTACTATAGTAAAATTATAGAGAGATATTTAAAATGTATCAAATACTAATTCAAGTAGCATTTGGTGTAGTACAAAGATGACTCAACAAACTACAGTACATGGTAAACATATCACCCAGCTTAACAATCTCTTAACGATTTGCTTATATCCGAACACAAAACATAATCCGCATCCTCCCTTATTGATTCCCGGACAAAAGCCACATTCCCTCGCGCTGTTCGTGTATATACAGATTGTCCCCGCGCTCTCCGGCCGGGTTGTCACTCAATTTTGACCCGGATCATGTAGAACATGAAATGTATGCACCGAGCGTTCACATAGGCATTATCTGATCGCAAATGGACGACCCCTCGGTGTAAAGTTATCCTCTTCTCGCGACTTCGGGGACGCATAAAAGAGTTATCTGTCAAAAACCGAAGGCGCGCTTTGTTGCGAGCCCCCGATCGGTTACAAAACGGATTAGGGGGTCGTTTATGGGACGCGAATTCGTATAAAAATGCCTCGATTTTTTTAATATATGTTATTGCGAAGTACAGCTGTGGCAATTATTCGGAAGAGGCCAATCAGTCAGGTTAGTAACCCGGCTCTCTTCTCTTTTTATCGCCACTATAAATATTCCCGGACGAAACGATACCGAATATCGGTAATTATTTTGTCAATTCGGCGTAATTAATCGTAATTTATTTAAGCGCTTTCTTAACAATTATCGACCATTTTGTACAGTGGGAACAGAAACCGTAATTAATGGGTAATTACAGATCGCCGGCTCTAATTGTCACTGTTTGTGCTTCGAGAAACCGCAACAAACTATCGTGCGGCTCTCGTACATATAAGCAGTATACGAGGGTCGATCGATTATTAACCGACGCATTAACGAATTACCCTCGTATAGATCCATCCCTTTCATGTCTTGGTGCTAACGAACATTAACAACTCCCGGCTTCCTGTCATAATTCGTTTCCCCAGAACGTAATGTCGTAGAGGGAGCCACTCTCTACGCGTGGACGTTGAAATATGGACCCGTTTGTTAAACGACCCGCGCCGGTTTTAAAACCGTCTCCACATCGTCCGCTAATAATTTTACGACAACGCTAAAGACTTATTAATTAGCGGATTTTTAATTGCGCGGAAATTACGCCGAAAATATGTACAGTTGTCTTAAACATAATAATCGATTTCTTATGTTTGCAGATGTTAAAAAAATAGAGATTTATTAGGTACCTACTCTAAAGTCTACATTTTATCAACTTTACCGCGTAATAAGGAATAGAAAATATTATTGCGGGTGCTCCAGAGTGGACTCGAAACAAAATAATAAAATCTGCAACTGATCCCGATTATCTGGATATGTCAATAACGCCGGTATTGTAACAATTTATACAGTTATATGGAAAATTTCAAACGCAGTGACCAATACGTGCGATCGCCAAATATCGCGGATTTACATAAGTATTTACGAATATCCGATATATTTCCATTAAATAGAAGCATTTCGAACATGTCGAATTTCGCCTGTCGCTGACGTTTATGGGATATCCCTATAAAAGGGATATTTTTATTAAATTTTATTTCCCAAACGCTACGATTCTGTTTTCCATACCAAGCTTACATTATTCGTACATCAAAATATGAATAAAACGAAATATTGGGAATTAAGATTTAACTAGCTAACTGTTTTGGGGAATGTTGCCAAATTGCGGCAGAAAAGGCGCGAAATTTTCGCCGCCCCCGGTACAAATCCGAACGCAACACGTTCCCCTTGCGGTCGTATATGCAAATAGGCCGGGGGATGAGGAGAGACTGGATGTTTGTTAAGTTCTTCGGCCACCGCGCGCCGCCATTTTAAGCTGTTAAGTGGATTCCAAATCCTCCCGACGAAAACGCTTCATCTGTGAGCACTTGTCGGGCGTACGCCGGAGTTTCTCCTGCTCTGGAGCCGGCGCTCCGCCGAAGAACAAATACTTTAAGTAAAGAGGAAAACGCGAAAAAGGCGGAAAATCCCGCGACGGTCAAAGGCGTACACGAATCCAAATTTTACCATCAAATTTTACGATTCCATTTTACACTCATTCAGTAATTCGTATTATCAATATCCAGAACAATTTCTGCGTTATTATTTATCTATGAAAGCTGAATATATTCATTTATCTAGTGATAGTTAAGGGATTGAACTGGATACGAATGGAGTTCTGGAACTGATGGCGCTACTGAGGAGTTTTCCATAGGTATTAACTCCACAAGCGGATGCTAAGCCGATCTTTCTTACTTTGGTAGGACGATGGAGGACTTTAAAAGCGCATCGAAATTTACACAAAAGATATTCCTGTGTTCATTGTTACTTTTTTTATTGACTCGAAAGTCGCGAGCAACGCGCACGAGAATTCTTTTCGTTCTTTTCCTACTTTTCTAGTTCCTCATATTTCTTCATTTATTATATAACTTGTCTCATATTTGCAGATGTTGCATGGTATTTATGCACCGATTTTTGTAACTCATTTATTAAGTTACTCGATAAAATCCGATTATTTACGAGGATATTTGTTTCATGCGATTTTAAACGGTTTTTATCTATTGGAAAAATAGAAATAACTAAATAAACCAGCAAAAACTCGACGCATCGACACACATTAAATGCTAAATTAATACCGGCCATATCGCGTTTTAATATCTCTTACTGCATTAAATTTTTGAGTTTCTCCGATAAGAGAAAAAAAAAACCGGTTTTACAACGTCTCCAGTACACGGAATATCTAGCAAACGTCTAATTAATGCGGAGGTGTTGATAGATGTACGGTATAAGGTTTCATTAGCAGAAAACTTGTAATTGCTAATTGCTAATTGCAGTGAAATAAAATGCTACATTAACGATTTCGCTTTCGGTCGAACGAACTTCCAGAAATTCAATAAAATCGAAACTCGTTAGCATTAAACATAATATCAAATAACGATATACAGAGTGTTTATTAAGTACTCGAATAAACTTTCATATTAACACACTTCTTCATCTCAAAATGTCTCTCTAAAGTACTTCATAAACACCCTGTATACACAAATAAAAAGGAAATTTCAGATTTCTCTAATGTATAAAATACCCACACTCCAATCAGCGATCGGTATAAAGTAAATAGCCACATAAATTTCAGTTCCTTATCTAAATCAACGAGTTTCCATTTCCAAACCCATTGGCGATTTCCATCGGAACATTTCCCCTTTTACCTGCACCGGAAAGCTAGGTAATACCCGCCCGAAAACTAAAATAATTAAAATACTTTCGCTCAGCGAGATGTACAAAAGGCGAACCTCGTTATAGTGGAATTTAATTTTCAGTTGTTGGCAATGCCAAAGGACAAAGTTAATCGGGGCCCGTTCCGTCGTTTTGTTTCGCTTGTCAAAAGTTTCCCAACGGCCGGAAAAGCCGTGGAAACGATGACGTATATATATCGAACGAATGTTTGTTATACGCAATATAAAATAATGCTGAATCTACACCGGGTGGCTCCGCAGAGTATCTCACTATTCTTATAAAGGTTGAGAGTATAAGAGAGATCGTAGGAGATTGTTCAGGCGTACGCCACTGTACTCTTAGAGGAGTCTTTCAATCTCTGCATGATGACCACATTCAGCGCTTTCAATGGCGCTACGTTTCAATACCGTGGATTCTCTATATCTAACGACGCAAACATAATTGTTATATTCCCTCGGGGACAATCGTTTCTCTCCCGCCGCGCGGCGTCTCCCCCTCTCGCTTTTCCGGCCGGATCAGCGCGGGAAAAGCCGCCCGGAGAATGCCGGCACGGCGAAAAATCACTTGAACCGCGGGAAACGGCGCCCGTCTCGCCCCGCCGGCATCCTCTATGTACGCTTGATTGCGGCGTTTCAAACCAGATTTTTCGATGGGTTGGATCCAGGCGAAGAGAGAAAAACGCATTGTCGCGATTCGTTCGTATGTTAATCTCCGGCCGCTCTCCGGGGGATCCGAAACTTAGCGGGAAAATTCGAGTTTCACCTGCCGACGCGGCGGTCGTTAGGCCGGCATAGAAAAATCCACCGGCTCCATCCCTGGTGGATAATTTCTATAGACAAGCCGCAAGTAGATAATGAGAAGATAGCTATATCCGATCGGGAGGGCGCGGTCCTCCATTTTTCGCGATGCTCAAATACGCCGTAATTACGACTCTTATAATTAAACTCCGGCCTATAATCCGTCGAAAATCCATCGCTAAACAAAAGACTTCATTACGGTCGGTTTATAATTTTCAAATCGCGGAAAATCCGAGCCGATCGCGGCGCCCTCTCTGTCCCCGGTGGCGTTTAATTAAAATAATTACAGCGTTCGATTAGGCGAGCCGAGGCTCTAATTTTCACTCTGTCTCATTATCAAATGAGTGCTCGAACAAATAGGTAGATACAAAAATGTGGTAAAATGTACGCCGCTGTTGTTGCGGTTTTAATCCCTTCGAAATGGAAGAGAGTCGGAGAGGAGTTCTTTTCTTGCGGATCACTTTTTCCTTTCACTGCCTGAAAGCGGGGCTAATCTTCAACTTCTTGGCTTATCAATGTGTACTGCGGGGATTAACCGACCGAGTAATATAGGGGATATATTCGAGTCTTATATGCCGGAAAATATACATTGATTTGTCCATTGCTTGTTCTGAGACCGTTCTGAACTGTTTCAAATTCTCCTACTCATTTCTAAAATGATTCCGAAGGGTTCTAAATTGTTTTGCAACAGTTTCAGAGGGTTCTAAACTGTCTTGAACAATTTTAAAACATATTCAAATGAGTTGGTGGGAAATAGTTTTACATGCTTTTGAACGGTTGTAAACAATTTTGTATAGTTCTAAACAGTGTTGTTAAGTAGTTAACTACAAGTAGTTAAAAATGTAGTTCAACTACTTTTAATGTATTTAAATAACCAACTAACTACTTTTATAAGCTCAGGAACTTAAATACATTTAACTACATTTTTTGTAGTATTTAACTATTTTATTTAAATACATTTTAATTTATTCATTGTCTATGCAGGTAACGTTTCTGAAATTTTTGAAAATTTTATCCTCCAAAAATAAAAATTATTTAGATAGATAACTGGTATTGTTGTTTATATGATCAGCATATATAAATCTTGGCCCAAATTCCTAGAATTTTGTCATTACAAATTTAGTTTTAAATACTTTTAACTACAATTACGATATATTTAAAAATGTAGTTAAATACTTTAGAATAAATTTTATTTAAGCCGCATTTAAATACATTTTTAAAGTAGTTGCAATTGTAGTTAACTACATCAAAAAAAATAGTTTTAACAACACTGGTTCTAAAACTATCATGAACAATCTTACTCTCTCCTTCTGTAGCACTATATTTACAACGACGAGATAAACTATCTTTCTCGCTCTTGTGCTATTCCTAAGGGATCAGTTAGGTATGCAACGGTAGCATCGACGTTGCACGCGAAGTGCACCATTTTTTTGGTAATTATTCCACAAACAGACCACTCGAAATTACCTAAAGAGGTTTCGTGGGTCCCGCAACGAGCACCGAACACGTCTCTCCGGCTAATTTTCCCGTACAATAGCATCCTTTCCATTATAAATAAATCGCGTGACCGCCGCCGATTCCGTATTCTCCGTATACTCTCTATTTCATAACTCGAATCGTGCATTTATTATTCCATTATTGTAGATGGTATCGCAGACGTAAAATCGGAATCGCCGTAAATACGCGGGGGCACGTAAACCGAGGCGAAAAAGTGAAATAGATGGAAACAACTGTATAAGGGGCGTCGGTAACGTCGTGTTTTTCTAATTTTCGTGGCGTGTCCGCGTAATTACTGTGTTATTATCGCTTAATTAATCAATTTACCGTATGGACGTGCGTTTTTTTTATTATTTTGTTTACAACGCGAAAGGGTTGGATTATAATAGGGCACATGTTATTTATTCAAACAATTAAAGCGTTCGATTCATTATGATTTTACATGAAATGTTTTGATCACAGTTTTTCCAGCAACTCAACTACACCTAAATAATTTTTTCAGTGTAAGTAGGTATTAATTAAATTAATTATATTCTTCTCGAAAGACCTCGCCACACACACACACACACGCACTTACATGTATTTTATCGGTAACAACACAATTAAATCGAACTCGAAATGCCCATCGATACTTCGATGAAATACGAGCCTCGTCGGTACTGGAAATTTTAAATTTCGCGTACTTAACCGCTGGATATCGCGTGTAATTTTCGTTTTAAGACTTCAGACGCAATCGCCCGTAAACGTCGAACAAGATGACCGGTTGTTTACGATGGCGATCCGTACTCGGAATATCTACATTAAAGTTCATCGCTGTGGGAATTTATTTCAACCCGGTTTTCCTTCATGCATCAAATCCAATTATTACTTATTATTTTACTACATAAGTAGATTTATTGTTTGTTAATAGAAATAGTGCAAAAATAAGAGTTTATTTGTTGTGTAACTAACTGTAATATTCCTTTTGTTCCCACAATTCTTTTTTTAAATTTAAATAGGTAGTCGTTTTATTTTCGGCTGAAATCTGGGATATCCTCGTTGGTCTTTTTGCGACGTTCTTTCGCGTAAGAGAAATGATAAATCTCGCAAACTACTCCTTGGCTTTTAAGATAATTCCCCGGGGACAAATGCCGGCTCGCCGAATGAAGAATTATGGAAATCGGCGTTATGAATCTGTCTGCGAAGATTTATGCGCGTCCCGTCCGAGAGAGAAGAGTCCCGCAAAGAGGACGGATCGCTTAATTACGAAGATGTTCAACAGACTGAGCGGCCCCCCGAATAAAATAGATGCAACTACAGAAATCCGGCCGGCTTGTTTTCTTGTTGTTCTTGACACATGTTATACAAATGCCTTTTTGTACGCGAAACTAATAGGAATTTAATGTGCATTGTGCTTATAATAGATTTTTGTTAAATCGTTTAATTTATTTACAAACAGTTCAGAATGATTTTACCACCATTCAAAAACTGTTCAAAATCATTTGGAAGGGTCTCCAGGGTAAACTATAAAAGTCCAGAACCACTTATAACGCTTTTATCAACAGGACTTTTTAGTTTAATAGATTTTAAATGTATTTACAAACAGAATTAAAGATAAAAAAAAAACGTTGTAATGAAATTTATTAGACCATTAGTATCTGTAGTACTTCTTGCGTAATCTCTTCATTCGATAGTATTAGTGAAATATCTTAAACAATCGGATGGAAAGCGAAGTAAAATTCCTTCATTTGACTATTAAAAGATTAAGCACCGATGCCTGTGTACGTAAACAAAACAACGTTTCGACTCGATGGAAGATTAGTGGTGACTTGTAGAAATTCCTCGATAAATAATGCGTACAAGTTATCTCGTTAAATTGTAAAGGAGAAAAAACCACAACGAAATAAGCTTTGCTTTAACGAGATTTACGATCTTCCTACAATCCTCCAAATTTAATACATCTACAAGAATTTCAACTATTAAATCAATACAAATGTATATAGAGTCTCACTAAATTTATCTTCAATTGCACAAAGGAATGGGAAACCAACATTCTGGCTGGGACATTTTAATTTTCGTAATTCACCATGTGAAATAAAAAAACGTTTCGTTACACTTTACAACTCGGCCGAATTCGATACGGGGCCTTAATACTTGTCATTTTATCTAGTTTATATTTATTGCCCCGCAGTTCCTATCTCCTTATTAGGCCCGATGGGTCGCCTATAAAAACAAAAGCACATCTATAGTGGAACACCCGCCCACCAACAACGAGTTTTAATGAACAAGGTGTCCAACTAAAGCCCGGCTCACGCGATTTTTACCACCGCCGATGGTCCTTCGCGAGGAAAACGGTGCGATAAAATGCCAAGAATTAGCTCTTCAGTGGAATAATAGGTATTTTTTTATCAGCAGAAATCGGCGTGTGTCGGGGCCCTTAGCGGGCGACTAGCAGATAGGAAGTTATTAAAACGGGCCGTATCGCGCAGCTCGCAGCTTCGTGAAACGTTAATGGACTCTTTGTCATATTATCTGTAAATATAAATATCCGGAATCTCCGGCCGTAATTGTAGCATATCTCCACCGCGGGCCGAGTTTTTGTCTCGTTCGCGCACATCGGCCTCAAAGAAGTCCAGCTGCTCGGCGATATCAAAACAGCCAGGGGCGGATATGATTGTTTTACCCGCTCTGTATACTATATTTTTTAAAT
Source organism: Phyllotreta striolata (assembly GCA_918026865.1). Taxonomy (NCBI): domain Eukaryota; kingdom Metazoa; phylum Arthropoda; class Insecta; order Coleoptera; family Chrysomelidae; genus Phyllotreta; species Phyllotreta striolata. Next base: position 6,335,765 of record OU900101.1, on the reverse strand, counting down.
ACATAAGCGTACGATGCATAAACGCATTCGTTTGGATAAAAAAAAACCGGTAAAATTTGTATCTACCTACCTAAATTTTATCAGTGAAATCAGTCAATAGTTATAAGTGTTTGATTCCACTCTGGATGATTTGGATAGATTGTGGATATGTAATTATGAAGAATTCTCAAATTTATAGAGTGAAATCGGCGCCGCTGTTACGGTAGCATTAGTGACAAAAGGCAGATAGTCTCTTCAGCGATGCAACGCCTCATCTATCCATAGGAGTTAAAAGCATTTTTAAGTAACTCGAACGCTTTTCGGGAGATATTTCCGAGTCAAGTGTTACATTCCGAAAACATGTGGTCGCCGATATGAGACGGTTTTTCGAAAATGCGATCGAACCGTCGTAAATCAAGCGTTTTTCGTCGGCTTCGAAGATTTCGTATAATTAACGCGCGGGTTTTTTTTCTTCTTCTTCTGCTCGTTGTTGCTGTTCAAACGGCCGGGTTTTTCATTGCCACTGTCAAAGGTTATGGCTGCGGGAGAGGTATTTTCGGATATGGCTTTTAGCTAATGACTTGATGGGGATTCCTCGGATTCGTTTGAATTATCGTAAATCTAGTTAATTGCTTCGATTTCACTAATAAATTACGGGTGTTTCGTAGAAGGAACATCTAACGTTAGAATACGTTATCGCTGGTTATAGGGTAAATAAAGCGAAACGATTTGTTTAGTACAATTTTTAGAACCTTTTTAAAGCACTTCAGAACGATCTTAGAACCATCTAAAACTATCCAAAATCATTTAGAATGCAATCAGGAGTATCTGGGACTCTCCTATTAGAATAGTTCAGAATTAGTATACGTTATCGTGTTTTTTTTTATTTGGGTAAATAAAGCGAAACGATTTGCTTAGTAAAAACAGGATGTGTGATGAAACGTTTAATATTCAGGAAGTGCATTATATTCCGTAAAGTTTGTTTGACAAATACACGGTTTTTCACACCTCTGATTTATAATTTACCTACATTTTCTAAACTCCGCAGGTTCGTTTGTGTATTCATGTAAAATTAACTAAAGCGAATTAATAATATCGCATTGGAATAATGAATATATTTTAGTTGATTTTTCTGTACTGTATACACATTTACATGTCTTTGAAAATTCATCCAAAGACGTAATTATTCTCCGAAACAAAACTCCAACAAAAGCAATTTCCTTTTTTTTACTTATTGAGTAACAAAACAATAAAATAGTAATAAAACCCCGGAATATAGTCTATAATCTTACTAATATAGCAGCTATAGATTTGTATATGAAACCGAAATCCGTAGATTAAAGAAATAGATTCGACGTCGGCTTTCCAGATGTCGTTTCCTACATATTTTATTCATAAAAACAAACAGCCCATTTCCACGTTTTCCGACCAGGTGCGTTTCCGCCATAGCTATTTCCCAGCGAAAATCCCGTATACAATTAGATTATTGGTAACAAGCGAGGGATTCGATATTTTATTCCCGCGTATATGCGATCCCGCGATCCAGCAATAATTACTATTGTCTGTTCCAGATATTAATTCAGCTTCGTCTATACGGGGCGCATAACACAAAATGCATATTCATAAAAGAACCATCCCCTTTATTAAGATTTTTTTGCGCTAAACCCTCCTCTCAGTCCGTCCATTTGCTTGATGAATTTTTTTGAAAGTTTTCCCTTCGATTGGTATTTTCTGATATTTACACGCATTATCTTCCTCGTTGATTATTAAAAGAAAAAGCACCAGTGAAAGATCTTTCGGATATCAAATGTTAAGAGGGCGTTTAATTAATTCAACCTAAAATTCATTGTCAATCGAATTTCTCCTCCTATAGTTGATAAATTAATTAAAATTTAAAGGAATTCCGCGACACAATTGAATTTTTGGATCCGGCCGATTTCGGACTGATTAATTTCGCGAAATCGTCGAAGCGACTAATTCCCCAAAAGGTGTAATTTAGAGTGATTCGAACGGGCAAAGTAAAAGACAGTTTTAGAAGTATCGCGCCAGTGCCGTCACACAAACTCCCCCCAAAAATCAATAAAAAACAAATCAACAAACCTATACATAATCGGCGACTTCAGTTCCTTCGGCATACATTCACACACAAAACCCATATAGTTTCAATACGAATAATAAATCGAGTAGAGGTGTGCATATTTCGGAAGTGGATTTTTAGGAAAAATTTTCCAGATGACACGCCATTGTTGCGATCGAAAACTTTCCCTCATTGTCCCATTGAAAAGCGAACTATGCAGGAAAGTGTCACCATCGCGGAAAATTTAATTACGTCCCAATGGAAATTGGAAAATCTTTATGAGATCGAGTCAAAAGCGAAGACTTATAGTTTTCTTTGTACCTGTTCGATATTGTGATCGAGATTAAGTCGGAAACGTTTCCGCGAGCGAAAGAGATTACGGCAGGTGGAAGTTTCGAATCAATCGGGAAAAGGAGTCGCTGAATGGATTCCATGTCTCGATAATATCTTAATTTTCTTATTATATAACGCGCTCGTTTGGTTCCCATTCAGAGAAAATAACCCGCATAGCTGGCAAAAAAACCCACGAAACCCCGATGATTTCGTAATTTACATTTGGATCCTTTCTATTATAAGATCAACGTCGGATTCGGGTTTTAAAACGCGCACAATGAGTTCCCGGTCTCGGGGAAAAGGGACACGAATAAGGGGTAACCCGATACACGTCCTGTATTACGACGCCGTAGGGGTGTAGATCAAATTTAATAAGAGTTTTTTGTATTCTTGACATGGGAAAACATACATGTGGGCGTGGAGTATTAATACAAAAAAAATAAAGAAAGGTGACTAATTAAAATATTTGTCCAAGGTGGTTGGTTCGTGGCAAGTAAATAAATAAAACAGGGGGTTGAAATATGGTATATATGAGTCATTAATACAGCGTATCCCAATGAAAAGTAACCCCTTTAATGAGATGGTAATTTGTAAACGAATAATCGTAAAAATATGCGGTTTTCTCAGATATGTTTTATTTTATTATTTTGTTACAGTGATACAGAAATTATGCATTACCAACACAGGGTGTTTTATCAAAATCTCCTGTTTTAAATACACAGTAACCATTTTTTTTAAATGGAATACCCCGTGTATGTAGAGATATTTTGAAAGATATACTCTTCTACTTTTTAAAAATGTTTTAATTGTACATGTTGTTGTACAAAAGAAGATGTCCTATATCATAAAATTTAGTAAATGTAAATTTAAAAGAGGGGGATTTTTGAAGCACCCTGTACAGACGATACAAAATTTTTGTGTCACTGTAACAAAAAGTTATAGCAAAATAAGATATATCTACGAAAACCGGATGTTTTTATGATTGGGACGTTTAAAAATTATTAGCTCATTAAAGGGGCTACTTTTCATTGGGACACCCTGTATAATACAGGGTTAATCACGGTATATAGGATAACTTTCTATCTGCTGAAATTATTGTGTGCAATGAAGCTTTCGGATGGAATTGAATGTTAAATATAGGAATTAATCAATCAATCCGTTTCGAAACCGATCGAAAATTGAGCGGCCTTAAATAGCATAAACTGTTGGCATAAACTGTGGACGGCTGTTATTTACAACAATATTTCATCGTCGATCGCAATTAATAGTTTACGTTCCGGGGCCCCGTGAATTTATTTACACGAATAGGTGTGAAATACGTCTGAATAATTACAGGCCGGGAGGCCGATGAAAATCCCTCTCTAAGTGGTTTCGAGTCTAATAACTTCTCGGAATCGCTTTCTTTCGTACTTTTTTTTGTGATATTATTTATTGGATAAATCTATAAACTCTTTGGTACTTGTTATACTCCGTTCGCTATTAGGAGATTACTACTATCTCCTGGTAGGAGAATCAGAGATATACAGGGTGTCCCTGAAAGTGTGGGAAATCTCTCGGACCCAAATAGAAGGTGAAAAAATAAGATGAGAAGTTCCTATAAAGTTTTTCCCTACAGGCTCTCCCTACGAAGATATGAGTCCCAGAAGGGCGCCACTGGAAATAGGTTTTCCTTAAATATCTTCTAAAGTACTTGATATAATTTAACAAAAATTTAATATGATGGACACTACTGAGGGCCTCAAAAATTAGTGTCCTTATTTAGCTTTTTTAGTTTACCAGGGCCGGGCTATGGCTAGCACCTTAATGCATAAATTTTCAACACCCTGTATGATAAAGACTTAAAAAACATAAATCTGGAAAGCTTGAACCGTAAACTTAAAAAAAGGTAGGTACTCCTCTCAATTGTCGATAAAATGAACCGTTTACGAGAAAAACAATAATAAACGATTTATTTTTACCAGAAATGGTATCACAAATTTACACAATTTACATGTATGGGATGATTGATGAAAATCCGCATTGGATAACTTTAATCGGTAACTTTACTTCAGAGCGCTTTTCTTGATTTAATAGAGCCCTTACCACTTAAAACCCATTGAAACATATGTACTTCATGCACTATATGGGGCACCACCGTTTCTGATTTACAAGTACTGGTTTACTCATTTATTATATTGTTTTTCTCGCAAACGGTTCATTTTATCGACAATTGAGAAGAGTACCTTTTTTCTAGTTTAAGATTCAAGCTTTCCAGATTTATGATTTTTAAGTTCTTATCATGTATGATAAGAACCCTGTAGGGTGTTGAAAATTTAGGCATTAAGGTGTAAACCTTAGCTTGGCCCTGCTAAACAAAACAAGTTAAATATGTTTCAAGGACACTATTTTGTGAGGTCCTTACTAGTGTCCATCATATTAGATTTTTGTTAAATTATATCAAGTACTTTAGAAGATATTTAAGAAAAACCTATTTCCAGCGGCGCACTTCAAGGACGCATATCTTCGTAGGGAGGGCCTGTAGGGAAAAACTTTATAGGAACTTCTCATCTTATTTTTTCATGTTCTATATGGATCCGAGAGATTTCCCACACTTTCAGGGACACTCTGTATACAGAATTGATTCAAGCCATACACAGCTCAGAAACATCTTCGCTCATCTTTAATAACTCTTCCTATATCGCAGTACATAAAAATCTACACCTATACACGATAAAATGAACCGTCCGAGCTAATTATCTCCTAATTGTAAGCACGTTTCGCAGCCAAACCTACCGCACACGTCAAATTACACCGAGACGGATCAAACGCGCGGGGTCCCGAACGTTTCGAATTAAAACGAAAAACGGCCGCGAATATTCGAAGTGGCACCCGAAGAGGAAACAGAGTCACGGCGTGTTTTCATTTCTGAAAATTACCATCAACTTCGGGAACGAACGCCAACGCCGCCCGAAATAGAACCAGGAGATTTCACCTGGGTAGAGGAGCCCCATTGGCGTAGTCATCGTACCAATTCGGTTGAAATTGGCGCGAGTAATGAATAGATAAGTAATCGAGGAAGATTTGAGCGAGTAGAGATGAGATTGGGAAGTTCCAGTTGAAGAATTACAGGGTTGTAGACCGCTTTTGGTTGCCCCTCGGTAGGAAGGAAGAAGCAATTTAAAATTTACAAAACTATTAATACGAATTAAGTTTGCTTTTGTTAATTAGTTAAAGGCATTTGCGGGTTAATAAACGTAAATAGCGATACGCCATTGGAATCATTTAAGCGAGCGAACGTTTGCAAATGAAAGAAACAAAATTTTGAGTGATTCATCCTTTCCTTAGGAAGTCGTATTAAACCCAGTGGGTATATTACATTTTTAAATGAGTTTGACGTGCGCGTCATTTTCGAAGAAAATATTGTAGTTGAATACAATGTCGGATTCGAACGGTCGTATTTTCCGATATAATTGGTCAGACGAAATACGACCTGACTATATACAGTGTGTCCCCGCGTGGGACACATCTGAAATTCAGGAAATAGTGCCAAAATCTTTCTGTTTAAATCGGAAATTCTACGCATTATAAGGGTGCCTTATTAATCCTCAAATTTTTCTATACACAAGAAGCAAATTAAAATTATACATCAATCTAACGTTGACCTCTCCAGCAAATGCGAATAACGTATAAAAGCACACTTAACCCGGAACCCGTACTAAACGAATCGTGTGTTTCGAATTAATTAGAAATGTTTTGTTTGCGGTTTATATAAACTCCCGACGTATCTGATTAGCTGCCACTCGATCGAGGCACCCCCGTCAAAAACGTGTCGAATAATTAATTGAATGGAAATTCTAACCCTTCCGTTCGCGAATCGAATCGGTCCGAATTCCGTAATAAAACATCTTAAAATCGTCACATGCAGGATCGGATCCGATGGTTTTTTTTCCTTCTTATTTTTCCTTTATTTAAAGTACGTGTACGAATCGAGGAATTGCAGATTTCGAATTAAGCGGAAATTTTCCGAGAGAAAATAGAAAACGCCGGGCTATACCAGGCGCTTAATCCCGCACACTCATTTCGGGACAATGAATGCAATTAACGAACGTGACCGTTTCCCTATAAATATGAATTAATTTCCCAGAAAGAGTTCCGACGTTAATCCGGAATTAGTCCGGGCGCGATCCGACTGCACTTAATCTGATTTTTTTATATAATAGCTTGGAATTTATATGACACGTTATACTTATCAATTATTTATCAATGTTTTTAAAAAGCGCTTAAAAGGATTTTTGTTTTGAGTTCACTTTATAGTCCGTTCGCTATCAGGTGGTAGTAATTTAATAGTAAAATCAATTATAAATTAGTAGGGAACAGAATGGTGTTATTTACAACAAAATTTAACACTATTTTCTTGATTAATTTCCACAAAATATCTACTTTTTTCGAAGCAAATTTTACTCAATAGAAACTCCACATATTAACTAAATAATACTATCGATTAAAATAAATAAATTATTTACAAACATTTTAAGCGCTAGATACGAGAATTAATGTGAATAACTAAAATATTTATTTATATACAATTAATTGCCTTATTCCCTATTAACTTATCGACATACTATAAAAGCGGGAATTCGATTTCGTTAAAATAATTAATTCATTCGACGTACAAAACAATTTCCCAACGTTTCGATTCGCAATCTCCACGGAAGTTTTTGTAATCGAATCGGAGTTACACGACGGAGTCGTCAAACTCCCGTAAAGTTTTATTATTTTATCGGGTATAAACTCGGTTGCGAGTCCGACAACTTTCAGGATGTTGACTTCCGGATGTGTTTCGTCGGGACTGATGCGATTTTAAGACGCCTTCGCGTCCCGACGCTGTCTGGACACGAAGCAAAAGTACGCCCAATTAATAAATTCACTATTCTTTCAAAAGAGTCGATTCTCTATACTCAAGAGAGTCGATTTCTATACCCCAAAAGAGTCATTTCTCTACACTAAAGTCGAGTAACTAACAATTTTCTGTATACTACACCGACCAACAAGCACTTCAAAGCATCCAATAATCCCGCAGGAAATTCGAATAAAAAAAAACCGAAATCCAGCCATCCTCTTATCGAATCTTCGCCCATCTATATAACATGTTATTAATACTCGGAGCGGTCTTGTTTTTAATCCCGCGTCAATTTCGCTTTCGTTCCTTTTCACCGGCACGCAACAATGGAGGCAAGGAAGCGCTGAGCAATAAAAGCCTGGGGGGCCCTCCGGGGGGACCTCGACGATCCCCGGGAATCGGTTTGAGCGATTTGCGATTTTCCGGATAGCCTTCGCAGAGTCCTCGACGGATCCGCGACGTCATTATTAAAATCCCGCTCGTTCGCGGCAACATGTGTTTAAGGGCCATTAGTAAGAGGATTTCGAAGCCATTATTAAATACTGTAAATAGGGTCGATTGTGTACGGTATTGTGGAGAGTATAAGTAGTGTTAAATTGTATCTATATAGAGAGTATTTTTTTTATTTTATGGGGACATGGGAGGGAGTATTTTGTAGAGAAAAGGAGAGATAAAAAAGTTGATAAAACTCAACATCCACAGTTCGACTGATTCTCTCTTTCCACTGATTGTAGCGCTCGGAATTGGAAACTCTGTATAGGCAAAATTAGTGAAATTAAATTATGGAGAAAAAGATAACATTAGGTATTTAGGAACGCTTTAAAGAGAGTCCTTTCGTCGGGAATTGCGCGTACATCCGCTTTTAAACCGTTTAAAATTATTTAGCATTTTCGATGGTCGTCTTCTCGGATTTTATTAACTATAAAAGAAACAATATAAGACCGAAAATAGACGCGAGCGACCGTGTTTCGCAGATTTACTGGTTATACTTAAAACTTTATTATCTTCACTCTTCAAAATAATAGACCCGGCCTGTCAACGGGTCCGCATTTATTTACGATACACCTCTGGTATTTTCATCGCTCACATGTTTGTCGTATGTTGAACGGTTCTCCTTTCATTTTCGCTTCTGCACCGCATTTTCTCGAAAATTTCAGCAATCGCTAAATTATGTTGTTATACGAAAATTAAAGGAGCCGCTTTAAAGGCTCTGGTAATGTCCAATTTCATTACCTATATCTCAGCAGAAGCGATGGCAAATTGGGCGCAGAAATATATTTATTAAGAAAAAGAAGAAAATGATTTAATTGTCATTATTTACATAAAAACGTCAAAGCAACTTAAGAGAGCTTTACAAAATTTATTCTGTTCTTATCGATGCACGAAAAAGTTATGTAACTAGCTCTTGCAGGTATATGTAACATAATCGATCAATTAGAGAATTTCAAAATAGACGGCAACATCGCCGTACATAGAGTCCCATTGTATTGTAATCCACTGTCAACGACGACTGCGATATCGGAGAGATGTTAAGTCAAAACAATCGACGAAGCTTAATTGAGCGATGTCGTCGCTTAATTGGAACGGATATATACCGTCTAATCGTTTAATTAAATTAAAACCCGAGCGGCAATTATGCATTTTTCGTTGCGATAAATTATGCATTTCGCGAAAAATCCTTTCAGCCGGCTCGGATTAGGAAATTCGCCGGTCCGCGTTTAATTCTTGCTTTTCATGCTCTAAGAAATTCGAATTAGCTCGTTTCGCGACGAGGTGCACTCCAAGTTGAACGTCGGTAGTCCGGCGGTCGAGCTCTATAAATCCAGAATAAAACTCCACATGCTCCTGACTGATTGATTACTTTTTTCTTTATACCCCTATCCACCGCATTTATCCATAAAACATAACCGGTAGATATCACTAAAAAGTTTATAGGGGTTCGCTATTTAACATTATTTAGCTGAGGTAGGAGGTAATTATGGGATTTACTAGGGTGGAAAACTTTCTGTTACTAACATTGATAAAAATTTACTACCCCAGTAACCTACTAGGAGTAATTTTATCTACTAGAATAAATTCCTCGGTGTTCCCGGACTATATTTAAATGCGCTCCGTGTCGTCGGATAGGGCGCTCATTATTTTTTAATTAACAAAGATATTTAACCCCGTTTTAATTACACTCGAACACACGTCTCATACTTCGAGTCGGAGAGAGACAAACGTTTCGGAAGATGAATTAATAATCCCGACATCGGACTCTTAAAGCCCTTTCCTCGTTTCGATTCGAAATATACACTCCGTTTTGCCGGATTAAAAATGTTTGTGCTAATTAAACCGTTGTTAGGCGACCTCTCTAATTCGAATAATTAGATAACTAACTATTATAAAATTAATTTTTTTTTTGAATGTAAAATAAAGGCGGTTTTCTCTTTGTAAATTTCAATAACCACCGACCCATTATTCATAGCGCTTAAGCCCGGAGAGCTTTCCAGATTCGAAGATCCGAGTACGTGTGTGCGTATTCGTTTCAGTGGGAATATTCCGGTCCCCGGACGACTTAGACAAACTTAATAAACCCATAATATCTCGCGTAATACCCCCGAGGAGCTCCGAGCGGGGGATTTAATTGCGGAAATGGGGCTTAAAAACTTCAACAATATCAGGATTATTACATATTAAGATTCTGGATCCGGATTTCGCAGGGGTACCTCGATTCTTCTACGCGCTTCTCGATTACACGAGTGACAAGTATTCGCGAAAAAAAACCCCTACAAAATGTCTTCTTGTTCGAGCCTTCGAGGGATCGCATTAAAATTAAACGAGCCGTTGAACCGCGACAATCGGCAGTATCCTGCTCGAGTCTCCGACTAACTGGGGTGACAGCCACTTTTTTTCTATCCAACTAATTCGTACTTTGATGCGAAAGGCCCGTCACGAATCGGTTATGCAGCTAATGTTATTGTTGGAAGTTCCTATTGTCGAGGATCGTCGAGAAAATTGGGAGTATTGTGAAAAGGGCTCGCTCACAAAAGATTAGTTTTCTATTAGATTCGTTTTAATATTATAGTACTGAGTTTTGTTGTATTATTTATTATAAAGAATCGCACTGTGTATTACACTATACGAGTGGACAAAGAAACTCTGTAACAGTAGATTATTTTTCGATTAAATTCCGTTTAATATTAGTAGAAAACTGAATTTTTGTTGTATATTGTGAATGATCGCCCTGTATATTGCTGCCCTCATACGTGCGCCGATCGGATACGGAACGATCTAAAAGGCCTCCGAAATAATTGTCACTTCATAAATTGGCTCAATTCCATTTAAACATGTAGTTGTAGTGCATGCGCTCCAATTATACAAACGAAAAAGGAAAAGAAGCAATCGACGCGCATCGAAGCGAATTTATTGCCCTCGAGGGCTTCCGCGTATTTTTATACCTCTACCCGATTTTATCGAGAATACGAATTGTTTTTAGAAATCAGTAAACAAACGCACCATTATAATTAGAGCGCTATTGTGCATATGGTGCGTTCAATATAAGGCAGTAGTGACCTCAATTATAGAGTAATCGTTTTGATGCACTTTTTATCACCAATTCGAGATTTTTGAAGTTGTAAAAAAGTTCATATTTAGGAGCTAAATAATCTCATAAACTTAACGTATTAAATACAAACATTTTTTTTGCATAATTACTCAGTAATTTCTTGCTTTAACTAAATTGAAATCTCGAAGTGTATCTTTATCTAGTACACTTTATATCTGCATAGCATATTTTAAGACATATTCGATATACATATTTCAAGCTTCATTCATAAGTAAGCGTGACGTCACCACCGAGTTAACACGAACGTATCATACTCGCGGTATTTACGGAAATCTAATTTGCTTGGATCGTAAATCTTTGTTGCGCTCGATGAATTAACGTTGGGCGATTTCGCCGGGGAAAAGACTAAACAAATCCGATATGGAGGCATTTAATATAAATCGCGGCTTCGAAATGACGAACGATCCGCGGAAAGATTAAAGAGCAGAGAGGCCGAATAGGATGTTCTAATTTGACGGTGGACGTCGCGACGCTATAACAGTCAAACGAAGTGCGAAGGAATCTAAACAAAAATAGAAAATCGCGCCCCGTTCAGTTCGACCGCTAATTAGGCGATTAACCGGCGATTTGATTGGAAAATATGCGCGTATTACATAATCTATTGAATTATATTATGCGACATTTTTTTATTAATAATAATAATAATTCTTTTGTAAACGATTCTGGACAGTTCTAAATAGTTCTAGGCAGTTAATAGTTGCTTTAGAAGCGTGCTTCTAAAATGATTCTCAACAATTCTGATTCGTTTTGAAGCAAACTGAACGATTCTGGATAGTTCTAAATCACCCTGGAGAGTTCTAACTGGTTTTCGACAGTTCTGACTCGTCCTAGAAGCTTCCTGGAAATCAAAAGACAAGAATTTTTCGTCCGGCTGGCGTTCGCAAATCGCACGCCAGCGGACCGTGAATTTCCGGAAACGTTCCGGCCGGTCATTCGAGGAAACTTAATGGACATCGGTCGAGGAAGCTCGCAAACTTTTCAATGGAATACACTCGCATGGAAATTCCGTGAAAATTCATGCGGAACGTTCGGTTGATTGAAATGTATAATACAAAACGAAACTGACGCATGTGGAAGAAGAAGGGCAACATCATGCACAAAGGAGTTATTAATGAATTAGTTTTGTGTATAGAGGGTGTTCCGGAGATTTTAGATAAACGTTATTATAGGCTGATAATGAACTAATAATGGAGAGGAGGAATTAATTATTTAATTGATAAACTATTTCAATCAAAATTTTGTGCTTTTGAGATATAATATTACAGCTTTTTCTAGCTTTTTTTTTATTCGAAAAATCGACGTCAGATTAGCCCGGCCGTCGCCGGCGTCGCGATGCGAAATCGACAGCTGTAAGAACAGAACAAACACACTTACCATAATACTCTGTAATTTAAACTCGCCGCAAATTACGCGTTATTCCAGTCGAATTTCGACCGATTTGTTTGCATTGAAAATATAACGGAAAAGTTCCGAATCTGAATCGACGATTCGGAACGAAATAAAAAAAAATTAATTGTATTTTACCATCGCTTTCCCTCCGAAATCGGTCTAGTGTATGTACATATTAGATAGCTCATCAGACTAGTCGAATTGGAAGCATTGTAAGGCTAATGTCTCGTATGATAATTACGACTTCCTAGTTGATTTGACGAGGAAATAACCCAGCTGGGTATTATAAAAGTCGAGTCCCCGCGCGGAGACACGTGCCGATATGTTCCGTAATTATCAAGGGTGATTCTAAAAGTTTAATTATGTAGTTGACAGTAGAAATTCTCCATGTTCACAATCACAATGAAGAAGCGTCAAATTATAGTGGTCAGTTAACTATTAATACGAATTATAGTAACTCTAAATTGAATTAGTTTCTTTCTTTTTATGTAGATTGTAATTATAGTAGATATTTCGTTACGAATTAATTCGATGATGAAGGGTTAATAATGCCGAAACGAGTTTTTCTGTGGTAAGTTTACAAATATCCAGATGTAAAATTTCGAGATTAACACAACCCATCGAGTGATTAAGAAGCAGAAAGCTGTTCTCACCCCTATTGACTATTGTGCGAGTCCCAACACTCAAACAACCCTATAATTGCAACATTGCCAAGTCTACAATTTATCAACGAAAAACCGGATTTTCCATTACGACTTATCCAAAAACTAACTATTTAACAAGCTCGCACTTGTATAAGCAATTTTTATAAACAATAATACACATTTCTAATATAATACATCATCAAATTACAATTTATTTATTTAAATAACCGACAACATCGCAACGAAATGAAACACAACCCTCCCGTCTCGTGCTGGTATTTAAATTTGAATACGAAATCGCTCAAGGGTCTTTTTCCACAACACATCTGGGTGTATTGATGATGGATTAAAACGTTGAAGAACACTTGTAGTACCGTGAAAAAGTTGAAATTATTGCGGCTTTACAACTCAAATGCGTACAGCTTTGAACCTTTTCAAATGACGAATAAGTGAGTTTTACGGCACTTATCAAACATAAGTGCGAGCGTGTAAACAATGTAAACGTGAGGTTTGGTGTTTAGAAGAAATAAATTACAACGTGGCAACGCCGCATCGTCAGATTAACGTGGATTTACTATAGTCTTAATCGTTTCGAACGGTGCATTTTATTCGGATTATTTTCCTATATCGAAATGATCACGTTTTTTTAAATTAGTAATTTATTCGGTTAACACAATAGCGCTATTGGGAAGTACGGGAAACGTGATATTTTTCGATTTGTTTAAACGGACGAAGAATTTTTTTACCTCTCGAAAAATAAACCTATCAAATTACCAATACCTGATCAAACACGTAATATAATAGAACAAAAACAAATAATAAAAAAAATAAATAAAAGGGCCGAAGGAATCGTGTTTCGCTCATTCTCTGATCGACGATGAATTCCTTGAGTTCATTCTTGCGTTCACCTTCAACCCCCCGAAAAATGTCACCCCCGGTGCGCATCCAGTGATCCGCGAAAGCGGATTTAAATACGTTAAAACAAAGACCGATCGAAATATCAACGCCACCCACGACATTTCAAGGAAAATAAACCAAAACCGCACAAGATGACAAAGGACCCCACTCCAACCCCCTTCAAGTTTTACCTAACGAAAAAAAAAAAAATTATCGATTCGCATCGAAGCCCAGCTGCGAGCGTTGCAGATTGCACCGGATTTTTCAAAAAAAAAAAAAAAACCCGGCAGATAATCTAGATACCGAGTCGCTCCGATGGACTTTCATTTGTCCCGGATCTGATAAGGCGACTAGATCGAGATGCTCGCCGAGATAGGAGCGATGGGAATGTGTTTGTTTGGTAAATGGAACTCGAATGAACCGATTGGTGTTATTTCTACGGCGCATCGCGAATAATCGGATCACAAGTCGTGTATCGGGCCAGGTAAAAATCGAGCCGAAATTAAATTACATTAATTGCACAAGCGAGTAGGTATCGCGCGATAAATTCGTTAGAGTTGGAGGTTTTTTTGTCTGTTGTTTTATTAGATTTCCCAGGAACCGCGTTTCTTTTTGCTCCGGGCATTATTTCCGACGTCGCAGAGTCGTCGTCTCGACGCCCAACGACCACTAGACGTCTGCGCGGATTTTCTTTGAGCTGTCAACCGCCGGCTACACATCTATTCTCGGAATGACACTTTAATTTAACACTGTGTCACTTATATTACTGCAAATAGAAAGAAAGTTACGGGGCAACTCGGCAATTTCCAGCTCTAACGCGAGACAACGGCGCAAAAAAGGACATACGGCGTTCGCGAAATCGGCCATTGACAGGGAATAAATTACTTTTTTCCGTGTGTTTGATTTATTAAACAATTTATTTGCAGCAGATATACTAAATATTCGAAATTTTGGCGAAGGAACTAACAATTTTGGTGGATGAAATATCATTATGAGTAGTCAAGATAATGAAAAAAAAGTTACCCAATAGACACATTAAATGAATTTAACAGCTTCTCCTACAATATAGAAATTAGAAATTTCGGTATATATAGGAACTGGACATGTTTCCTGCCAGTACCAGCAATTATTAGCAGGCTTTTCACGACAACACTACGCAATTTCCAGCAGGTTTTTCCAGCCGGGATTCGTTCATAAGGAAACAAATCTTTCCATAGCATATATGAGCGTTTTTCCTCCTCTTCTTCTTCGTCGAAATGTTCAATTTGTATTGCCGTCAATCTCAAGGAATTCGGGATACGGGTTTTAGTCATATTACCAGGGCTGCGCTTGACAGGTCACAATTCGAGACGGAGTAGAGGTGAGAATTTGACGGGAATAAGCACAGCGGGTCTAACACTTTAACATCAGCGGCGCGCGACACGAAACAATTATACTACCCCGAGAAAAATTCCATTATACTATACCCTTCTCAATCCTTTTTTATTTAGGTATTTCTAACTACCCCTTTAAAATAAAACGATGTAAATGTTCGAGTATATGGTTTATTTTCCTTTGTACGGTTTCATGTCCTTGACGCAATGCACGTAATCCTTGCCGTCCTTGTAGAACCATTTCATTTTCTTCTTCTTGCTCCTCTCCTTCCTCCACAGGTAATCCGTATCCTTGGGGTTCACCCTGAAGGCCATCCTGGCGGCGGCTTCCTTCAGTTTCAAATTGTGCGTGGTGAAGGCGTTGTACATGCTAGACGTGTGAGTCGGATGAATCTACGGAAAAATAGAAAATTCCTCGATTTTGATTAGATTTAGAGTAGATTCAGAGTAGATCCAGAATAGGTTCCACAAGTTCCAAGTAGATTCAAAGTAGATCCAGAATAGGTTCCAAGTTCCAAGTAGATTCAGAATAGGTTTCAAGTTCCAAGTATATTCAGAGTAGATCCAGAATAGGTTCCACAAGTTCCAAGTAGATTCAAAGTAGATTCAGAATAGATTCCACAAGTTCCAAGTAGATTCAAAGTAGATCCAGAATAGGTTCCAAGTAGATTCAAATAGTAGATTCAGAATAGGTTCCAAGTTCCAGGTAGATTCAGAATAGGTTCCAAGTTCCAAGTATATCAACAAGTTCCAAGTAGATTCAGAATAGATTCCACAAGTTCCAAGTAGATTAAAAGTAGATCCAGAATAGGTTCCAAGTTCCAAGTAGATTCAGATAGTCGATTCAGAATAGGTTCCAAGTTCCAGGTATATTCAGAGTAGATTCAGGATTGGTTCCAAGTTCCAAGTAGATTTAAAGTAGATCCAGAATAGGTTCCACAAGTTCCAAGTAGATTCAGATGGTAGATTTAGAATAGGTTCCTAGTTCCAAGTAGATTCAGAGTAGATTCAGAGTAGATTTAGAATAGATTCAGAGTAAATACTTTGGATACGGTCCTGCGGAGGGCAGGACTCGACTCCGAATTAAACCGTTAAATAAATAACTCAGTTTCAGTTCCTGGGGAACGGATCCGCTTTCCTTATTAGACCTGCAGGTGAAGAGTAAATTTCTCGACGGTGTTATTGAATTTTTGAGAACATCGACCATTAAAAATGCACGATGTCGAAGAGTTCGGAAGATTTGTTTTACTAATCCCTGGAAAATTGATCATTTTCGAATATACAAATTCTCGAATCAAACGACATCGAAAATGCAAATGTTAAAGTTAGATATGATTCGAATAAAAATAAAATTTTTGCGGTCAGGAAAAGTTTTCGAATGGGATAAGTTTTCCGGAACGGTTCTTTAAAGTCCTCGCCTATCCGATTTGGCCGCGGTAATGCCGGCGAAATGAAAAATCGCCTTCGGTTTCGAGAGCTGCCCGGAGTAAACAATCGTCGAGGGCCGGAGAGTTCCCATTTATAAACAGCGCGTCCGTCTATTTTCCGATACCGGTGTTTTTCTTTTTTCTCGCCAATAATACGCGACCTCCCACGGCGCTCCGCCATTTTTCTAGGTCAACGAGCGTCGCATAACAAATCAGCATCGAAATGTAGCGGTAGTTTCGTTTTATTCTCTTCGATTTTCCCGGCCAAATTTCCCCGAAAATATACCCATATCGCGTATGTTTTGTATCATTGCGAATGTATCCAACCGACCATTCGGCGACAGTAAATCTTTTTACGATCGAATACGGTTTTTCATCGCTTATATACAAGGCGTTTTATATCCCGGATATTTTATTCAATGGGTAATGTCTCTCCTCCATAATTTATCCAAGGGATAATCGGTACCTTGCATAATAAATAGTTGATACTCTAGCCTAGATAATTGAACTTCCAAATTAATCCTTATAAAGCAAAAGATTTGTTTCTTTGTGCTATTAGTATATAGAGAAAATTCGTTAGTTTTCTTCCCCAAAAAGAGACAATACTGGATCAACCATCACATTCCTTAATCTCCCCCCAACTGTGGAACATCGCGCATAATAAATTTTAATAAAAACACGATGAGTCACCGGCGGGCTTTCTCTCTTGTGCAAAACACTAAAAGGAATTTTACGACGTTTCGAATAGTCGCTATATCATCAGACGTTTAAGGAAAACGCTCGACGATCGAAAGGGAAACAAGTCGGAACGCGCCCCTCTCGGGTTGCGGTGTGGCCCGGGAGAAATTGCGTTTTTATCCGGAATTAATGGGGAATGAAACGAAATCTGGCTATCCCGAATGGGCATATATGTGCATGATATGCTGAGGAAACTGTAACTGAGTATGTATAAATGATGATCCCGTCCACTGGATAATTAACCTCTTGCACATTTGGTACCCTGTACATAATGGGTCTCTTGGACAATTAGTCCTACGGAATAATTAACCATGTGGATATTCGGATAACAGGTATCCCGGATAATTTCGCCCCCCTTTGGTAATTATTCCACTGGATAATTGATCGCGCAATAATCCGAGAAAAGCGGAAAATCTAATGTTAGTTCGCGCTTCTTTGACAAGTCTCGCACGTGTCAAAGCCGTTCGGAAACCGTACGAAGGCGGTTTCCAGCCAGATGTATCACTTTCGAAACTAATTAGATTCGAGCTCGAGACCGATCCGGAGAAACTCCCGGAGCATACGGGCGACATTCGGGATCGGATTGGGAGAGGACGCGGCCGGCACGTGCCGAAAATTAATAGCGGAAACGCCGCGGAATATTAATAGGAATTCGTGGATTCGTAGAAAAGAGGCGGCGGCGGCGGCGGCGGCGGCGGCGCTTGTTAGTCTGATGTGTAATAAAAAGCGCCGTTTATTTATGTGGGGCAATCGAATGTAATGGAAAAAGGGTTGGTTAGTTGGCGATTGGCGGGCGAATCGAGTGAAATTCGAGCGTAAAAAAACGAGGATTTTCACTTAAGTTTATTAAACTCCCGAACTCTGCCTATATTTGATCGCTGAAATTACCTATATAAAAGTAATTTAACGTTTCCGAGCGGTTAAATGGTAGGTACTTTTTAAACGATTATAAATCTTATAGGTTTACGAATTTATGTGTATAGAAAATTGTCTTTACTCGAGTATATTGAACTTCCCATCGACGTATATATTTATAATAAAATTCTCGCATTCGATTCGATCGATTCCAATTAAAGCGAATTATCTATCGATTTCATGATTTATTTCTAATATTTTATTATATGTAAACAGTAATAAAACATTGCTACTTATTAAAATCAACCGAGCGAGGCGGCTTTTGACCCTTCGTAACCGATACAAGCTCGTAAAAAATTCAATAAAGTTACATTTTATCTATCTATATGACGTAATAAAAGCGACGAAAATCCCTAGGTTTTTCCGACTTCTTCCAAGTTTATACTTCCTATGACTGTAATGTTTATGGCCGACTTTTATTGATGTTGCCAATTTTCATAATTTATTCGCATCTCGATAATTTGGCCTCAACACTTGTTTTACTCTGTTTTACCCCCAAACCTTCATTCTTATTGTCCTTCAAGGATTTATTTACAAGCAAAATTTTGATTTATTTAGGTATAAACTAACTTAAATATCAAAGTTATTAATTAAGCGATAGGTAAATAAAGCTATTAAAAAGCTTTTAGGTGAAATTCCCATATTCCACCTCATTTTTAGCCGGTTTAATCCCGAATAACAACTATAACAAACACGAAAATAAACAGGACTTTCGTTCACAAACGGTTAATAATCTTTTGAACCCCCCTTTTCGCCTCCTTTTTACCCCCTTTTCGGTTCTCTCCGCTATCCAAACATCGCGCGCAAACTAAAACCGAAACCGAGCGAACCTCAAGAGCCCCTTTTGTTATTGTTACTAGTGAATTTATTTGCCTATAATTACGGATGTAACGCCGTTTCGTCCTTTGTCTCGCCGGATTTCGGTCTCGAATTTTGATTACCGTCGATTTTGGTTTATGATTCTACTTTTACAGCGGGCGCGGATCGACTGCACCCGCAACGCTGCACTCGTTTAGTCCACTCTAAAGAAGTGCCGATTGTGGACGGTCGAGAGCGGGTTTGTTGCAAAACTTTCCCGTAAAATTCCCGGTTTATTTTTCTTCTTAGGTCTGCCCCAACGGCTCGAACGTTGGCGGTTCTCCTCTAAATCGCGGTGAAAATCTGGCGCGGACACGTCCCTTTGATATATATACACGCTGTAGATGACAATCGGTGATGTATACGAGGATGACTCAGAGTATTGTGAGCGATTTGCCGATGAGAAAAACCGGAAAACTCGCGCGGAAATTTATTTTATTGCCCGTTTCTCTATTCAATCGACGACCGTGGAGATCGCTTTTTGGCGTGGAAATATCCTTCTTTACTAGGATCTGTATTTAATTAGTAATTGCTGTCGACTAGTAGCTACCACAAATAGAAACTAAAGGATTTTTATTTAATTTTTATATGAGTCAATCGAGCCATTTCTATCAAAAACTAGTGGATTTGACGGGGCTATTTAGCTCGTTATGGCGATGGCAAAAACTCGACGATGATCGGGATGGGGTCGTTATTAAAAGTCGTATCAATTAACTCCGCTACACTTCCAACAACCCGAAGCGTCGTTAACTGTTTTAGGGAATTTTAAGCCGTCGCGGCGCTTTATTAATTCGAAAAATAAACTCGCATTACGACCGAACGCGTATCGTAAAAACATTATAAACCCCCTGCTGGAAAATATAACGCCGTAAAAATGTTAACTAGTTCGTTTGATAGCTCATTAACTAGCGCATTTTACGCCTGCTTTTTGACAATCAACAATTCGGATTTTATCTTAAATTTCGAGGCTTTCGAAAGATGAAATTCCGACGTCCCGATGGCAGAAAAAAATTAGTAACTTCCACGATAGGTTGTGTTTTTTTTTCCGAAACACGCGAACACCGAGCCACCCCCACATCCGTCTGGAAAAAAACGATTTCGGTCCATAACAAATCGCAGAGGGGTGGCCGAACGCGGTCGATCGATCGAACATTCGATTCCTCGTGTATGAAACGCGTCGAAAAAATCTCCGGTCGACTGTACTAGTTTCTTATAAGACTTTTCGCCCAAAGTGGGGGGATTTATCTTCGACTGTGCGAGCTTTTCAATTGATGCGGGATGGGTTTTTGCCGTCGCGGGAGAGACAAAAAAATATCATCTTATCGATATATTAGAAGTATATAGATAGCTACAGTAGTAGCTTATAAAATAATTACACTAGCTGATAGTTTTTTTTAATAATGTCGGATTTTTGTCAATTAGGACCTGATATGGGTAATTAATATTTATATAAAAACTCACCAAATAAGCATCGGGTGCTGGAATAATATCTCTGGGTTTGGGAAATCTCAACGCTTGCGGTATATAGAATCCCTTCGAGGTTAGCTCCGGTTTGTTGCAATATTTCGTGAATGCTAAGCAAAATCAATAAATTCACATAAATAAGCAAATAAATAATGTTCGATTACTAACGTGGAGTGGGCAGCATATCGAAATATCCCGCCCTTTTGCTGCCGACGTTGAAAGGATAGCCTCCCAGCGATGTCGCTCTGCCCTTAATCACGAAATCGTGAGCATCGGCGACCTTCAGATAATCCCACTTCTGAAAATTGGAAATAAAACGCGCGGATTCAATCAATCAAATTCGATACACCTCTTTCAATCGATATTGGCTCGTTTCTTTCTTCGGATGTTAATAAAACGAGCCACATCGAGAAATGACAACCCGTCAAACTTCGGTCCAATTTAGAAATTCCTAATGCGCCATCAATTTTCATCAGCGGAAATTTTCGTTAACGAACATCGACAAAAATTCCTCGCCCGACTTTTCTTCGAACTTTCCGCGAAAGTTGCGTAAATAGGGCGAGGAAGAGTGTTTAGGTAAACGCAGTGGCGTCCTACAATCGCTAAGGATCCCATCCTCATTAAACCCTCCAGGTTTATTACTCTTGTATATCGTTAGAAAATTAATTGTGTAATATTTATGGAGGTAATATTTAACGAGAATCCGCTGGTGTTTTTGAAGAATTTAATTTAAATTAGCAAATAGGTGGCGCCACTGCGACCTGCCTCATCATTAGCAACGAAAACAGTGTCACTTTCCGCGGGGGTTTCGCCCGATATCCAATTGATTAAGACAAATGGGTTTTCTATTCCACGACTCCGAGCAAATATAGCCGATGTAAATTTCCCCTAATTAGCGAAAATTCAATCCTTATCGAATCCGATGAGGCCAATATAAAGCTGCTGGGGCGGCTGATTGATTGGCTGGCGAATATTCTCGGGCAGGCGATTTTAATTTAAAATCTAAGAAAACGTTGTTAGGAAAATACACGGTGGCTATTTGTTTATTCAATTATAGGTATAAACTGTGCATGATGATCTCAGCTTGAGCTGCCATCACCAAACGGACACGAGGATGGATATTTTATTTATTAACACCCCATCGATTCCACCCGATTCTCCCCGTTAACGTGCACGTGTTTCGGTAATGAAGTAGATAGTGCGGTTCGATGACCACATAGCATTATTTCGGCCCGCATACACGGAAAGATACCGGTGTATGTATCCGATCTAATCACCTTTTCGATTTGCGGCGCGCGTATTTTTCAATTAATTACAAGTTTGCGAGTTGACAGGTTTTCTGGTACTCAAAAGGAAACTCGCAGGGGCTTGTAGGACTCTCTAGTGACGAGCCCTTCAAGTACACACACGCGCGCACAGACAAACGCGCGCGACAAAGCCGAAAATCGAAAGGTTTCCCGGAAAATTGAAAACCATAAACGACAAAATTAACCGAAAAAGTAGAAAGAGAAACGTGGTTTAGTACAAGCAAACTCGCTGAAAATACACCAAATTTTTAACCACTTTTGCACCCTCTATTTATACTTAAATTCTCCCATATGAACCCCATTTTTAACTACAACTATTCTATATTATCATCGGATTAACGCGGATATTCCACAAAGAACAATTTTCCCATAAATCTCCCAAACTATAACGCAATCGAAGTACAAAGACAAAGGACAAATAGAGCGAACGAGCGGTTAAATAGAGAGTATAACATGTTCGTAACCGATCAAAAATCCCCGTCGCGGAACAATCGAGGCCCGAACAATAAATTTCAATTAACAACCCGGCTCCATTCCCGAACGCTGTCACTTAGCCGACTTGTTAATTATTTACGCCCGTCGTCTAGATGCGTTCCGGGGCTTCCCCGAAATCGCTTAACGCATTCGAACAAAACGGAATTATCCTACCGACTGCGCCATTCGCACCGACTCAAACGAACAATGTCCTAGGCAACGATGCCGCGTGCATTCATTACACCTGCAAGAAATCTTCGGGGATAATAATCGTTGTTCCATCGCTTCGTATAGGAATTATCCTACCGACTGCGCCTGTTACACCTCCACAAGGACCTGTTACACCCTTCTACACATTGAAGAAATCTTACCGGATAAGAATCGCTCGTCCATCGCTTCGTCTTGGAGCGGAACGAGACTGTGGGTTGTTTCCTGGTTTTCTTCTCTCTTTTGGGAGCGATCGGTCCGTAATCAGCCGGTCCTGGGTTACTCGACGGCACGGTGAGCAATCGTTTGGCGCCCTGACCGAAGGGCGGCTTACCCGCCGCCTCAGCCATGCCCTTGTAGAGTTTCTCGTCTATTGGACTGGGCACGTCGTAATCGAATGGACCTGAAACTCCCTTTATATCAAAGCACTCCAAAAGATTGCTGGGTTAAGGCTCTCATAAAGCTATAGAGAAGTGTGCTGTAAGTAGTGTTACATACATACCAGAAAGACAAGTCGGTTTCTCGTCCACGAACCTCTCGGCGCTCTTCAGGAAAGACACTTCCAGTTTGTTAGCTGGATAAGTAGGTTGGACTATGTCATAATGATCAGGAGCTTGCTTAATAGGAGGAAACCTAGGACCGCTCGTGACGAAGGGTAGCGGGTTGATGGGAGGGGACCTTTGGCACAAGGGCTTCACGGTGTCGAAATCGGTGGGGCTAGGTGGGCCCTGGAACGTTTATAATTTAGGGAAATAGATGAAGAGGACGTCGATGTGGAGTTTTACGTTGATGGCCTCCAATTGTAGATTCTCTATGTACCTCGGTATGTAAGTCATCCAACGTTTGATGCTGCGTATCTGATCTCCAACGGGGTCTTTGTGGAAATCGACGTCCCCTCGGGAGTAATCGGCCGGGCCCGGGATGGGGTACTTGCGCTGCTCTCGCGGCGAGGTGGGGAATTTTATTCCTTTGTACATTTCGTCGTAGATTGTTTTCTGTAAACAGAAGATTTCGTTCGTTGTAAATTCGAAGTCGGTGGTTTCCTTGAGACCAAGTATTTACTCGGTTGTAGGAAAGATGGAGCTGCACGGGTGAATTCAAATATATTCATGTGGACTAAAAATGGCGTAAATATTAGGCACTAAAGATGACTCTAGGGCATTATTATTTTATTTAAGCTTATCTATTTTATCTGCGTATTAGAATAACATATTCTAAGATTTTATCGAATAAATAATATTATGTTCAACAATCTCAGAAACATAAAAAAATACTTACTCAGATTAGATTAAAGAAGAACTTTAAATGAAACATTACCTTCATATTAGACCCGTACTTTGCCGGTCCTCCTGACCTATCCATATGATCTGTTGGTACCAATTTTAATTGACCCATACCGTTCATATAATAGCCATATTTGTGGATATGGGAAGGCACAGAAGCGCCTTCACCCAGTGCATTGTAAGTTACTCTGCACGTGTAGAATTTCGGTAATTTCTTCTTATCTACGACAATAATTTACTAGCAACAACAAGGAATTAAATAATGCGGATTTATTTAAACCTTTGTTATCGAAAGCTCCTGGACAAGCGGGTTCTTTGGGGATGTAATTAGTAACAGGAGCACCTGGTGATATGTCGTGTAGCACCCTTGGAGCTGCGTTGCTGGGAGAAGTCCCCATCTAAAAAAAAGTTACATTTCTTTATGCACTTTTTTATTAATTATTTAATAACCTACTCGTCTATCTTTCATATCATCTCTGACGCCATATATGTGGCTCTCGCAGTAATTCGGGTTCAAGTGGGAGAAGTCCCTTCGCGCCGACACCAAAAAAGGAGCAGGATGAGCTGGAGAATTAGAAAATAATGTTTTTTTTTATTTTCTCGTGCGGATTCTAATTTGTTAAACTCACGTCTCTCAGGAGCTTCGTACTCGTATATGAACGTATTGGGCCCGTGGAAAGGATTTCCTTTACCGGAACGCATTTTCTACGGCCTAATTTAAATTACCCCCCCAAAGCTAATTCATCGGAATTGGTGACAGAATTTCGCAATGTCAAATTGGTATACATTAAAGGATTCTTGTTTTCCGAATTGCCAATATTTGTCCATGTATGTTTTTTTCATTATTTAATTAATTCCATCACTTAGATTAAATTGTTATTTCGAGTCGTGAAACCGATAAGATTAGTAAACAAATCTAAAAAGCATAACCTCCACACAGCTTATACTAATTGATTAATAACAATTAGAATAATCTGGCATTGTTTGAGTAAATTATCTTGTTCGATTAAATTTTTTTATTAGGTACTACTCAAAGTTGATATAATACATAAAAATAGACCATTTAGTTAACTTTCTACAAAACCCAATTACTTCGATTGAAATCTTCCAAAACTGATAACACTGTTTTATCATTAAAATTGCAAAGGTTTCGCAATTTGCTAACACATAAACATATACAAACATTGACACATATATACCTTTTTCCACAAACATGTGAATTCAAATGGTCTAATATCCAGATTTCAATTCAATGGATAAGTTTCCGTATAATTCGCCATCTCCTCATCCAATTCACCATCATTCTGTTTCTTACCGATGGGCACTCTGGGCGATAGATGGGTCATGCTGGCCCATTGCCCGTCGCAAAGATTATCGAAAGTCATATCTTTAATTAGAGACCCTCCGAGATTGCCTGGGCCACGACAGGTCGGCTGGGAATCCCACAATTTGTTCACGTTGTTATCTACCCAACTTAAAGGAAACAATCATTTCTACAATTAACCGATCAAACTGTTACACTTACATGGCTAAATACAAAATGTTGCAGTCGCAATGCCAGGGATTTTTGGCCAGTTTTATGGATATCAATTGGGTGAGGTGGTCTAGACATTTGGCTGGTAGGAAGTGGAATTTGTTGCTGTCTAGATGCCTGAAAAATATTAAAATAAATTCGAATTCTCTATTGATTCGAGAAACTAACAATTTTTGTAAACTGGGCGTGTAGAAGAACAATCTCGAGTGTACATCCCTCAGAATGTTATTGTTGATTAATAAAAGTGTGAGGCTCACTAAACCGTTGAAGGTCTTCTCTTTGAGCTCTTCGAAGTTATTGGAGAACAAGAACAACTTCTCCAAGTTTCTGTTTGCGACGAAAGCGTTTTCCGGCAATTCGTTGATGTAATTCTGGCCTAAATGCAACTCTACCAAGTTGGGTAAACGCTTGAAATCTTCCACGCCTATCTAAAAGTGAGATTTGGGTAAAACTACAATGCTACAGTCGACATGATTTATACCTGGGTGATTTTATTGTTGGTCAACTGGAGAATTTGCAGATTCTCTAATTTATCGAAAATGTTCGCCGGGATGTAGGAAATTCGATTCTTCCTTAAATTCAGTTGCTCCAAATTGGCAAGTTTATCGAAAACGCCTACAAAAATACCATTACTAGTAATTACAACAGCTACATTTTACACGCCAACCTGTCGGTAGCAACGTAATGTTATTTTCTGCTAAAAACAACCTTCGCAAAGCTTTTAAATCGACAAAGGCGAACTTCGGCAGAGTTTCCAATAAATTATTACTCAAATCCAAATCCTCCAATAACTCCAAATTGGCCAACAATGTTTCTGGAATGGTCCTGATTCGGTTCCTGGATAGATGCAGCAGCATCATGTTAGAGTTGCCTCTAAATAGCTCCGCAGGAAGGCTTCCTATCCGGTTTTCCGAAACATCAAACGTCTGAAGGTTCCTGAGGTGCAGTAGAAGAACTGGAGATATTTCTTCCAGCAGGTTTTTATGCAATCGACTGTAGTTGAAATTAATAAGTAATTATATTGGGCTTAAGTGAGGTGTTTCTTAACTTACAGGTATTTTAAACTGTCCAATTCCTGGAAAACATTGTCAGGTAGATGGTCGATTTTGTTGTCGAATAAATCCAGCTCGGTAAGAAAAGCGAGTGAATTGAAGGCGTTTTTATTTAGAGTTGTTAATGCGTTTATTCCCAAATCTCTGTAATTAAATAAACTGCATTATTTTTCGTAAAATTGAATAGGAACATCAGGTTCCTCCTGACCAACGCAATCAGTTCTAATGGAAGCATTTGGTGATGAACAGAGAACATTATAATGATACCAGTGAGGACATGAATGAAATAAATGAAAATCCTTACATTGCGATGATATCGTGCGGCAGGATTTGTCCCGCAGGAATGGCAGGTAAGTCGCTCTGCCAGCAGGTGACGCTTTTGGTTTCTGGCTTGCACTTGCAAGGGCCCTTGCCGCAGTCCAGCCATCTTTCGTTCGATTTGGAAATTTCCCAAACTGAAAAATATTTTTCTTAACTCTGTGACCTGCGAATTTAGAGTTTACTTACCGGATTGCTCGAGCGATCTGACTCTTCGCTCCAAATTCGCCAGGAATTTCTCTCTGTCGCTCTGTTCCAGACTGTCGGAAAACTCTTTTAGATTCATCTCGCTCCTTTCCAGAGCTTGACAGGCGTCCATCTCGCACGTTTCTTCTTGCCCTTGCGCTGGAAAACCGAGGAAAAATACGGTGAATAAAGGTGTTAGATGCATGGTGATTGGTTTTTTTTTCGCCTAGTTTATTCAACTAACGACTAAGCTTATGGTCTAAACGGTCAGTTATGGCCAATTGTTCTATTTAGTAGGTAATTTAAGTAAGCGTAAGCGTAAAATTCGCTTCCTAATGTCGCATATATTCTATGTTTTCGGGGGGTAAAGTGGGGCAAATTTATTATACTTAGTCTATAGTTGGAATTTGTTTCCAATTTATATGTTATTATGGAGTTCTTAAAAAATAAAATTTTTGTTTCATTGAATTCAGTTATTTTCATACATTTAATCACAATAAAATTGTTGGAAAAATAATCTTATCGAGCCAATAAATAATCTTATCGGCAGATTGATTGTTAATTGAGATGCGTCGATTTTTTAAAATATATACATAGATAGTAGTTATTTTCATTTATCTACATGAAGATATAGCTGATCATCGAACAGAACGGAGTGAACAATGCGCTCATAATTTATCAATTTATTAGCAAAAATTAATCGTAGTGTTTAGTTTAATTAGTATTTCAAAAATATTCCTGGCCTTATGTGCGTTTTTCGAAAACTAATATCATAATGTGGGTGAAAGTGTTTGTTCTGTGCGCTTTTTCAGTGGGATCGCTGTATTCAGATAATGGTATAGATTCCTTAATAAATTTCTGCTTATATTAGATATTTCTGCTACATTTTTTTCAGATAGTAAATGTGATATAACCGGTATACCTTCAGTTGATTGGGTTCTCGGTTATGAGTCTAATATGAACGATAACGAAATAAATAAGAGAATATTTAATGGCACATATACAGGAAAATTGGGTATGAAACAATGCGTCATTTTTTATAGCAACATTTACAAAAATAAGTCTTTTTTTGCAGATAACTTAAAGTGTTCTTGCACTATAGACAATCCAAACAGTGTATGCAAAGAAACTTATTTCCAAGCAACGTTGGATACTAAAACTACACAATTTCTAGTGGAAACAACGGATGCATTGAAAAACTTCGACGAAGACATCAATACGATTTTGAGTAAACCACAACCATCGTTGTTATTGTTTTATAAATGCAACATGACATGCCAAAATCCTACTACACCTAGCCTCTTGGTTAGTAATTTTTTCTATAGGCAACAATTTTATCAAACTAGGCAACCAAACAATAGTCCATCAATAGTAGTTCCTATTTTCAGCCATTCGCTATAACTGTGAAAGATTACAACGATTTCCGGCCGGATTTCTCCACGGGCGATACCGTCTACAAAGTGAGCTCGCCTATCATGAAAGAAGCGGACTTTTCCGTTTACGGTGCAGAGATATACGCGACTGACAAAGATTTCGGTAACGAGGATATCACGTTTAAAATAGATCCCGACGATTTCGACATCGTCAAAACCATTACTGATGACAAACCGAGAAAATTCAAAGTGAATTTCAAGGCTAATAAAGTGTTGCAACTCACGCAAGATAAGAAGTACACGATTACCGCAACTGTAAGTTTTTTGTGGTGTAATGAAACCATAAATAAATATTATTGTTTTCCAGGATTCCGGAAAGATTCCAGGTCCTCTTTCTTCCACGTTACAAGTGACATTAAAAGTGGATCCGGATAATGTTGTTGATTACCCGAATTTCGAATATACCAGTAAATCATACGAGTACGCCTTTCGATACGAGAAAAACCACACGTTAACTACGATCAATGGTCCAATCAAAGTTACTACCAACAAACCAAGCGATCTGGAAAAGTCTATATCATTGAGCGGAGGTAATTTTCCTAAGCGATGCTTTATTTAAGGAACGATTAAACTTCTTTACATACTCTATTTAGATTTATCTGGCAATTTTGGTGCAACATTCGATACCTCATCGTCCACTATAAAAGTTAGTATTAAAACGAACATAGATAATCCTACTTCTGCGTTCGTGGTTCTCTCTTTAAACGTCCAAACTGATGCAAAAGTAAGCGCGCCTGTAGTGATTTACTTTGCCAATGCACCAAAGGACGATACTCCGAAATTCAACCAGCATTTGTATACTGGAAAATACGACGATTCTACTAATAAAATCAGCTTGGATCAGGATATCACAGTTTCGTCTACCAGCGCTTTATCGACGAGTTCATTTAAAATAACAGGAGGTAATAATTGTAAACCCAAGGAGTCACGATATTAAATCAATTTTAATTCAAGATTTCTCTGGCAACTTCGAGATAAAACTCGACGATGATAAGAAATCCTATTTGTTGGATGTGAATAAGGCTTTAACACCGACTGAAATCAAATCTAAAGAGTATCTATCATTGACAATAGAGGTTACTGTGGATTCAAAATCCGACACGACCGGTGTAATTGTATATTTACCCGAGCATACATTGGAGTTTAAGGAAGTTTTATACACAGCAACTTACTTCGAAAACAATACCATTGCAGCTAGTACTATAAGCTTTGCATCCGACGTTACCAATTCAAAAGTTAGCGTTAAAGTCGAAGACAGTGAGTAATTTAGAAGAACGAGCAATTCGTTGGAAATTGGTAATTTTTTTCCAGCGTATTCTAAGAATTTCGAAGTAAAGCCCACCAGCAAAGGCGATTACGCCCTTGGACTAATTAGCAATCTACCGGACGCCGTACTCCAAACGCAAACTGAAATTTCCATTGTCCTAACAGCTAGCGATAAATACGACAATCAAGCTAGATCCGTCGTCAAGATGGCTTTACCGCAACAAAAGGCCGTCGAAGCTCCGAAATTTTCGCAACTCGCCTACAAAATCAAGTACAACGAGGGCCAAAAATCGGGTGTTCTCGATTTCGATACTCCACCGTCTTTTGTAAACTACGCCGATCCTTCCGCAATAAAAATCGATTTGAAAAGTAAGCGCAATAAAACTCTGTTATAAGCTGGATACTATTCATGATTATAACATTTGCAGCATACGCGAAATACTTCACTGTCGCCTTCGATTCTACAACAAAGAAATTCGGCGTGAAAGTCCTGCAGGCTCTAGACTCTAGCTTCCTGAAAAATAACGAACTAGTGGAGACCATGGTGGCGGTGAAAACAAATGTTGCTGCTAAAGGGAACGCTGTATTGGTAGTGGAGTTGGTGAAGCTGAAGCCTGGTTCACCGCCTACTTTCGAAAAACCCTCTTACACGGCCGTGTACAAAAAAGGACTAAAAGTAAACGATTACATTGATTTCGATCAAGTCGTCTCACTTAAAAACGTCGTTAACCTGAAGAATGTCGCTATAAAGTTAGACTGTAAGTTATCTAGTATGTGATTTTTTGGTCCAAATAAACATATGTTACCATTTTAGCGAACGAGGCTAACTTCAAAGTTTTGCTGGAATCGAATAAATGGAGGATACAACTACTCAAGCCAATAGACGATGACACGTTCAGTAAAATCAACGATATTGTAATCACTATGGAAGTATCGGAATCCGGAATCTCCGGGCAAAGTATTGGAGTATTAGTGATAAACCTTTCGGATCCTTCAAAAGATGATAAGGCTCCGAACTTCGAGAAACCATTTTACACTGTTCAATACAACACTACTGCGAAGTACATGGACTTTGAACCTGCCATCAAATTCACTAATGTAGATGTCGGTAGTGTTCAAATGACTTTATCTGGTAAGTAATAAAATTTCTTGTACCTTCTTTAAAATAGTCAATTATAATTTTTGTGAAGATCGTTCTGATAACTTTGAACTGGTACTTGATAATGGCATATGGAGGTTAAAACTTTCGAAACCACTGGATGAAAGCATATTGGAAAATTCAACGGAAATTGCTATTAAAATTGAAGCTACAGAAAAAGGATTAACAGGAACAGGTTACAGTGTTTTGATACTAGAACTTACCGGTGCAAAGAAAGAAGCTCCTGAATTTAAAAACCCTTATTACCTCGTTCAGTATCAGAAAACTAATTCGTATATAGATTTTAATCCAGCTATAGCTTTTGATAACATTGATGTTGATAAAGTTATACTAGTGATTAATACCGGTGAGTACAAAAATTTGATATAAGAACACCACACTAGTACACACTCACAATAAATAAAGCAACTATGATAAAAAAATACACTGCAACACCTCAAAACACCAGAAATACAAATACATCACAAAGTAACACATATATAATTGAAATATGTTTCGTTACTATAGATTATAAAGATTACTTCCAAATGGATTTCGATTCAAAAAAATGGAGAATAAAAGTACTAAAACCTTTAACCGATGAATTACTGTTACAAAACGAACTTGTAACAACTATTCAAGCTTCCGAAGACGGAGTTACGAAAAAAAGTGATTGTGTTCTTGTAATGAATCTTAAGGATAATACTGCAGGAGCTCCTCAATTTAAAGACCCTTATTATATTGTTCAATACAACACTACAGTGAAGTACATGGACTTTGAACCTGCCATCAAATTCACTAATGTAGATGTCGGTAGTGTTAAAATGACTTTATCTGGTAAGTAATGAAATTTTCTTGTACCTTCTTTAAAATAGTCAATTATAATTTTTGTGAAGATCGTTCTGATAACTTTGAACTGGTACTTAATAATGGCATATGGAAGTTGAAAATTTCGAAACCACTGGATGAAAGCATATTGGAAAATTCAACGGAAATTGCTATTAAAATTGAAGCTACAGAAAACGGATTAACAGGAACAGGTTACAGTGTTTTGATACTAGAACTTACCGGTGCAAAGAAAGAAGCTCCTGAATTTAAAAACCCTTATTACCTCGTTCAGTATCAGAAAACTGATTCGTATATAGATTTTAATCCAGCTATAGCTTTTGATAACATTGATGTTGATAAAGTTATACTAGTGATTAACACCGGTGAGTACAAAAATTGATATAAGAACACCACACTAGTACACACTCACAATAAATAAAGCAACTATGATAAAAAAATACACTGCAACACCTCAAAACACCAGAAATACAAATACATCACAAAGTAACACATACATAATTGAAATATATTTCGTTACTATAGATTATAAAGATTACTTCCAAATGGACTTCGATTCAAACAAATGGAGAATAAAAGTACTAAAACCTTTAACCGATGAATTACTGTTACAAAACGAACTTGTAACAACTATTCAAGCTTCCGAAGACGGAGTTACTAAAAAGAGTGATTGTGTTCTTGTAATGAATCTTAAGGATAATACTGCAGGAGCTCCTCAATTTAAAGACCCTTATTATATTGTTCAATACAACACTACAGTGAAGTACATGGACTTTGAACCTGCCATTAACTTCAATAATGTAGATGTCGGTAGTGTTAAAATGACTTTATCTGGTAAGTAATGAAATTTTCTTGTACCTTCTTTAAAATTGTCAATTATTATTTTTGTGAAGATCGTTCTGATAACTTTGAACTGGTACTTGATAATGGCATATGGAAGTTAAAACTTTCGAAACCACTGGATGAAAGCATATTGGAAAATTCAACAGAAATTGCTATTAAAATTGAAGCTACAGAAAAAGAATTAACAGGAACAGGTTACAGTGTTTTGATACTAGAACTTACCGGTGCAAAGAAAGAAGCTCCTGAATTTAAAAACCCTTATTACCTCGTTCAGTATCAGAAAACTAATTCGTATATAGATTTTAATCCAGCTATAGCTTTTGATAACATTGATGTTGATAAAGTTATACTAGTGATTAATACCGGTGAGTACAAAAATTTGATATAAGAACACCACACTAGTACACACTCACAATAAATAAAGCAACTATGATAAAAAAATACACTGCAACACCTCAAAACACCAGAAATACAAATACATCACAAAGTAACACATACATAATTGAAATATGTTTCGTTACTATAGATTATAAAGATTACTTCCAAATGGATTTCGATTCAAAAAAATGGAGAATAAAAGTACTAAAACCTTTAACCGACGAATTACTGTTACAAAACGAACTTGTAACAACTATTCAAGCTTCCGAAGACGGAGTTACGAAAAAAAGTGATTGTGTTCTTGTAATGAATCTTAAGGATAATACTGCAGGAGCTCCTCAATTTAAAGACCCTTATTATATTGTTCAATACAACACTACAGTGAAGTACATGGACTTTAAACCTGCCATCAAATTCACTAATGTAGATGTCGGTAGTGTTCAAATAACTTTATCTGGTAAGTAATAAAAGTTCTTGTACCTTCTTTAAAATCGTCATTTATAATTTTTATGAAGATCGTTCTGATAACTTTGAATTGGTACTTGATAATGGCATATGGAAGTTGAAAATTACAAAACCATTGGATGAAAGCATATTGGAAAATTTAACGGAAATTGCTATTAAAATGGAAGCTGCAGAAAAAGGATTAACAGGAACAGGTTACAGTGTTTTGATACTGGAACTTACCGGTGCAAAGAAAGAAGCTCCTGAATTTAAAAACCCTTATTACCTCGTTCAATATCAGAAAGATCAGAAAGCTGGGTCCTATTTAGACTTTAGTCCGGCTATAGCTTTTGACAACATCAACGTCGACAAAGCTGTGTTGAAATTAAGTGGTGAGTGGAGAAAACAAATTGACACAAAACACACAAAAATAAATTTCCCAAAATAAATGATACAACCTACAAGTTTAATGCGCTAAATTAAAAAGTTATTTGTTCCTGTTGAGTAAAGTATTTACCTATCACCAAAATTACACTAAGTTTAATCGGTTAGCCAATAACCAGGACATTTGGACAATATCGGTTATCAACATTTTTGAATAACCCATTTTTTTATATGTAGATTATTCGAAATATTTCGAGCTGGATCTGGATGCAACTAAAAAAGTTTGGAGAATCAAAGTTATAGCACCTCTAGATGATGCCATTTTGAAACATAATGCAGAACTTCACACAACAATGGAAGCTACAGAAATGGGTGTCACAGGCGTGGGGGTCTTAATAATCCAAATTCCCATCAACAATTCTCAAGATAAAGCACCAGAATTTAGTGATCTATATTACAAAGTCGTTTACAAGCAAGGTCAAACGGGATTCTTAGATTTTACAAACGACATCGCCTTTAACAACGTCCCAGATATTAGCATTGTCGATATAAATCTCTACAGTAAGTAATCTAAATTGATTTAGCGAGTTTCTCGAGCGATGTTTTTAAAATTTCAGCGTACATGGACAACTTCAAATTGGTTTATAACAACAAAAAATGGCGAATCCTAATCGATCGAGCGTTAGACGACAAAGTTTTTGCAACAAGTACGACTTTAGTGGATACTATGGAGGCTTCTCTACCCGATGTTATACCAGCGGGAGATGTTGTTTTGATGATAGATTTAGTCGCGAATGTGCCACAATTCGGCAATGATTATTACACAGCCGCATATCCGGTAGGGGGCAGTGGAATTTTCTATTTCGACAATGACTTGGATTTTAAGAACGTTGATCCGAAAGACGTACAATTGTATTTAGATAGTAAGTTGGATATATCCTCTGTTACGTTTTATATACTTATTACTTTTAGATTATTACGGTAATTTCAACATTACATACAATTCCGTTGCAAAAAAATGGCAGATCGATATCAAAACTCCATTAGACGATTCGGTTATTAGCAAAAACGAATACCTTGTTACTAAACTCACCGCTAAAATTGTCAGTATAGGTAGCGAATTAACCGCTACTGTGGTGTTAAAGCTACCGAAGAAACAAGCACCGGTATTTAGCAAAACTTCCTTCAAAGCAGAATATACCATACAAAAAAACCATCCTGTTGTGACATTCACCGATTCCATTGGTTTTAAAAACAAACCAAACATGGCAAACATAAATATAGTTTCAGACGGTAAAAATTTACAAGATTCCTTGTGTCCAGTACATCCAAAATTCGTCTTCTTCTTCCAGACTTTTCCGGCTACTTCACTTTTAAATACTCCACCAACAGCTGGCAGATGATAGTCGACAAACCTTTAGATAGTACAAATTTGTACAAAACGAATTTAGTCGTTACCATAACAGCTATAGACATCACCGATATGTTGCAGGCCCATTCCACAATCGATCTGAAATTACCGCCTGCAGATACAAAAGATGCTCCGAAATTCGAGAAATCATACTACAAAGGCCGTTACGAAGTGGTTAAAGATGTCGGTAAAGTTATTTTAGACGAAGACATCCACTTTTCGAATAAAGTGGGCCATACCGATATCGGAATAATTCCGGATTCCGGTAGGTTTAGAGATAGATCATTTTTTAAATTATATCGTCACTGGTATTGCTTTGTTTTCAGGTTATAACCAATTCTTTGAGTTTTCATTGGACTTGCAGTCGAAGTGGACCGTTTTAGTTAAAAAACCCTTAAATGCGTCCATTCTTAGTAGCGGGAATGACATCATAATGCAATTGGTGGCAAACGAGTTGGGGATAAAAGACGTTGGAAAATCCACATTACTATTAACTCTACCGAAAATCAACGACGATCAGGCTCCCAAATTCGATCATATTTCCTATAGATCCCTCTGCTCTGCGAATACCACCAAACTGGATATCGAAATTAAAGTAACCAATAGGAAGAAAGAAGATTTGAAAAATATTGTAGTTGCCATACAAGAAGATGGTGAGCTCAAACTACACTATGTGACAATTCTTTATGTACTTTGAATTAAGTACTGATTACTGTCTCCTGTATTATGTACCAATTAGCAAGTTTAGAGATTTTTAAATGATTCTAGACAGTTCAAAAAAGTTTTTGAAATATTAATCCTTTCTTTTCTTGGATTTTTTTAGAATACAGCGATAATTTCGATGTGAAGTTCGATGCCGCTACCAGTTCGTGGTACGTTGAAGTCAAGTCTACACCGAAGACAATGGGAGATAAGAATAATCTAGTGTTGACATTGTCAGCAACAGAAAGCAATAACAAGACAGAGGTCGGATTGGCCGGTTTGGTGATCGAATTTCCGGTGTTCATAGCACCGGAATTTTCCGCCAATCCATACGTCGGTACTTACAACGTCGCCGACGGTACCCTTAAAATAATCGATTTTAACGTAGTCAATAAAGACCAGAGCAAATTAAAATTAAGTTTCTCTTCGAAAGATGGAGGTGAGCGTACGCTACATTTTCGTTAAATTAGATTAGTGTTATTCGATTTATTTTTACAGATTTTTCCAAATATTTATCTGTAAATTACGACAAAGCTGATAAAAATTGGAAGATGCTACTGACCAATCCTATCGATAAACTCACAGTTACCAACAACGATGAAATCGTATTAACAATTACGGCTAAAGAAAACGACAACCCAAAACAAGGCGAAACCACCGCCATAATCAAAATAATCGACGAGAGCAAAAATAAAAACGACATACAATTCTCGCGGGCGCATTACTCGGCTTCCTATCGCATCGTCGACAACACGCCCGTCGTTAAATTGAATGAATACATACGAGTCACCTCAACAAAAGACGTTACAAAGGCCACAGTGAGGATCCAAAGTGAGCTAATATCATCGCCTTTTCCACGCCAATTGCATGACCCGAATCGAATTCTATTATAGGTGCGAGCGACTTCGAGCCGGTGAAATACTTCAAAATCGCGAAGAAAACTGACCACTTCGAAATCGTCGCTCGGGAGCCTCTTACCATCGACATTTTGCGGAAATTCACTAATCTTATCGTAACGTTAATGGTCGAATTGGAGAACACCAAAAATTACGCCACTCTGATAATCGATCTTTCGGCCGTTGAATCGGGAGATGACATCAAGTTCAACAGCGTCGTGTACATGGGAACTTACGAAAACCGAAACAACGTGAATAAAATCACCTGCGATCCGATAAATGTAATTACCACTAGCCCGGAAAATATTTTTGTGTCGATAACTAACGGTAAATCGCCGATACCTCGAAAAATTTCGAATCATTTAACTTTTTATATTACAGCTTACAAGGAGTATTTCAGTTTAACTTACAATGCCAAAGACTCGTCAGTTGCATTAAACTTGGCGAAATCGATACCAGCCAGCGTAATTGAAGATTTCTCTACAGTTGCAGTGGTAGTGCAAGCTATGAATGGACTTTCACATAAAATAGCCAACGCTGTAATAAACTTGAGGATAATAAGCGGTAAGAATACAATATAATATCCCTTAAGGAAAATAATCAATTGGTTTACAGACGATACACCCGTCAAGAACGGTGTGGTTTTATTCAATAAAATTTCAAACACAGCCAAATACCTCCAGGGCTCGTTTACACTGGATAACTCAATCGGTTTAACGACCGATAGAAAAGAAGATGAAATTAAAGCCAGTATAGAAGATTCGGCGTTCAGTAAATACTTCACAGCGTATTATAAAAACCAGGAAGTTACAGTAAAGTTAACGCGCGAGATACCTCAGGAAAATATTACTTCGAAACCCTTCATCACTCTTACTCTAGTGGCCTCGATTGTGAACACAAACGAAACTTCCAAAGCCTCGCTAACCGTCCAATTGGACAACGACCATCACGAAACGCTCAAAGCCACCAAGTATATTGTTTCAATTTCCCTGCTAGCAGTACTTATAGTACTACTAATTCTAGCAGCTGTTGCTTTCTACTATTTAAGATTAAGGTAAACACGCTTAATAATCTTAATAATCACTTCATTCAATCACCGCGATGTTTGCAGGAAGAAGAATGAAGCTAAAATGACGGAAGACGAGTACATAGAGAAGAGAGAAGTTAGATTCGAGAGTACATCTAGACCTTCTGATAAGTAAGTGAATTGCGTTTCTACTCTACATTTGGTGAAATTTTATTCGATTAGGTCAAGCAGATCTTCGGCCATCGAAGGGAGGAGGCCCACGGGCTTTATTTTCAAAAGGCAGGATGAGGATGAAGACGAAGACGAATCGAGCACGGACGGCTCGGCTAAAGAGCGCAAAAAATCAGTTGTGTTCGATGAAGTGGTGGAGAAATTGAAGATGGAAGATGAAGTCGAAAAACCTGACATAGATGATTGATTGAGTTGTTGTTTATTTGAAGAATTGCTATTTATTTAATATATAATTGTTGGAGTGTGAAAAGTTTATTATGTATATCAATTTTGTTTTTATTAACTTTGTTTTATTTACTTACCTGACTTTGATTCCCTTTGATCCGCTGAGTGACGCGCTGAGTGCCTTTGCTATCTGAAATATTTAAAATAAATTTAAATCTATATTCCCTTTGGCGCCCAAAAGTTACATCCATTCATATTGGAATAGATGAAATTATAAACCGATTTTATTTTTTGCGCTAAATCATCCGCACATCTCGCGTCTGTAGCTATTTCTATCGGTCTGTATCTACTTGTAAAAATATTATCAAATCGTTTTACCTTTATACATATAGAATATCATTAAAACTAAATAAATGAATAATAACAAATGGAAAACAATAAATGTTTACATTACCGAATCACGTCTTTATTTATCAAGCTTGGCGGGTAAAATTCGATATGAATAAAGTAGATCAAATTTTTATCGGTATTTTATAAATCTCCTGCAAATAGATAAGAAATAATTGCGTCAGTTTTTACTTTTATCTAAATAATGTAAATGCGCGAAACTATTTTATGTGCGGTGGGTCTGTTTGATGTTTCGATTTAGCATACGAAGACAGTTCAACGGTTAATGAGGTCACCCTGTATCTGGACGTGCCGGAATGATCGATTAATTATCGAGAACTCCCGGTAGGCGGCCGGTCTCATTACCGCTGTTATTGCTACCAATAAAATTATCTAATTAGCTGCTCGATTTTAACTGAAGTATTTGCAATAAAAGTGGGCAGAGATAAGATAAACGAGATAAACCGCGTTTTATGTACCCCAGATCAATACAGTTCACTGCGGGATTCGGTCAAAAAAAAATCGGAAAAATCAAAAATTTTCAAACGAGAAAATTCATTGAAGCGATTTGAAAAAGTTGTGGTTAGTGTTGATTGATTAATTTGCGCGAGTTTGAATAAATAATTAATTACAGGTAAGTCAGAGGTGAAAATATTCGATTCATAAATTTTGTTAGATATAACCTTCAGATAACAACGCGTGTTTATTACAATTTTTGACTAATTCGCCGAAAATTTTTATTGCCATAAATTTATGATACACATGCAGAAAATTGAGTATTTTATGACTCTGATAAATTAAACAACCAGTATAAGTTATATATAATAAAAAATCTTATCCAAAATCGAATTCATTATTAATTAGCGCATTTAATACGTTCATTGATTTTCGATGCGACTGTGTGAATAACCTATATTTATTAAAAATAATAACTACTGCATTTAATAAAATTCAGGTTCGTACTGAATAAATTTTCCCTCATAGATGCACTCGAAAATTAATTTAAATCAAACACTAAACACTCAATTATTCCATAATATTACGCAGAAAACTTCCAAAAAAAAAACTTCCTCGATAACCAAAACAACAACATCCTACGAGTACGGCCCTGCGTTTCGATCTAATTTTAACAAACGAGCGTATTGTTGTCCTTTTCAATTCATTAAATTGTCTTCAATTGGCCTCCATTTGCTCAGTCATGTGTTGACGCGTCGGGGAGGAAGACATGGAGGAGACTGTCAGCACGGTCCGCAACTACTTCAAGAAGAAGACGTCGCCGACGCCGGCCGACGCCGACGCCGCCAGGGCGCCGCAGATCGGCTTCAGGGCG
Organism: Phyllotreta striolata; assembly: GCA_918026865.1. Lineage (NCBI taxonomy): Eukaryota > Metazoa > Arthropoda > Insecta > Coleoptera > Chrysomelidae > Phyllotreta > Phyllotreta striolata. Next base: position 6,295,943 of record OU900101.1, on the reverse strand, counting down.
TCCTTCTGCGAGGCCACCAAGGAGCTGAAGGTGAAAGTCATCGGCGCCCGGCAATTGCCCACCGATTACGGCAGCGTCAAGCCCAGGGGGTATCTCGTCAAGGTAAATGGAATTCGTAGAAATTATGAAATATGCGTGTTAATTGGTAATTAAGTGGAATTAAAAGCGCGTCGTGTTTTTATGGATTTGACTTTTTCGTGGGAATTTGCGGATTAATTAACCAGCGAATTTAGCTCAATGTTTGTATCGAGTAAATAGAAAAGTTACAGCGAATATAAAACTACTAGAAAACCAGTTAGAACTGTCCACTTCTGGTCGATTGTATAAATATTTCCCAATCTTAAATATCTAAAATTGAAGCAAAACTTCTATTAAAAATCCCCATTAACATACTTTATTTACACAACAAAACCATAAAAAAAACACATAAATCTTTTTGTAAACCTCATCTCCTCTACCAGATTTCAAACTTCTGTTAACATTTGGAATTTTACGTTCGACTCGCCAAAATTTAATGGCAAACAAACGCAATATTTTACACTACTTTCAGGTTGTATTCTACCCGAAAAGGGAGAAATTCGAAACGAAAACGGCCAAGGAATCGTGGCCTACGATCAACGAGGAATTCTCCTCCATCTTGGACGGTTCGAAGAGATTCGAGGACATCGAAGGGCTGTTCGTGTCCTTCACGATTTACGCCGTGCTGGGCAAAGAGACCGAGGAGGAGCGGCCGCCGGTGAAGCGGAAGAGCATCTTGAAGAAGTACTTCTCGTTCAGCGACGGCGAGGAGATCATTTCGCTGCGCAAGAACAGCTTCAGGAGATCGGGAACGCTCAGACGGAGCAGCTACAACGGATGCTTGAGTAATCGAAGGACTGTAGGTAATATTTAGAAGCAGTTGAATCCGTTCGAACCGCGTAATTTATTTTCTTTTTAAACGTTTCTCTAGGAGCCGTTACTTACAAGTTAGATAGGAAATCTTTTACTCAAAAATTGCGAAACAATGTGATAAGTACCCCTGATATTTGGAGAAATGTTACTGATATTACCAGCGGAATTCAAACTCAACCGGTGAGTATACTACCTGTCGATCTTATACATTTTTATACCTACGCTTAATTAAACAAATTGTAAAAAGTACATTATTAACAAGGATGTTGATAAAATGATACCAAGATGTAATTTTTAGAACGTCTATGTATTGGCGAATGGCGCATTTGAGAGCTTAATTTTGCCACAACAAATTATGCAATTTCATTTCTAATGATGCGCTTACATAAGTCTATTTAGGTGAATCTATCTACATAATAAGAAGCTTCCTATAATTCGCAATGAAAATTTATGTATTTTTCGGACCGAAATAGCCGCGCACAATTTTAGTCGAGTAGGCTTGGCGAATTGGTATAATTTTAGATAAATAATAAGCCGTTTATCGGCAATTATCTAATCGAAAGTGCTGGGATTATGATGAGTTGATTATACCGGTACTTGAAGGTAAAAATGCTTTTAGTAAAATCGTTTATTAATAAAAATTAAAATCGATAAAAAAGTGGTTCCGCCCGGGATCGAACCGGGGACCTTCTGCGTGTAAAGCAGACGTGATAACCGCTACACTACGGAACCGATGGAACTAAGGTTTCCAAATATCATATAAGTACTAATTACGTGCTCCAGAAAAAACTGCACTCAATATCCAAACTTAATCCAATTTTCTTTAGAGAGACGGAATCAAAGGTAGCGTAGAGGTAACCCTTCAATACGGCGTCAGCGAAGACGGAACCAACGATGTCGTCGAAGTTACAATTACGAAATTCCGCTGCAGCTTGCAAACTATGCAATTACACGAAAAAGTCGGAGGTAATTAATCCCTTATTAAATCATTTTTTCCAACCTTCCTCCTAAAGGATTTCCTTCTTGATCCTTACCCTTCATGTTAACTGACGAAGTTATTCATCTTAATGGTACATTTTAGGCCAGCTCTATATAAAAATCACGGCGTTCGAGGACGAGGACCTGGTGCAGAAGATGAAGAGCGACAAATTCGAGCCCACCATCAGCCTGAAACTGGAGCCGAGCACTTCGACGTTGAGGGCCACGGTGAACAAGAGGAACCTGAACCAAACGAAGATCCTGATAAGGCTGATGGCGAGGAACCTCGTCGGCAAGAAGACCCTGCTGGGGAAGATCGAAATCGACAGGCACAGCGATTTTTGGAAGGAGATAGTCGCCTCGCCGTCGGTGAATATCACGAAAATGGTGAATTTCGAGTAGCTGTGAAGGAGATTGTTACTTAACGAATTTTATACCTATACCTAAATCAATTATCGAGTTATCTTGATATCTTATGTATTAAGTAGATATATGGTATCTATTAACGATAAAACGAAGGTGATCTGCGTCGATTTGTGAATGTGACAATTTATATAAATGGAATTCAATTAAGTAATTTCCCAAAAATTGGTGCCATTTATTTAATGAACATTAAAGTTAATGTTACTCGTTCGGAGGCTATATACGATTATACCTATAACAATTTTACGGATCCTGTAAATTATTTATTTAAAAACTGATAAGATAAATGAAACAAATATATCATAGCAAACTAAATTTTGCGCATCATTAATTGTTTACCTACTTGTTACTTCAATAAACGCAAACATTTCCGGGTACTTTTACGCAATTTATACAATAATTAAAATTGGTAAAGAGTGGTAAGAAAATAAGGTTTACATTACTAAAAAAAATCTAAATAGGCATAAACAGGAAAACGTTGTTGTGGGTACAATTATTTGTTATCTAACATAGTGCAGGTTTTCCGTGGAAATTTAAAAATCTTTCTTTAGAGAGAAGCTTTCCGGGAAACCAAGTTCAATAAAAACTATTTGCGGAGTGCGTAAAACTGGCAGGAATTCGTTAAATCATGCGGCTTGCGATAGAATGGAGATAGTAAAATTATGTATAAAGTTACTGACCGTCGACGTGAGTATATTTTATCTTTCCTAAAATATCTAGGTACATTATACCTACTCTTATTACGAATTGTAATCGTAAATTTCTTGGTATTTTTAGTTAATGTTTTATTTGTTACCTAGTATTTGATTATGGTGGAAATGTTCGAAATAATTTTTTGATTGAAACGAATCCGAGAAATTTGTAGCAATACAAAATTGCTATATAGAAATGTTCAATTTGTAACTAACATACAGGATGGAGTTGACAAGACGAAAAATTAAAATCCTTCATGTACTTCCGTGTTGTTACTTGTTACACCCCGTAGGTTGGGTAACGATTATCAATCGCACCAGCCATCCACGGAATCAAGTTTCCACGCGGAATTTTTACTTTTATTAGGCAGTTCGTGACGGTCCGGGCGCGTTTACAGACAAAACCGTCGAACAGTCTGGCTTTCGCATCCTTCGAACACCATCCGGTCCTGCCGGAGCTCACGTAAAATCCGTTCGAAATCGCGCGATTGATTCGGTATTATTATTTTTTCAATTTCTACGCGTCGTTTCTTGAAAGATGAGTCGGATAAGAGAAGGCGAATTTTCGGCGATTCGGTGTCACTAGCGAAAAATCGGCCGCGTTTCGTTCGATTTTATCATTTTGTTGAATTTTTGATAAACCGATTATGTTTGTTTTCGAATTATAATGTGGAACGCGTGGTATTGGACTTGATTCTATTATAGCCTTTCTTGCAGTATTAATTTATTCTTCATTCTTCGCTATTGTTAAATATGAGTGACGTTTTTTTAGTGTACATTTTAACTATCGTACATTTTGGATTTGTTTTTGATCACGTAAGTTATTATTGTTTACAAATCAGAATATATTACACTTATAAAAACCATACAAGTTAATTAATCAATTATTCCAGCATGTTTAAAACAAACATATTAACGATTTTCGTTTAACTTTAAGTACTTCTAATTACAATTTGGCTGTCTCTCCTCATCCTCACAAAATGTTTCTTAGAAATTTTCAAGTTCAACGTACCTACTTACTCAGTACACAATGCCCAATTCTGTTCAATTAATAAACACGATTTTTCGTTGCCGCTCGAACATCGATCGATACTTTTCGAATATTGTCGAGGATAGGGATAATCGCTCAACGTTGCCCGGTTATTTATTAAGCGACGATTTTGATTTATTACGACCATTCATTAGGATATTATCGGCCATTAAACGTCCATTTATCAATGAATCGTACGTTGTAAGTGCGTTTTCTAGACGTCATTCACCTTCGCCTTCGAAAATCGACTCTCCGGGATTTTTTAATTGGCCCCATACTGTTAGGTAAATACTTTACAAGCGTGGTTTTTATCGTATTCGCTATTTGTACTTGATATAGTGTGGTTAATTTAATAGAAAATTCGATAGTTTGAGATATATTTTTTTGTATATATTCCGGTATTTAGATTTGCCAGTTATAAAGCAAGCTCAGTCATGAACTTTAAAGAAGCTCCTCGCCTAAAATAGCAGCTTTCAGCGAGTCGCTAATTGTGGCCATCAATAATATTTCCAGACGCGCGGCGCCAGGTCGGTGAATTGCGATTTTCCCGGTCGAATCCTCGCGGTTTTTTCCTGCGCTTTCCTTCGTCCTTTATCCCCGAATTACAGGCGACGAATCGACCTCGACATCCGTGGGAACGTGTGCGTGTAATTTCGCATGCAAATCCAAAGAAAACAAAGGAATTATAGCCGATGAAACGTCGATTTCCTGTAATGAATCGGTCGATGGCTAGTTGATTTGCGTCGACATTTCGCTCGTTCCCTGACCCAAATTTCCGATTTCCAATTACATATTACATTACAATTGGACGTATTGTACTTATCGATTGCGTAAAACTGTATTAGCTGAATTAATATCGCTGAAAATTACTGTAAAGGTTAATCAAAACGGTGATTCACCGATCACCATTTGACGGGCTATAGTTTTTTTGTTGCGTAATCAAAATTCCGGATAAACTAGACCGTTTCCTGAGCAATGAGAATAAAAGTTGCGGCACGCTATGGAATAAATTCGGAGGAAATAGGCTTTTAATTTCCGAAAGTTTTACCGGCAGTTTTCATTCGGAAACACGAAACCACGTACCCAAAAATAACTGGTACATTGAACCGAAATTCGTATGCAAATTTTTCGCTTCGTGCTCTCACTATTAAATCCCCACGTAGATTCATTATCGAAAACTATAACTCAATTTTTAAACGAATTTTCTAAGCCTCCGATTTCACCGAATTTCAAAGTGCATTTGCATAGAGAGCAGCGCAAGGTGCACAATAAGAAATTCTCCATTCATAAATTAAGCAATATTTACAATTCGGATTCATTCACGAGAAAACCCACGCGCTTTACGGGCGTTCGATATTTTAATTTCCGTTTGGATTTTTTTTTCTTCTAGTAAGATTTCTCCGTTATTTTAATTACTACACTTCGATCGGAACCCGCCGAAGCTGCTCATAATTTTTATAGATGATCCGTGGGCCGGACGCACGTGGGCCACGCGATGGCTCGAATTTATGCCGAATTAAATGCTCTTCCATGTTTAAATTAACAATAAATGACCATTCAATGAGCCGCGTCTGTTTAGGGAATTTTCGAATTTTATGGTCAAAAAAGCCGATTTAGTCGAGGAGCTGAATCAAACTACACCATTTCCAATTGTATTTCAGAAAGCGTCAGGTTCATTTAAGAATGCTTCAATTGAATTACAGAATAGTCACTTATATTTCGGAAAGTAGGTATCAATTGTATTTCAGAAAAATCATTTCTATTTCAGAAAGCATCAATTCTATTTCAGAATAAAAAATTTTATTTCAAAAACCATCAGTTGTATTTCAGAATAGTCAGTTCGATTTCGGAAACGATCATTTGAATTTCAAAATAGTCAAATTCATTTCAGAAATCATCATTTGTATTTCGGAATTCTTCAATATCTATAGCTTTTCAATCTCAATTGTGGAGTGGACTGAGTTTTTCTTCTTCTGTGATATGATTTCTGCATTCCAAATGGGACTCTGAAATCCTTTTGACACTATCCGAAACACAAATGATAATTTCTTAAATACAATTGATTATTCTGAAATTCAATTGATGATTTCTGAAATCAAATTGACTATTCTGAAATTCAACTAATGATTTCTGAAATCAAATTGACTATTCTGAAATTCAATTGATGATTTCTGAAATCAAATTGACTATTATTTGATGACTATTATTTGAAATATAAGTGACTATTCTTAAATTCAATTGACGCTTTCTGAAATACAACTGGAAAAGGTGTAGAAATTAAACTTCTACAATAATCAACGAAATATTATGTAAACACTCGATTATTATGTTTGCTGTCAGAGCGCTTAAAAAACACATTTATCTGTGTAGTAAAAAAATAAAAATTGTCCTCCGGCAAGGAGCAAAAAAACACATTGTATACGCGGTCTAAAATACAATGTTTCAAAATACGGAAAGTTCAGATCGGTTCAAGGTTTTATTGGCATATACACAAAATTAAAATATGCTTCTGGGATGAAGTACATGCATACATCAGTGGTGGGTTAAATCAATTTTTTATTATTTAAAAATATCGAACTATGGGGAATACTAATAGCACAGCAAAAACATTCTATTAGTAGATAATAGATTCGTTGTATTATTATTATCAACCGATATTTTTGTAGATAACTTTATTGTTTGCATTTCAATCAAGATCCCAGATCGTAGCCGACGTCTCTGATGAGTGCAAAAAATCCAATTCGAAACGTACGAGTACAAAGTGCCAGCGGATCCTAATGGTGTAGCCGCTCGGAGTTATTGCGGAGTTATTTTCGAACGTACATTAGCGGAAAATATGACGGTTTCATAAAAGCTCCCGCACGTAAAATGTAATGTAAATGTATCCAGACATCGGTCGAGATATTCGAATTGATACGAGTACAAATTACGATGTTTGCAGTAGTCGGCGAGTATTAATAATGCGAACTTTTCGATGTATTTGTAAACACAATTATCGTACTAATTGTACGAAGAAGAGATGTTTTTAAGCGACAAAAAAATTTATAATTCCAATTTAATAATAATCTTTTTTAACGACCGCGGCGAAGAAAATGATGGATGGGTTGGAGAGTCTTTTGTTGGGTTTTTTTTCTCCACCGGATTTAATCTGATACGGTGTTGGTAAGGTAATAGCGTACAGGTGGGCTTCTTTTCAAGAAAGATCACCTGAATACCTACTGGAATTCGTTTTATACAATTCTTTTTCACTTGAAATTGTATACAGGTAGATGGAAAATTGTTTGCAATATAGACTGATGGCTACAACAAAGACATCTTCCATTAGTCTCATATACAGAAAAAAAAGTGAGGAAAAAAGGAAAAAACTTGTAGAATTGACCACATTGCTTTGTACAAGAAAAAAATATTAAACCCACCTTTGTATGTTCTATCAATTGATTACTTCCTGATTTTTTTTTCAAGCAATCTCTACAGATACAATACCGAAGTTAATTACTGTTAAGAATATTTGCAATTTAAATCAGCAGTCTTGACCTTTATAAGCGTGTTCAACCTAGACAAATAAAAACAAGTAAAAACGCTCATTATCCTCGATGTTTCAATATTATACCTATTCAGACCAAGAGTGCATTTGGGCGATAAAGACGGCGCAGAAAATAATAAAAGAACGTCGTTAGTCAAGCGTTTCTAGATCGTCGCGGAAGATAATTCCAACCCCAGACCACTCGATTTTAAAAATAGCCCTTTGTATAAGCGCAAAGGCAGAATTTAAAGAGCAATGAGACACGTGGTTACCGGGCGCTCTTTTGTCAAATTGGAATTCTCCGATGTTACGCCCCTACGACTTTTAGTCTGCATAGTTTAGACAAAAATAAAAATAGCCGGCTGGTACTCGATATATTGTTTTAATGTCGCACGATCGTCTGAAATTTTCCGCTTCGAATCGGTAAAAATCTGGGGTAATGGACCCTCGAAGAAACTTGATAGTTCAAAGAGATTTCAAATATTAGGTAGCTTCGTTTATTTTTTACCAGCATCCGTTAGTTAGTCACGATGATAATTTTTTCGAAAACGCTCGAATGTTATGGAACTAATTTAACAGATGTTCGTTTCAAAATATATAATTACAACCATTACGAAACGTCTAATCAAACACTTAACGCTTTAATTAATTTAAAATCCCACATCGTAAGAGAAAAACGAAAGTTTTTCGAACCATCGTTCCGCCTACGGCATCATAAAGGTCTCTCGCAGGCGATTAACCTATTCCTGCTACTTTTGCAGAGATTCACGGAAGCTCGATCTCGCAATTCCTCCATCGATATCCATCGAAGTCTCGACATCCAGCCCAAATACACGGACTGGTCGTTTTGGAGCAGGTGCTCCGATTGCATTCAAAGAAGAATGAAGGAGTGCATCGACGACAGGAGCTGCGCCGGTTCCAGGATATACGAGGAAAAACCCTGCCAGAAGGCGAGGTGCAGGAGGAAATTCAAACGAAAAGACGATTTCCAAATCGTCCATCTGAATAAAGTGGGTACAATTAGCACGTATTTGAGCGCTTGATTGTCGCGTAAATTCGATTTTAGAGCAGCAATTACCTGGTGAAGCAAGGCCCGTCGGACATTTGGAGCAAATGGACGGAATGGTCGGCGTGCTCGAAGCACTGCAGGACGCACAGGAGGAGGAAATGCAAGAAACACAGCAGGTGCGGCAAGAAAATCCAGAAGGAGAACGCGTACTGCTATCACAACAAAACCAAATGCGAAGTGTTCGTGCTGAATCTGATCAATAACAGCAACAAATACAACTGTAAGTCTCATTTTAATCCATGTAGAATTAGACGATGAGCTAATTTTTTTAGCAAAGAGATACCAATACGACCATATCAACTCTCAAAACACCACCACCAAACCGCCGAGAAGAAATTCCAAGGCGAAAAAATGCGGTGTTGCCAACAGGAAAGCCAGAATGTTAAGGATCATCGGTGGAATAGAGGCTAGGAGGTACAAGTGGCCTTGGCACGTTGCAGTTCTAAACCAATACCGAGTAAGTTAACGCTTCTGAACGAATTAGAACTGTCTAGAATCATTTAGATTGCTTCAGCAGGTATCAGTATTGTCCAGAATCGTTTTGAAAGCTTCTGAATGAATTAGAACTGTCCAGAATCAATTAGATTGCTTCAGGACGAATCAGAATTGTAGAGAACCATTTAGAACTGCCTTGAATGATCCTTACAGTACCAGTAAAGAGTACCTCGAGGTAAATACAACAATGCTCGTTAAAAAACGTGTTATTTTCTTGCAGGAAGTATTCTGCGGGGGTACTCTCATATCCCCGCGTTGGGTACTGACAGCGAACCATTGCATCCGGAAGTCCCTGCGGGTGAGGCTCAACGCGCACGATCTCCGGGCGACGGACGGCAGCGACATCGAGATGACCGTGTACAAGATGTTCCCCCATCCGAAGTTCAATTACAAAACGGTGGACAACGACATAGCCCTGCTGATGCTGCCGCGGGCCGTAGACGGTCCCGTGGCGTGTCTGCCCAACCGCCGGCCGAAGACCAAGCAAGTTTGCTCGGTGATGGGCTGGGGCAAGGTGGATCCGGAGGACGTTTACGGGGTACCCGTTTTACACGAGGCTAAAGTGAGTATCCGGTAATTTGAAGTGGGTGGTGATATGCAAGGCGTTCGCGAATTTACGGCACTAAATTCTAAGGCTGGTAGTTTGCATAATTTGAGAGCGATTCGCAGGTTTTATTTTTTGTAATTTGAACAAAATTTGAAATATTAAATATATTTCAAAGAAATGCGGTCCAAACTTTAAACTCGAAAGGAATATTAGCTCACCTATTTTGTTGTTGAAAGCTGCTTAATTGTTCCAGAATATCACTATAACGAACAAGAACTAACTAAACTAAGAACTGAAACAATCTAATAAATCACTAAGGTCTAATCACAAAAATCTATTTAACCCCGATTTTATAATCAAAACAATACAATTCGCACTAGAAAACGATCGGTATCGATAACGTTTTTCGAAAACTGGACGGCGGAAGGGGAAATTTCCGCTCGCTGATAAATACACCGAATCTGTTTTTTGTGTTAAAATTCCGATCAGCTGACTATTCAGGCCTCAACATTCGCAACATTTAGCGGCGCTTTGTAGTTGACACTTTGACAGATTATGGCTACAATTTGTTGTTTATGAGCGATTTTCCTGTATTTTTTCAAGTTTATGAGTAGGTTTTGTGTTTTTCGTTCGTTCTAGATAGTTTTTCATGCGGTTTATGCACATTTATCGACAGTTTCTCCCGCGATTTTCGGTGTTTTTCGACCTATTTTGAGAGGGAACGGGACGATGTAGGACCTTTTTTCCCGATTAATTCCCGATCAATATTTTCGATAATTCAGCACATTGAAATTTATAGGTTTTGTTAATCTTACGAATAGTTTTTTAAATGTATATTTCTGTTTTATATGATTGTGAAGCGTTGCAAATAAACACCTCTCCCGTCAATCGGATTGCAGCCTAATGCATTTCTTCTTTTTAGTTTCTAAACAATGAAAGTAAACATAACCTTAAATTAAATACATCTGTCACATCAAGATTTTCATTTCAACCCGGCAACGTTGCAACATGTTGGCTTGTGACGTCATTGCCTAGCGAGCGCGAATGTCCTTTATTATAATTTTTCTGGAAAAATAAAATCTGCGAATCGCTCTTAAATTATGCAAACTACCACCCCTAGAATTTACTACCATAAATTCGAGAGAACACCCTGTAGAATTGGTTTGGTTTTAAGCTTCCCATAGTGCACCAACGCACCTGCAGGAAATCGTACAGGCAGTTCCTGATAAGCGATAACATGCTGTGCGCGGGCTGGTACTCGGGTAGGGCGGATACCTGCGCAGGAGACAGCGGCGGAGGGTTGATGTGTCCCAGCAGGAAAAACAAGAGGGTGGCTTACAGCGTGCAAGGTATCACGAGTTTCGGAGACGGGTGCGGCAGGAAGCAGAAATACGGTATTTACACCACTGTTTATAATTACAAAGGGTGGATCAATTACATTATCGATCATTTTTCTTAATAAGTACTTAAGATTCGAAATTATTTATGTATATAGTAAGTTAGTAGAAATTTTGATATCGTAAGCTTCTTAGAATTTGTAGGAATTTACAATGAAGTAGTTATTAATCTAGTCACAAATAGACCGCCACAAATTAATTGACATTAACTATTTGTGTAACTGAGAACTGGATGATGTTCGATTACTCATGGGAACTGCATTTAAACAGGGTGTTAATTAATTGAGTGTCAATACTTCAAGTAGTGAATATTTGGGTGATTTTAAGAAACGTTTTTATATTAATATATGTCCTAAACATCTTAGTTTTTGAGCTATAGGGTGTATAAATTTTAGAAAAAAATAACTTTTCTAACTTAAAATCATCCAAATATTCATATCCTGAAGTATAGGCAATCAATTAATTAACACCTTGTAAAATTCCGCTTGTGATTGTGTAATATTTTTTAAGATTTACAATTAGCTGTTTGACTGCCAAATATATTTAAATAACTGATTTTTTAATACAATTACGTACGCACACTGTTTCGTATAAAATTAGAAAAATAAAACGATTTAAAAATATTTAACAATCTTTATGAACTTTTTACAATTTGAAGTACAATACAAAAATTGAAAATTTAGGAACTAATGAAAGTAAACTGCATTCGATTCGTTAGTAGATGTTTCTTGAACAATGTATGAAATTAAATTATTGTGCCTAAACTCTAGATTTCATAAATTTATTCAATAAAAAATAAACATAAAATAGACCTAAATAAACTCACTATATTATATACTTACATTTAGAAAATGATCACACAAATAAACGATTTTATCTAAACAACTATTTGGTATTTTGATTTACAAGTATTTACCAAAATAATTTTGGATTTGCCTCAGAACTCAAAGAGCAGCCTATCTAACGAATCGGTTGATAAACTCGTCCAACTCTCCGAATCACTTTCGATATCATCATCATTATCGTCATTATCATCTCCGTTGTTCTCATTATTATCATTATTATCGTTATCTCCGTCTGTAAAATAAGTAAGTACATTATTTATTGGAAATATTAACTACCCGTAACACTCACCGTCACCATCGGAATTATCATCATCACTTCCGTCTCCGTCCATGTCATCTTCCTCGTCGTCTTCCTCTTCTTGTTCATCCTCATCATCTCTCTGCCTACCTACATCGTACACTCTCAAAACGGACTCCTGTATCGAATTGTACATCCCTTGGTTTTCGACTATCGCTATTTGCGTATCGTAACGGTTACACGACAAATCGTATATGCTCTTCTTTACGTCAAAAGTACCTGGAAATTATGGTAGAAAATGTACCCAACACTATCCTCTTCTGCCCTACACTGTCCCAATTTACTCACTTATGCTGGAATAATCGTTAGCATCGACCGTTTTGAAACTGGTATCAAACGTAGAATCGCCATCGTCCATTTCCTGTTCCAAGGAAAAGGCGTAAATGGCTGTATTCACGGGCGAAAACACCACGGAGCATTGATTCAACACCGGCACGGTTCTCAGCAAATGAAACGTTCTTATATCCCACACTTCGGTGTTCGATATGATCTAAAATAAACAATCGAAATGTATCGATTCAATTATCTATCCAGAGGAATTTAACGTGCTTACTTCGAGCCCGTTGGGATGGAACACTCCGCTTTGCGTCTGATTCAATTTGTCCAATTTGTGCATCGCTTTGCCCGAAGCCACATCGTATATGACACCGTCGGATAGTACCAATTCGTCGTTGTAGCTGAAAGTCGCCCGGTTCTTCGAGTACTGGTTGGTCGTTCGCGGTATCAATTCCATGATGGATTGCCCGGTGTTTATGTCGAATATCTAATAATTCATTTAACGTGAGTTATTGTAGAGTCGATGAATGTTGAACTCACCGTAGCCACTTCTCCTCGGGTGCCGATGATCTTTTCTTGGGTGACCTTGCTGAATTCCACGTGCTCGTAATCGAACGGCAATCTACAAAGACGTCGTTAATTAAATTATCGCTCGATTTTATAGTAAACAATTACTTCATTTCGAAGGTTTTCATGTCCCACAGGGCCGATATGGGTTTGCCCCACGTGCAGCTCGTCAACATCAAATTCCCGGGCCTGTTCAATTCCAAATGGACGATGTAATGATCGTGCGCTGTGAACATGTTGATTTCGTTGCCTTTGTGAAGATCGATGAGATGTATACCGCCGTTGTAATCGCCCACAGCTAGAGTTTTATCGCCAGGCTACAACATTTCGAATTAGCCAATTTATTGTGCATCAATCGCGAGTGCTTACCATGAATTTGGCGCAGGTAAAGAACCCTTCGTCGGTGGTGGATCGAATGGTTTGCACGGGACAAAACCTCGAATGCACGAACTTCCTGTCCATCGTCCTGGAGTGGCTGCCGATCTGCTGTCGGACGCTTCTCATCGCGAAATTGTTAGCCGTCAACACCCTGGGCTTCGGATCCGGGCACTTGTGCGGACTAATAAAGCGATTAAATCGATAATTCTCGGCGTTATTTAAGGCGGTACTTACACGAATAGATTGAATTGCGGACACATCGCCATCGGGTTTTTGCACAAGGCGTGTTGGTTCGTCAGGTACTCGGTTATGATGGAATCCAAGGTGACCCGAGGGGGTTCCGATGGCGCCGAACAGTCCTCTTGCACGGCGCTCCAAATGTGTGGCTCCCCGTTGATTTGTTTCTGTAGACGCGAATTGTGCGTGGGAGTCGTCGGTAATAACGGCAACGGTTTCCTTAAATTACACGAATTATTAATAGGTAATAATTTTTTTCTACAAACAAACTTACTTGATAATTTTAATAGTAGAGCTTGGAGGAGTTTGGCATATTACTGTTGATGTATTCGGTGCGGTTTCTGCTGCACTCGCAGACGGTAGAGTTCTGGGCGATGAAAACGATAGTCTCACCTAAGATAATTTATTTGATTAATTAACATTAAAAAATGTGTAAAGCAGTGTAATAGAATTTGTTGGAGAACCGCAGGTAGTCTATTATACTCCGAATCTATTCTATTCTATTCTAAATTTGTCCTGAATCTACTCTACTCTCCTCGCCATTCTATTCTACTTCGAATATATTCTATTCTACTCTAAAATTGCCCTAAATAAACTCTGAATCTGCTCTCCTCTACCCTGCTCCACTCCGAATTTCTACTCTACTGTCCTCTCCTCTCCGTTCTACTCTACTTCAAATATATTCTATTCTACTCTAAATTTGCCCTAAATCTACTCTACTGTCCCCTCGTCTCCATTCTACTCTACTTCGAATATATTCTATTCTACTCTAAAATTGCCCAGAATCTACTCTACTGTCCTCTCCTCTCCATTCTACTCTACTTCAAATATATTCTATTCTACTCTAAATTTGCGTTGAATCAACTCTGAATCTACTCTCCTCTCCTCCCTCTACCCTACCCTACTCCGAATGTATTCTATCCTACTATAAATCTGCTCTGGATCTACGATTAAAATACGAATAAAATATATTTTTTCGGACTCACCCCCCTGGAAGGAGTCAGCGTGGAAGAATATCTGAATTTGGTGGGATGTTGGGTGCCCAACGATGTGATGGCGTTGGCCAAATTGGCCTCTTTCACCAACATGCCGGCCGTTTCGGCGAAGCCCTTCTGCACCAAATGGTGATGGATCAACTGCAACAATTGCTTGTCGTAGAACTGGATCTTCGTTTGAGCCACCACGTTCGCCTAAAAGAGTAATAATAATAAAATAAAGATTTTAGGTATTCAGAGAGTTATATTTTTACCTTGTGTATATTGGCTAGAGACGCTTCGATGTTAGTGTCCGTATGCTTTCCTTTGCCCGATAACAAAACTAGTAATTCTAAGGCGTATTTTTGGAATAGTACGTGCTCCTGGCGTTTTTCTTGCAATATCGGATCCCGCATTAAATCTAAAACACTTATCTTTTTACCACGTTTTTACATAAAATATTCACAACGTACTCTGCAACTGCCCGCTAGTAAACAGAGGCAATTTGGATATAATCTGCCGGGCGGTGTCCGATCTCGCCAAACCGGCCAAAGCTTTACAAGCCAAGGTTCTGATGCAATCCGCATCGGTGATGGGCGTTTTGATCTGCATCAGCTGCAACAACACCATAATACCGCTATTCGCTCGAACGGAATCCCACACTTTCTGTATCAAATCCTCGCTGCTCTTGTACTTCAGCTTCTTATTGGGCGAATTCGTCGTGTTGCAAGTCGAAAATCTTCCCAACAAACCTCCCACCTGTGTAATGAAATACACAAAAACGTTGCGATAAGAGCTGGTAGAACTTCGGTATTTACCGGATAAACTTACCCTGTGTATGGGGGCGCAAACGCAATTGCCGATGACGCGCAGCGCCGCCTTTTGCACGTCCGCGTCCGCCACGATCTCCCCCTCGGCGGCTCCAAGTATAATATTTATACCTTGAAAAGGACCTGGGTTAACATGCAAATAAATCTTATGTAAATAGCGAGTACGGTAACGAACTGTAAGTTATGTTTTTTCATCGACGTAGAAATATTCCGGTGGCCTTTTACGCTGCTTACCTACGGTCAACGTTTCCTCGGGCAAATCGACGCGTTCGCAGAACAACGATTGCACCTTGGGCATCACGCAGGAGATAGCCAGCACGTCTAAGGCGCTGCGGACGGTCTCCGCTCGACCGCTGTAGTTCCATTCGTAGGCGAACGCGATGATCTTCAACAGCAACGTGACGGCGCCGAGTTTGAGCAATTGATCGATGGGCGCCCAGTGGCTTCGATAAGGCATGTTCTGGAAGAGCATCTCGATTTGCTGTTGGATTTCTTCGGGCGACGATTTGCAAGCCTGAAATTGCGTTTAGAAGATGCACTATTATCTAACACCCGAATAAACTAGATGGGTTTACTTTGTACGATGGTAAAACCGGTACCGGTACGGCGGGTTTCTCGTTCGGCCTCATCTGGGATCTCCTCAAAGCCTCTACTTTTAAGTAGAGATGGGCTTCTAGATAGCGACGGAACGCCACGCAAACGTGCCGGACGATTTGCCTGTAAGCCCCTTCTTGTTCTTCGTTCATTTGCAGCGTATCCCAATCCGGAAACAATATAGGCAACGTAGATATCTGAGGAAACGAAATAACTTTGCTCGAATCCCAATCGCAATGTCGATTACATACCACGTTGTGAAGCTTCCTCAAGCCATCCTGACAATCGAATTCCTCGAGAATAACTTTAAATTGGAATGTTAAGCTGAAAAACATGATCGATTGACACCTTCCCGAATCGTGGGCGCATTCCAGCAACCACAGAGCGTATCTAAAAATCAACAACAATCGTTTATACATATTTACAACCATTTAAATATAAACCTTCTTACTTTACGAGACTGCTCACGATATATTTAGGCAACAAGCACACTCGTTCCATCGCTTCTTCGCAGTAACCGAGGTAGTAGAAGCACATCGAAACGCCCGTGGCGGCTATGGAAGGTCGGGGGATCTCCAACAAGACTTCCAAACCTTTGCATTGTATGAATTCAATAGAAAATTTCTTGTGGCACAAAAGGGCCGAGAGATATTTTAAAGCTTCAAAGGCCAAACGCGCTTCTTTCGTTTGCCTCACGTTCACGTAACACAAGATCAATTCCAAGGCGTCGTGTTCGAACACGTGGCTGAGGAACTCCTGGTGATCGCCCATCGCCGTTAAATACCTGGAGAGAAAGAAGACCAAGTGATAAATATCGATCGAATCGGGGCGATTACTCGAGCTTCAGTACCTCAATATCAAAATTTGTCTGGTTGCGATGGTGGGTGGGAAAATTTGTACAGTACCTATCATGAAATTCTCCAATTCCGCCCAGGAGGAATTGCTGTGCTCGGTGAATAGGTTGTTGGTTTTTTGCGGGCTTCCCAAGTAAACGGGTTCCGAGAGTACGTTTTCGTCTAACCTCAAACGTTTCTCCGGGGTCTGCAAAGAGAATTTAATATCAAAAAAATAAATTTGTGGGAATTGTCGAACTCACTTCCACAAATTCGTGCCTCGAATTCGGAGTACCTTCGCTCTTCTTTCGTTTCCTATCGTTCTCTTGCGACTAAAAATACAAGCAAGATAATAAATATATTACAATCGAAGCAAGTAATTACCAATGGACTAGTTGTTGATGGACTTTCGTTGACTAAATTTTCCGCTGGAGTTACCACGCCATTTTCTTTACCTAAAACGAATAATTTTAATTATTTTATTCAATTATTTTCGAGGTGTTTACTTACTTTTCTTCGACTGAAACGAAGGTGGTGGAGATTTTAAAAGTCCTTCGCTTCGATAAGGGGGAGATTTCAAAACGGACAAATGCGCAAAAGGTCTGGATGTGTTTATGCTGGTATTGGTGACGAATTCTGAACTGTTTTTCAACCTTCGCAACCTTTGGAGTAACAGAGGCACCAATTTGCTGTTTTGTTCCCTAAACCGGGCGGCTATTTCGGGTATTTCCATCGCCGCTCCGAGCAAACCTGTCGCGTAACTTTGTAGGGGTTCTATAGAATTCGTTACCCATTTCACTAATCGTAATATTAAATTATCAGATTCCGGCTAAAATATAAATAAAATAATAGAGAATACTACAAGTAATTGTAATGCAAACCTGAAATACCACTGTAGTATCTAATCCTGGCATAATATCCAACATTAACCGACAAGCAGCAATATTCAACTGATCGATATCCCTAATAATATTATTCCTCGAATAAAATGTATCTCTTAAATAATCGTTAATTAACTAAAAAATATAGCGTTATTAACTTGTAACTAAATATTGTAAGTTTTTTACCTTGCTAGTGAAATTATCTTTCTTAAATATAGCTTTTAGAACCTGACCTAGAACACATTGAGGATCCGTCCTGGATGGATGTCGTTCATCGAAAGGATCCGGATCCATTTTAATATAATTTTCAGTCTCTATTTCAACAATTTCAGCCAACCTGCAATAAAATAAAGCGATTTATTAACAATCATCGCCAGATCAAATGTGAGGTTAAGGTGGATAATTTACTTTGTCAGCGTAGGAACTGGATCGTAATTCGGTTGCGAATGTTCCTCTTCCCATTTTTTAATCAAAGACGAGGCAGTGGACGTGTTGGTGTTGTTCTCAGACATTTTTAGTACTTTAGTACTTTTCCAGCAGAAGCATGAGGTTATTCAACATAACCTATAACTGAAGGCGTGAATATTTTTTAACCACTGCACGGTATTTTAATGTTATAGTAATAGTAATCACGAAATAGTAAGTATATTCAAACTTAAATAAAATAAAATGAACACTTATTGAATTGAAGTAACACGCAGAGTCAATCAAGAATTAAACAAATATTTCTCCATTTTGATTTAAATTCTTAATGTCCAACTGTCACTGTCATTATTGTCAGAGCAAATGTCATTGTCGGGTGCGTTCAGTAGATACACCGCCAGAGGAGTGAGAGAATAAGATAAACGCAGGAATAACGTGTGATTATGAGTTCGACAGAGATGGTAGATCCAGTTGTAATGTCAGTTGTCAATGTTATTTTTTTTATACCAGAAACCTGTAATTGGTAGCTTGATATTTCTGTAGCATCAGAATAGGTGGCAAATTAAATGAAATATGCCCAAAATATTCAAAAATGAAAAATAGATAAGTGTACGGTTTTTGGTAAGTATGTAATAATTAATCATTCTTGTCCACTCTAAATTTATGCAGTAATTACAGCGATTGACGTAACAAGGAAGTGCTCCTGATTTGTCGCCGATCTCCATTGATTGCAACCGGCACCATTAGATACGAAGTACCCGCAGCATAAATCAGCCGGTAAGTTAATCTACTATCACCAGTCTAAGCATATTCGACAATCAGCGAATCATCGCAAAACAAACAATGCGAGTTCCTTCGGCGTATATATTCGGAAAAACGCATTCATTGATTTTCTCACGTAAGTTCGCACCGTGACTACACTATAAAACAATTTATCTAATCAGTACTACCAGTAATACTGCGGGCCGTATCGCAGTTATAGTCCGCCCGGTAACCGGCAGCCAAACCAACATGCAACCGCCATGTTACAAAATATATTTGCTATTTATTTAATCAGCAATTTAACTTGACTGTGACAGTCGTAAATTGTTGTTATGGAGTAACTATGGTTATAATTATTTACATTAAATAAGAGACTCTTTAAAGGATTGATTGGAGTTAAAAACGAGCGATTTTCCCAATTAGAATTCAAGTTAAATGAAACCTTAAAGTTAATGTGATATAGGAAGGTTCTATTCAATTAAAATGTATTGATTTAGGTATAATAAATATGGAAGTACTTTGTAGGTACATATTTTTCGCTTCTTTGTGGGTGGACTATATCAATAGGTCGTTATTAATGTGGCATTAACGCAACAAACACGGGTTCGCACGCTTTTTTACCCATCTACCTCCGGTTGTTCTTGTTGCCCTTTTTACCTCGCGATCGCTTAATTAAAATATATTGTGACACGAAACAATCGCGCCTATTAGAGACGCAAGCGCATCGGGGAATATGATTAACGCGGTCAATGAGCGGCACTTCAATTAATCCAGCTATTACGTTTTTTTTTTATATATATATTCGCTCGCCTCCGTAGTGGCATTGCGTAATCGCAGAATCGCAGAGGAAGAGGTAAATTTATGTGAAATTTATGCGCGAAAAACTCGCAAAAACAAGCACTATCTTGTTAATATCTACAAACGGTCCGGCGTATAGTTGGTATACCGAAACCCGCCTCTGATGTGGTGGTCGTGCTGGGCAAGTACCTGCCTCTCCCTATACGAAATATTCCGAAATTATTATTCATGCTTTTTATATGCGCTCGGGCCGGTCAAGGTAGATTTTAAAAAGTGACAGCTCCGACTAGGAAACAAACGTCGCCATTTGTTCGGCTCCGACCGGAATCAACGCTCTGTACAACACCGAAGATAATCGGCCGATGCAGGGTGGTACCTACCCTTTTTTTTATTCAACGAAAACAAACAGGGAATGTGCACATATACCTATACCCAACTCGAGAACGGAGTGCATCGTGTGCGTACCTGGTACTCGTAAGAAGAGAACTCGGAATGCAGCGAGTATAGTGTGAGTACCTACCTGGATGCGTGGGTTGCACCAAGTGAGGAATAAAAAGTTAAAGAACGTCGAGGAGCCGACAACAGTACTTCCTCGCATGTCTGCATATATTAAAAATGAGAATGCACCTCGGGTTTTTTTTAGCAGAGGGCTTTTGTTAGTACGTATGTGCGCGTCTTTTTAAATATTATTACTGCTCCAGGACAGTACCCACTATACATATATACGCTATAAAAACGGCAGTAAAAACGCGAACAGTAGCCGGAGCAGCCCGATTGAAATTCGCTTTTTCAACGCAAGAATTCGGGTCTTATACTTACTTAAATTACTATACAGCAAGTGCAAATGTATACTCAATATAGTGTATACATATGAGTGCAATAAAGACAACTTTCATTGGTCTCATATAGGAAAAGAAAAGGCTATAGAAGTAACCGTTGAATTTTCAGTTTATATTTCCAATACATCTCTGCTAAGAAAAATAAACGTCGGTTACGTAGGAAGATAATGTCCGAACAGTTTCATCCTCGTGTCATTTCGGCGAAATTCCATTCATATAAAGAACGCCCAGTGTTATCTTTCCCGTCGAGACAAACAGAAATTTTTATTTCTTAATCCGTCCGAAAATTAGGGAATGTCTTATGAAAGTGTTTAGTTGAGGCAGTACCAGCAATTAGCGTGTTAAATAAGCGGATTGAATCATTCAGTCGCTCTAAGTAGATTGTTAATAGGCAATCAAAGTGCTACGAAATATCTATTAAAATAATAAATGAGCGTAATAGCGTTTAAATTGTTGCAATGATACAGCTTTTTGTTCAAGAAATAATCGTAATTATGTTTCTATTAAATGGAAGCAATACTGTATAATTTAATGTTAAAAAAAGGAGGGAATTATGTGTACATATTGCTGGTACCTTTTGGACTATTGTATGCCAATACGTAAGTATATAAATGTCGACACACAGCGAGTTTTGTAGCACTTTAAGTGAGATAAAGCGATTTTGGACCGAGATAGATGGTACCTACTATCAGCCGGGCTTAAGATGACCGTCTTTTACGTATATTTTTTTGGGATTAAGTCGTCCGGGCATCCGATATTTTTCGATCTCGATTTTCATACCAAACAAACTGGGCGACTTCGTTTCGATTTAATTCAATTCGGAATAATCTACGAAATTGAACAGGAAACTAATGGTTGTTTGCTTGAGTTTAACATTAAATCGCTGTTTATTACCTCTAGGTATGCCGTGTCGTAAATCTTCGAAATAAGTAGATATCTAGAAGCTTTAAGGTATTTTTTCCGTTTGAGATAAAAATCGAAAGCCTAATGGGACTGTCCCCAATATGTAGGTATCTACCTTTTTATTCAGTTGACTACCTGTATTTTAATTTCGGAGATAATTTAAGGGCCAACTGTCTTTTGGGCGCGCTTCAACTACTCGAATGTTACTTTATAATCAAACATAACTATTTTTCTTTTGTCCAAATATTCATTATTGTAATGTTGTTATAACACTATAGTTTTCAAATAATTTACATAAGAATTTATAAGAATACATAAGAAGTTAAATGTGAAATAAAAAACAATTTCATTTCGTTAAAATTACTTATAGATATTGGAAAAAAATCAAAGATATTTTAATGAACAATGAAGCCACAGAACAGAAACCCACCTGTTCATATCCGAGAATTTTATTAGACCTTTTAGTTTGAGCTCCCAGAGGTATAATTTAAAATTCGACTTGACCCTTTTTTTTTAATATCCCTTACATAACGTTTTAAAAATTGTAAATTAACACAGTAAATAGTTTCGTTAATTAGCAAGTATTTCAAATGTAAATTAGTGGAAATGAATAGTTAACCGATTGTTGTAGATTCATAACAATAATGGGACAAAGAAAAATCTGCAAGATTTCATAAGTTGTAGAAGAAAGTCGATTTGTTCAAATAGTTTTAGAAAAGTAAGTTGTGTAGAAATACCAAAAACAAACAAAATTAGAAAGGAAATATCTGTAGGTAAGCAATAAAAATTTTAATCATCTTTGAAGCGGAATTTACAATTTTTCTAACGTTTTATTTAAAAACCCAATGACCCTGAACGTCCATCGAAATGTAATAATTTACGCGATAAAAATCAAACGTATTATTATAATTTTCCTAATAAATATTGTTCGAACATAATTCCGAGCTAAATTATTACTTAATAAAATTAAATTTATATCGATATAACCGATAGTGGCTCTTACAGAAGAAAAAAAAACATATGTTGTTTATTTACGATAAATTTTATTAGAAAAATTAATTATCCAGTTCATTTACATCAAGAAAGTGATATAAGTGTGGGAGAAATGCATACAGTATACCAAAAAAGTATTCGTACACTCGTATTATAATCATTATACGTGTAATTACCCGTTTAATAAATATACAAATGAAAAAACAATTAACAGGCAGATTTGGCTCCATTCGATCCAAAAATGTTATACTTACTCTCATCTGACAATATAACCTGGTTCCAGAACTCTAAACGTTTATTAATGTAACGCTTAGCAAACTCCACTCTTAGCTTTCGATTTTTCTTATTTATCCTTGGCTTTTAGCAGGTCTTCTTCCTCTATATTCTAATCGCTTAATGTGGTATCGAGGAGTTTCCGGATGGATCTTATGCCATGTACTGGATTCCAGTTCAGAAACGATGTATGGAGCACTTACAAAGGGAATTTTTTTAACTTTTTGATAAATGAAATTCTGATCTCGTTGAGTTAACTTGGCAGTACCTCCCGATCTTGACTTATTTTCCACGGAACCAGTAGATTTATATTTTTTCACAATGTACTGAACTGTAATATGTGTTTTTTGAACAATTTTACCTATCTCCTTATATTATTTTCCTTCTATAAAATGATGGATGATGACTTTTTTAAGTCACCATCTATTTCTTCAGTTTTTCTAGGCATTTTAAGGTAAACTTGAATTATTTTGAAAACAGAACTAGGAGCTCAACCTAATACTAATATACCGGCGAAAACAATAAACAATTTAATATCTACAGAGTGAAGAAATTGATAAAACGTTGCTGTACGAATACTTATTTTGGGGATAATGCAAACATTTTTCGTTTTTTTTTATTTTACATTTTTAATAACAATGTTAATTAATGATTGCAAGAATAGTCTTGAAATGTAGATTTTAATTTGCTAGTTACTTCTTGTTTCTGTTTACTGAACGCGGACTTCCAGAACATAATGCAACTGTACGAATACTTTTTTGGTCTACTGTAGGTATGTTAATTATAATTCTTAACATTCTATACTTGATGGAAATCCATTCAATAAATGCTCTAATTTTAATTTGTAATATGTACAATTTTGTACATATTAAATAATTATTTGTCCTTACTATAATAGAATGGAAGGAAGAAAAATCCACTGAAAGAAATTTTAAGATTCCACACAGTTGAGAAAGTATAATAGGTCCAAAAGAGTATTGTATCTAAAGGAATAAAGTATTTTGAAAGAAGGTTTTTATTGAAATTTTAAACCACAATAAGGTAAATAAGCTTGCTCTTTTGAAAAATGAAATAGCTTTATATTTTCCAGTCAGATTTCGTACAACCTATTTGTATTTTAAATATAATGATGTTACATTATGAACTAATGTTTCTTTAAATATTATGAGCAGGATAGTGAAAATTTATGGAAAAATTATAAAATTCTTAATGCCTACGAAAAATGAGATTAGATTAATAACTGCCTGTATAAAACTAGTCGAAAATAATCGTATAAAAAATGACGAAGCGGCCGGATTAATAGTTTGTGTAGTTGAAACATATTTTTTTCGAAACGTCCCGTAAATTCCCGTGGCGAGCCACGAAATCCAATAATTTATCTAAAAAAAATCAGTCCGAACATCAATTCACTTTTCTACGTATACGCATTAGATACCTCCCGAGAACAAGAGTATACCTACGAAAAAAAAAAAAAATAGGCACCTACAATAGATTTACGACTAAAACCAGGCCCGACTGACACTCTCATAAATATCGTTTATGTTTTAAGTCGAACGTCCGATGCTCAGGTGAGCCGGCAACGCCGACAGGTTACCATTGGGCCCCATTACTCCTCCCCAGGTAAGAACGCGAGACTCCGAGAAATGAAGAAATCGCTTACCAGTTCTTCAGTCGAACCTGAACGCGGACCGTGCGCATTCCGTGCCGCAAATGTGCACACATGTGAGGTCATAAACCGCGACGTGTCGATACATTCCTGCAATTCCTCAACCGTCCAGATCGTTCCTGCTACGACTTTACACACTTTAACCCTTACACCTAAGTGCGTTAGATGCTCGCGCGAGTTTTTCGACGGTCTATTCGACCCGAAACAAGTGATTAACCTCGTTTAACCTCCAGTGTTTCGAGTAACTCGAGTTTATTTACATTCCAGTTGAATTGTAATAGGTGCTTGCGAATGTTTGTGAACTAAAACACCTTGCGGTTGTGGATTAGTGTCGATAAAAATCCCGGTTCGTTTTCGAGAAGAGAGTACCGAAAGGATCCCGTCTGTAAACGGCCATATTGCATACCACACGGAGAGAGACGGAGCGCGGCTGGTATGCGAGTTAGAGCGAGTGCCGCGCGCTCTCCAGAGGCTGAACGAGTCGGTACGCGGGGCGCGGATCCGACAGGAATGTTAGACTTGTTCATCTAAACGTCTAACGCACGTGCATTTGTGCGTATAATGCTGCGGTACTGACGCGGGATTAATATGCGGGGAATTTTGCGCTGTTTGCTGCTCGGAGGGGCCTTCCTGCTGGCGGTCGGCTGGCCCGCCGAACCGCCGTTTTTCGGGTACTCCACGCAGATGCAATCGCGCGCCGTCGACACCAGAGTGACATTGGAAATTTTAGAGGAACAACCGAAAGGTACCGTCGTCGGGAGGATTCCAACGAAACGGGGATTTACCTACCGTTTCAACGAACCGCCGAAGGAATTCACCCTAAATCCCACCACCGGTGAGATTAAAACCAACGCGGTGCTCGATAGGGAAACCATGAGAAACGATAGAACCGATTTAGTTATTTTATCTAGTCAACCCACGTATCCCATCGAAGTGAGGATAGTTGTCAGGGATATCAACGACAATTCGCCGGAATTTCCGGAGCCCAGCATAGCGGTGTCGTTTTCGGAAAGCGCCGCTGCCGGTACCAGACTTTTACTGGACTCGGCTACCGATCGGGATTCCGGAGTGAACGGCGTTAGCGATAATTACACTATAATAGCGGGTAATAAAGACGATAAATTCCGTTTGGTCATCACCCCGAATCCCACCGGTAAAACTTCCTATTTACATTTAGAAACCACGGGTAAGCTAGATAGAGAAACTCAAGGAACTTATCTGCTGAACATATCGGCGAGGGACGGGGGTAAAATTCCCAAATACGGGTATCTGCAAGTTAACGTTTCGATTCTTGACGTCAACGATAATCCGCCGATATTCGACCACAGCGATTATATTGTTTCGCTGAACGAAAGCGTACCGCCCGGTACGCCGGTACTGCAAGTGATGGCGACCGATAACGACTTGGGCGATAATTCGAAAATAACCTACTATTTGGCGGATACCGAGCGGCAATTCACAGTCGATCCCGAAACCGGAGTGATTTCGACCACCGAAATCCTGGATTGTCCGCAGCAGAATTGCATACACCCTTCCAAACCTGGCGGAGCTTGCCCCAAAAGCTGCGTGTTTACCGTATTCGCGAGAGACCACGGCACACCGCGACAAGACGGAAGGACTTATGTCACTGTGAATCTAGTGGATGCCAACGATCACGATCCCGTGATAAAATTCAGGTATTTTCCGAGCACCGCTGGCTACGCGACCGTTGACGAAAACGCCGGAAACGGATCAGTAGTAGCTGCTGTGTCCGTAGTCGATCAAGACGAAGGCCTCAACGGAGAAACCACGGTAAGAATAGTATCCGGAAACGAATTGAACCATTTCCGATTAGATTACACTCCCAGCTTCGATATAGTACGGGTGAACGGTGTGCTAGATAGAGAAGAAATTTCCAAATATAATTTAACAGTCGTTGCGAAGGATAAAGGTACCCCTCCGCGTACGGCCACGGCTTTTCTCATAATCCACGTGAACGATGTGAACGACCACGAACCCGTATTCGAAAAAAGCGAATACTCCTCCATACTCAGCGAGCTAGTACCCGTGGGTACTTACGTAGCTGGAATCACCGCTACAGACGAAGATACGGGAGTCAACGCGCAGATTTACTACGCTTTTGTGTCTGGAAACGAGAACCGATGGTTTTCCATCAACCCCGTTTCGGGTTTGGTGACCACTCGAGCGCCGCTCGACCGGGAAATTCAGGGCACCGTGGAGTTAAATATATCGGCGCGAGACGGCGGCCCGAACCCCAAGTGGGCGCACACCCAGCTGAAGGTGGCGATTTTGGACGAGAACGACGAGGCGCCGGAGTTTTCCCAATCGCGCATCGACGTCAGTTTATCGGAGAACGCTCCTATCGGTACGCTGGTAGCTATGCTGACAGCTTCGGATCACGATCAAGGCACCAACGGGAGTGTAGCATATAATTTACACCAGCGCTACGAAGACACCTTCGTTTTAGACTCCCTCACCGGACAACTGGTCACCAAAAAGAAGCTCGATAGAGAGAAAGTAGCTAATTACGAAATCACGATAGTAGCTAAAGATCAGGGTATACCATCACAATCGTCAACAGCCGTCGTTTATTTGACTATTTTAGACGTAAACGACAACAATCCGGAATTTTATCCGCAGAAATACTTCGTGTCGCTACCGGAAGAAACCAAGCCAGGCGCGTCTTTAATTAGAGTCACAGCAAACGATAAAGACGAGGGAGAAAACGCCATAATTACGTACAAATTAAGCGGAGGCGATGGACTATTCGCCATCGACCAATGGTCGGGAATCGTATCGCTGCAAACCGACATGAAAAACGTTCCGAAACCGATGTACCGTTTGAGAATATCGGCCGCGGATCGAGGCGATCGACGAGCTAGCGAAGACGCCACCGTCGAAATAATCAAAGAAGCGTACGTAGACGAATTGCAATTCGACAATTACGCCGGATACGATTTCCGGATAGTCGAAGACCCGAGCGATTCGCACGCGTTCAGAAAACGAGACGTCGGCGCGATCGGCACCAAAAACAGGACCAACCAAACATCCTACTACATCGTCTACGGAGATCCGAATCGAAATTTCGAAATCGACGAAACCACCGGCACCATAACCACCGCCAAGAAAATCGATCGAGAACAAACGATGAGTTATAGTCTAATAGTGGCGGCTCGAGCTGGATTTTCGTACGGTAAAACAACGGTGAATGTTATAGTGGAGGATTTGAACGATAACAAACCGGTGTTTATGCGCGATAAAGAGGAAATCAAACTGTTAGAAAACGCCGCCGTGGGGCAAGAGGTGTATTTAGCGCGCGCGCGGGATTTCGATTCGGGCGCGAACAGCCGGGTGAGTTATAGTCTGAGTAACGACATCAACGATCAGTTTCGCATTTCCGAAGCCACCGGGGTTATTTACTTGAATCGACCCATCCGAGACGAACCCGGCGTTGTTCTACACGTTCAAATCACTGCTACGGATGGTGGCGAGCCGCCCTTATCGACCAAACACTCTCTCATGATCACCATCGAAGACGTCAACGATCATACGCCAGTTTTCGACCACACTTCCTACGAAACTTCTCTATTAGAATCTACACCTGTTAATGAGAGGTTCTTCGCATTAGCAGCTAGCGATGCCGATCTCGGCGTTAACGGAAGGATTTCGTACGCTATTTCAGAGGGCAACCACGAGAGTAAATTCGGCGTCTTCCCCGACGGGTATTTGTACGTTAAAAAACCTCTAGATCGCGAAGACAAAGATTACTACTCCTTAACGGTAACAGCCAGCGACGCCGGCAACCCGTCCAGATCGTCGATAGTGCCTGTGGTGATTCACGTAATAGACGAAAACGATAACAGCCCGGAATTCGTGAACAACACTTTCGTATTCAACATATTCGAGAACGAACCGCCCGATTCGTTCGTTGGGAAATTAACCGCCACCGATAAGGACGTCGGCCGAAACGCCGAGCTGATGTTCACGCTATCGCACGCCCAAACGGACTTCGCCATCGATCCCAAAAACGGATTCATCAGGACGTTGCGCGTCTTCGATAGAGAAGAGCTCGTGGCGAATACGGGTCAAAGTGTCGTTCTGCTCGAAGCCGAAGTGGCGGATAACGGTGCGCCGCGCCTCAAAGACAAAGTTAAAGTGCGCGTTAACGTGATAGACGTCAACGATAATCCTCCCGAATTTTTGCGAGCGCCTTACAAGGTGCAAATATCCGAAGGGTCTTCGATCGGAGCGCAAGTGCTGCGTTTGTACACGACCGACGCCGATGAGGGACTCAACGGCGACGTTTTCTACAAAATTATCGCCGGAAACGACGATGGAAAGTTCAACATCGACGAGGCTACTGGACAAATCACCTTATCGAAATTACTGGATAGAGAAACTAATGCGAATTATAAGTTAACGATACTAGCCCACGACGCTGGATTCGGTAACCAACTCACCTCAACCACTGTAGTAAGCGTGGATATTTTAGACGAAAACGACAACGCGCCAGAGTTTGTACAGAGCGAATCGAAAATTCGCGTCAGCGAAACGACTTCGGTAAACACAGAGCTGATACAATTCAAAGCGACCGACACGGATTTGGGAATGAACAGTGAAGTATTTTACTCTATCACGGCTGGTAACAGGAAAGATACTTTTCACATAGATGCAGTAACGGGCGTACTTCGTCTACACAAACCATTAGATTTCGAGGATCTCGCCGCTTATCAATTGAATATTACTGCATCTGATAACGGAAATCCTAGATTATCCACCACTGTTTTATTCGCTGTAGCGGTCGAAGATGCCAATGACAACGCACCTTCATTTCCAAGCACAGCCATCGTTAGACAAATTCCCGAAGGACTTCCCATTCATACGCCTATAGTCACAGTTACAGCTGACGATCCGGATTCCGGCGCTAACGGTAAAGTAACCTACACGATATCCTACCAAGATCCTGAAGACCACCGAAGACATTTCGGCATTAACCCGATAACAGGAGTAATCCACACACTCCTACCCATCGACAGGGAGAGTATCGATACCTTCAGACTAACAGTCGTCGCCACTGATCAAGCCACCCCGATAACATCTCGACTATCAGCCGATAAATTGGTCACCGTGATAGTGGAAGACGTGAACGACAACGCCCCGATTTTCGTGTCGATGAACGCCGCGATCCTGCCGAAGCTCGACCGGAACTTCGATCCCCAAACTCCGGTGATGAGCGTGTTCGCGCGCGACCTGGACTCCTCCACCAACGGCCTGGTGACCTACGAGCTGGCCAGCGGCGGCGGCGACTTGTTCCGGCTGGACCAGAGCACGGGCGCGCTGCGCATCCGGAGGGCGGTGCACCGGCCGGAGGCCACTTACCGCCTCAGCGTCAAGGCGACGGACGAGGCGGTGCAGAGCGAGCGCAAGTCCACCGAGGCCTATCTCACGGTGATAGCGACCAGCGAGGCGGGCGGCGGGCCGGAATTCGAGAGCGCGTCGTTCGGCGGGAGTGTGTACGAGAACGAACCGACGGGCACGAGCATCCTCACCGTTTCGGCGAGGGCTAATGTCGGGGAAGTGGAGTTTTACGTGACGAATGTGACGGGGGGCGGTCGGCAAGTGGACAGGTTGTTCGACATCGATACCAAATTGGGGGTGTTATCCACCGCGACTGAATTGGATAGGGAATTGGGTGTGGAAATTTACGATGTTGAAGTGTACGCTATCGTCAATGGTGCTGGGGAAATACGCACGTCCAAAACTAAGGTGAGTTTTTTCATCTCAATTCATTATCAACCACATTATTAAAAAAATCTACCTATATGTATTAGGAATTTGATACTCGACTTCCTTTTATTAACGACTGGTTCTATACTAAAATTGTTGCTAAATAGACCAACAGTATACGTTAAAGACCCATTTACTTGGCGTCATTATATCACGCTTATTAAAGTTTACAAGCTTATTGCCAGTAAGTAGGACTTGTTCTCGTATAAAAAACTTTGCAAAAACTTGATATTATAGTCTTCATTGAAGATTGAAGTAGTATGTTCGAGATAATCAGGCAATAGATACTTCCAGAGATGCTAAATTACCAACTAAACATATGTAAGTTAACTTATGATATACTTTATCTGCAAGTTTGATATTATCCATAGAGATAGCTTTAGTTTTAGTACTTATTTATGGGAATATAGTATTTCATAAAACGAATTTAACAACTTAATTTCGATACCAAATACCTACAAATTTTTAATTCACTGTAAACCTCGCAAAATACTGCGCACATTGTAAACTTCCCGCACTAAAATCATCATTTACCCGTTTACTTATGCAGATATAAAACTCCAAGGAATCGGCAACATTTAACATAACCAACTAACTACTTTACGATTATTCACCGGGCGTTTCGTTTCATCGCAATCGTATTTCTCTTCTATTATATTCCCCTTTGCGTTTTCTTAAACGTAAGTATATTAATAAATTCTCGGACTAATCGAACAACTTATTCCACATTACGAGCGTAATGTTGTATCGTACGCGAATTGGCGCTGCAGCGGGGAACATTGCAGCATCTACCATATCCGACCCATGCTGATAGGAGTGCAGTTTCGAATGCGAATATTACCATAGCATTTTTAACAAGGCGAAATTTACGAAACAAACGGGCGAACGGGAGAAAAATATTAGCCGATTTGAATGGAAAAATCTACTGTTGTATATACAGGGTGTTGTTGATTCATTTGGATTTTGAATCGCGTGCGAAATTGTGCGATTGAAACGAGCTGTTATCGCCGAGGCGTGTCTTTGTGCGCAAATTTATCTGTAGGATAGTAGTCCTGCAACAAACTTAGAGATAATATACTTACATTAAAATCCACTTTCGGTTTCGTACGATACTCGGTTTATGCAACAGGTAATAATAGTGCTGCCTTTCACAATTAAACGGCTATAATGTATATACATTTTTTCTTATCTCGTTATATATGCTTTAGTTTTTGTTATTGGCGCTTGTAGAGAACTTTTTAATCTTTCATTCATTACCATTGTCTTTTGACAATTTTGACGTTAAGTAAAATACATCGTGTGATAGGTAGGTATTTAACAAAAAAAAAACAATGTTAAACCGTTATCTTATTGGAATTTAAAGCATTATTTTATCCTCGACAAATTTATCAACATCTTTTACTCGAATCGTTTTTATTAACTTAATTAATGCACCTTGTAGCATTCTATGATACGATTTCACGGTCGAGGCAGAGGAGAAAATTAAATGAAAAAAAAAAACAGATAATAAAAATGGCGGCGTCCAATTTATAAAAATGCAAATTCGACTCGGCCGGCCTCAAACCTCGAGCGATAAATTTACGTCAGTGTCTCAGCGAATGCACAGGGGGTCGCGATCTCGACCGGGAGTTTTCTTAACTCGCTGCCGCGCTATTTGCGCTTTTACTTCGCCCGATATAATTGCTTTTTCTTTGCGCCAAACTTGTTACCTTTACGTATTGACCACTCCACTTTTTTGCGAATTTTCTTCACCCCAATTATTGCGTTCTGTTGCACTACAAGAAGCGCCAAAGGGGTAGTTTTGACTAAACTCTAAAGTGAAAGTGCTAGGTGTATCTTAATGGTGCAAAAACTGTTTTAACGTATACGCAAAGCCGGACAGGCAGCGCGTTAAAAAGCGCATAAGAGCTTGTAATTCATTAAGTAATTGTTGGTTCGCTAATTGTTTCGCTATAGCCGAGTAATTGTGAAAACATGGCGTTACGAGCGCGCCGGCTAAATAATTATTACCGACGCCGCATAGTAAAAATATCGGAGCGACCTTTAAATGGCGTATGATTAATCGATTCGATACGTTTACCGATGCAAGCGCGAACTGAAGTCGATTAATTCGCTTTGCTAAAAAAATGCCTCGTCTATTTTATTTGTTTAACTTAACGGACGATTTTCTGCAGGAGGAACTATTATTATCTATTATTGCATCTAAACAGATTATAATTATAAATACAAAACCAACTTAGAAAGCGAACAAAATCCCATCGATGCTATGTAGGTACCTATATTATTTCCTACTCTCTTAGATACCACTAAAATGATTTATAGTTGATTGTAATATTCTCGTTTTTGCTATTAGAATTCGAGGAGAGCAACATAATTTACCATAAGAAAAAAAACCGTAGGTGTTACAAACAATGGTAACCTATCATTAGCACAGTTACTAAATTCATTTACGACCATTCTAACTGTATAATCACCTAGGTACTATGCGAACAACGAATTTAACATCCAATAAATAAAATTACAAAGCACTACCCATTATATTTCGACGTGCTTTACAGTCTTTTAGAATCCCGATTGTGTGCTTAATAGATTATTTGCCGATGGAATTTGTGTGCTACATATACTGTATTGGGTTACTCTTCTTAATTAGATATCGATATGTTTCATAAATTCACAATTTAAATCTTCTGTTACGAACAAGCAGGAACGTTATTATTTTATAGAATTATATTGGTTGTTGTGCAATAGTTTCGATTTTAAAATATAATGCAATTTAATGGTATACGTGCACCGAGGAGTTAATTAAAGAACTAGTAGCGAGCTAGCACCCCGCTGTTTTAAATACATATTCCTTTCGAATTAAATTATATATAAATTTAAATCGAATCCTAATTACGACGACGGCCATTTTGTATTTCCTATTAGAGTTCGCTGCATTCACACACACACACATCGAATATTCGAAAATAATCCGAAATGTAAGAAATATTGCAACATGGAAGACAACTCGACGCACGACACGTCGACATTTATCCGATCGAATCGTAAATTTTTACGACGCGTTTTTTTTTCTCCCATTTCCATAAACACGGCCTAATTACAAGGCATCTAACGGGTCATTAAGCATTTTCCTGCCATTCCGTCTCGATAACATCGAAATAGAACAACTAAGAAATTGAAATTAATTCAATAAAGCAACTCGATAAGTTCCACTTGTTGATTTGATTACGCGGTTATCAGTAAGCTACTGTTGATCGATTTAATTACAAAACTGTACACCTACAGATTATTATAATGTTGCTTTGATGTACGGTGACGATTAAACGCTTCGAGATGAGCTGGTTTTCGAACCCGATCGTTTTTTTACATATTTATAAATTAGTTAAATTCACTCTCAATTCATATAGGGATCGCACTAAAAATTAACTACATGAGAATCTTTCGTTTTACAAATTAATTTCTCCCTGATTTGACAAACGAGATAATATACTATTTAATTTGTCTAATGGAATGTGTAGTACACATTTTTTTGCAATTGTCCCGGCAGGATTCTTATATTGCAGCTATTAGTCGTGCAATGTTTTATTGATATCCTTCCTGCGGAATAATAAACTGGAACCTATTATTACACAGTAGGATTTTGATGAATGTACCTATTTAACGAATGAATAATAACGATGCCAAGCGAATAAAAATATAACAAATTAAACACACGAGATCAGAAACTCTTTCGTGTGGAAACAACATTTCGAATCGCCCTCGTAAAAGGTAACATTCGTGCGCCACAAATCCGGCTAATCTCCTTTCCTTTCCGTCTTCTAGCTCAATGCAATATGATACATTTTACCGAACTGTACATACCTGGTATCCGAAACACAATGGCCGCTCTCGTCTATTCATATAAATTCTCGAAATGAAATCATTAATCTTGGCATCCCGAATTCGGGACGTCAATCTCACAATTGACAGAACTAAACACTGTAAAAGGTGTACGAGGGTCTGTCAGGTAGGTAGTTGTTGTCGTGTTTTTTTTACGGAGGAGCAGAAATTCCGGAATGTTGTGTGAAG
Source organism: Phyllotreta striolata (assembly GCA_918026865.1). Taxonomy (NCBI): domain Eukaryota; kingdom Metazoa; phylum Arthropoda; class Insecta; order Coleoptera; family Chrysomelidae; genus Phyllotreta; species Phyllotreta striolata. The sequence goes on along the minus strand of OU900101.1, from coordinate 6,261,673 downwards.
TTGATTTAAAAACGTGTTTTTATATTAGGTAAAAAAAGAAAATTGGAATTATAAAAGTTGATATAGGATCTGGAATGATTTTTACCCAATCAAATGTAAATTCAGGTAGTGAGAGTTGTTTAATTTTTTTAAATAAACTGCTAGAAATACGGTGGTGTTAAATTTTCAAATCGAATTAAAGCGAGGTAATTTAAGGGTAATAGAATTCTCTTTGAACGCCTCTATACACGGGCATGCCCCACGCAAACAGACTGCGCTCTTACATATTAAATAATACCATTTAATTTTTATGGAGTACCAAGATAAGTCGACGCCCATTTGCAGACACCATGATTGATTTCGAAAATTAGTCATTGCGGATAGTTCGACGCCTATCCGATTTTTACCGTAAAATTCAAATTACCTCGAAAAGTTCAAAAGTCGCGATATCGAGTAGGTAGATGAAATTCAATTAATTTGAAAAGCTTTTTTTGTGTTTCTGCTCTAATTGGGCATTGATGTCTCCCATAAGTTAAAAACTAAATTAATTGGTAGATATACTTATAAAGATTTCTATTCTGATTGGGTATTGATATCTCCAAAAAAAATCGATATTGGGTTTCGGTTTTGATTAGGCATTGATGTCTTTTTTAATAATAAACGTGATAAGCTTTTATTTCGAATGTTTGATAGATTTATTGCCTTATTCTGATTTCTTATCTCTAATTGACCATAAATTAATAATAGAACAAGTTTTATAAACTTGCATAAATAAATTATTACAACCATAAGAGCAACGAACTATAGCGAAATATCGAAACAAAAAATCTCTAATTAATCTCTTTGTTAACAAAGCACGTATATGCCCTTACATAATGAAAAATACGTAACACCGGCAGCCGGGCTCATAACTAAACGCATAATATACGAATTTATCTCGACCGTAAATCTGGCGTAGGTCAATACGGACACACCCAATTATCCGAAATTAGCAAATAAACTACCAGTTATGAGAAAACGCGTATACACGCCGCGCTAAACAAATTGTTTTGCTTCGAAAAACGCGAAAAATATAACAAAGCGAAAGAGTTAATCGGCCGCTCGTTTTCGCGTATCATGTTAACACATGTTCGCTTTCACACTTGAACGCTCCAACAAACTTTGACCGACTCGTTGGTTTTTTTATGGAATCGCAGGAATTGAGAGCGCGAATCGCCCTGTATATGGTATAAAGATGCAACAAATCTCACTGATTTTTCGATCGATTCGTACATAAACGCAGAATCTTTTTCCCATAACTATGTCGCACAGTAGGTTTGTACAAAAGGTTAGGTGTACAGTCGGGCCGGGTTGTCCTCGGCGTGTACGCCACAGCCATTTGTCATCGACGAATGAAAACCGCTCGTATAAATCTGTCTCATAACTTACCGTCCGCCAAAACAACACGACATACAACAAAAATCCACCTAAATTATTGCTTATTATTGCCAGCGTTGCAGGAACGCGTTTTTCGCTCGCCAGTAAAAAATGACGCTAAAAGCGGGAGGTAGCGACCCGAGCGCCACCTGTTTATCAACTATTGTTGCATTTTGAGTTTCCGATTTTTTTTACTTCGCTATATAGGCATTCAAATCTCTCGGAAATTAATGGTTGCGTATATTAAACGCATTAAAATCTCTCATAAATGCAGTATAGTATAAAATTATTTCAAGAATTTTATTAAGATATCCGTTTTAAAACGCGTCGAAATTTACGACTACTAATGAGATAATGAGCGGAATTTAGCATCGTTTCCAGAACTTCCAACTATTCCGAGCCGGAGCCGGATCGCTTTTCTTTTTATTCATAATCGTTCTCTAAGCAGTTTATGAAGATATCGCAATTTCGTAGAACTAGTTTGCGAGAACGAGAACGGATTTGCATACGAACTCGCCGCAACAGCGCCGGGAACACGGGCGAAGAAATCGACGATGTTTTCGAACGTGTGTGAGGCGTAGAGATTCGAAATTTACGAACTCCGATCGAAATAACAATCTATACGCGTCATCTAACGGTACTTGTTAGATTACAAAATCGGTACACTTTGAGAACATAATTTGGGATCGTGCGTTTTGTTTTACACACTTATAAATAAAGCTTGCTCAAAATATACAAATACCAACTCTAGGTACTAATGAACAAGTTTTTTTTATCAAATTTGGTAGTAGTACCTACCTAGCTATAGTTACTTATAACTTATAAGTATATCTACGGTCTCTTTGGTTTTATTTGAGGAATCGTTGTCAGATAAACGAGCTTGATTTCATTCTCATCTGACCAACTGATCGGCTCAAAGGTACCGCCTTTTTCGATTCACTCTTGCATATAACGTGGAAGTGACAATCTCCCGTTTCGAAATAATATAATAAGTCGCCTCTTTTTTTCCTTTCGCTTTCGGCTATTCGAATGCGATTCGGACGAGCTACTTTTTCTACGACGTTTCCGAGACGCAGGGGCGTACTTTTTGTGGGAGCACATCTTGTTTTTCGAATGCCGAACCACTCCTAGGAGAACCCTGCCTCGGCATCGATATATCATATTACAAGCCTAACCCAGAATGACACTACACATGTAGACTACTTCGAGTGTAACGTCGTAAATAATAATCTTGTGACCCCCCGAGCGCAGTGGCGTTATGAATAGGACGAGAGTAATTTATGATGTGGAAGATTTGGATGGTTTACAATTTTTATTTTGGGTTGCTGTTCTGATTACGTATTGATATCTATCCTAATCCGGTATACAATCTTGATTAGGCATTGATATCTTCGCAATAAGTTAGTTTCGATGTTCGAAATGTACGCCAATGTTGGCTTCTAATAGTGGGTAGAACAATGTATTTAGTAATAATGCGCAATATTTAGAATGATTAACTGAGTTAGACATATAAGTAAGACAAGTTTGATGAAAAGTATTGTTCTTTGTATGCGATACTACAAGTACAACGAACAACTGTTTAACTATAACGTCGAATTTATTGAAATATTTACTATTGTTTAGAACCGAGAACGGTATTATAAGGACCATTATTATCAATTAGAGCTTTTGCATAGTTATGGGAACGAAACGAAATTGTTTATTTTCTTCTTCTCCGCTCGAACGATGTAATAAAAACAGGATTTTAATGGTCAAAATAAGCGGAAAAAAACACTAATAAGAGGAGTTATCGCTGGCGATACTTCAAGATGACAACTTATTTAGCCAATTCGTACAAGGACATTTCGTATTAAAACATAATGGCCAGTTTCTAATTAAAATGTTGCTGTATAACGAGGAAACTGCTAATGCAAGTGTTAATCAATGCAACTTTTACGATTGTATTATCTGATATACAGGGTGTATATAACACACTTATTTTAATATCTACCTATTTGCATAATTATTAAGTGAGTTTATTTACATCATTATGGCAGAGTACTCATTAATTTATGGAAACATGCCAGTCGATAGCAGAGAAAAATTCTCCCAACCTTTTAAATTTAAACAATATAAAAATCCTGCGGTACTTACGGATCCCTCCCATTACTTAACATAATCCACGAAAGAAACTATGTAAATTGAAACTACCTAGGTACAAAAGGTATGATTGAATTGTAGAAATGAAAAATCTTTATGACCTATTCAAAATCGGACACACCCCGTATTACAAGAACATACGTCTTATATTTACAATGTAATAGGTGATGTATTGTATTATCGTATTTGCAAATAAAATACCTATCGGTAGGAGTTTAATAGTGAGTATTGATTAATTCAACTACAATGCAGAAATATCTTGTTTATTGAAGGTTGCTGTTCGAAAATTTAATTAAAACGCCATTGTGAATAAACAGACAGTTCAATTCGGGAATACAGGAAATCATTCGAATCGATTATGATTGATCGAATTTTAAATTTCAAGTAATTCCGCTCGAAAAAAGCGGCTTGAATTCACCGTAACAAAATTAAACCAACGACCGGAGAGTTTTCCCGAAACTAATCCAAAAAAATAGTGGATGCGTTTCCTTCTCGGGCCAATCCATCTATACCGTTCGACATCTTCTTCACTAAATTCGATCCGCGTTATGAACGTAAGCTACTTTAGAGCGTTTTAAAAGCCAAATTCATGCGTTTAATAAGAAATAACAAAAAAAAACTAAGGAAAGGAAAGGTGGAAGAAGAAGGAAGACGATTCGAGATAATCGACTTCAAATCACAGGGTATACGTTCTATATACATTGCCCATAAGGTATATTATGCCGCAATGACTCTGTATTTCTAACCATCAGTGGTGTAACCGGTATATTTCCCTTCATAAATCCTTATTACTGTAGATACAAACCCATTTATTCCATTATCTTAACACAGTATTATCTTAGCACAGTAACCCATTTATCAAACTATCTTACAAGAAAGTACGAAAAATCTACTCGATAACGATACTTTTCCAACCTGTTGGGGGTTCGATTAAAACGTTTTATCTACGCCAATGCGCCGCTGGGACGCGTTGGAACCGAATAATGCGAGGAAAGGAATTATGTTAAGTCATCTGAAGTATTTATTTGGACAAACACGCAATTAGGGCTGGTTCGGTATTACGTTAATCGAACGCGGGTCTAATCTTCGAAATGAGGTTAGTAGACTTTCATCGGCATAAGTGGCATTAACTAAAAAGACGCGATAGGTATAAGGAGGCTTATTTAAATCGAGTCGATGCGTTCGGTGTTGATGATAGATGTTCATTAAAAGTTTATTGTATTGAAATTTTTCTTCAGAATCGGGCAAATCAATAATTTAGTAATACAGCTATAGTTGGTATATTAAAGTGATAAGAAGATGGGATATTGTTAAGAGGGAATTTAGCCGGTGCTAAATGCTAAATGAAATAACAAAACGGCGTTTATATAAAACCGGATCAATCCTATATTTTATCAAGATCCTTGTCTATTTTCTCCTCTTGTTAGATAATATCTGAATCGGATAAGGATGAGATACTGCCATTTCGTTGACTTAGCGATCCGTAACCTCGCGGGGTAGGAGCTGCAAAAATTGACGTATAACTAGTTTTAGCGTTTTTCGTTTTTCCGCTGCCTTTTTTTTATTAGAATATAGGATGCATTTATAGCCATTAGCTAACGAAGGCCGAGCGCCGCGGATTGAGTTATACCCGGCCTTTAACTATGTAGGTTTTGCAGCGACTTCAAACGCTCGCCGGTATCAATGAAATATCAAAATTGATACGCCTTTATTAGTTTCTATTTTTCTCCTGCAATTGCAACCATAAGATTTTTAAAATTGACTTCATCGTGTCCTGCGTGAGGTTTATATCCCATCCCCTATTGATATTTCTTGAATATAATTGTAATAGATTATTTAACAGAATTATAATCGTTTCGTGTCCGTCCGGTCGATTAATTATTCAGCATATAATTAAGTCAGCGGTCGATAAAAAATTAATTGATATTAGAATACAACGTTTATTAATCAATTTATGTAAGCCAATAAATTATTTTTGTTTATGAAAAGAAATTCATTTTACGGCCGTTTTTTTTTCGTTCTGTTAGAACGTGATTTTCAGTCACGTAATTCCACGTTTCTTGTCACTAATTGATATTGCCATTACGCTTTTAAGCTGGAATAACAACTAAGCCAATTAGTCATAATCGACAGAAAACTGTAACATACCTGTAAGTAAAGCACATTCGAATATGAATATTCATGTCTTCGTATATGGTTGAGATTAATAACGTTAATGCGAATAGAAAGCTGAATGGAGTTTATGTCAGTAAAAAGTACACATTAAAATTTGCAATAATATTTCTAAAATAGTTGGATTTACTCAAATTACTTGAAAAATTCCACTTTGTGATATTAGCATTTTATTAAGGAAGGTTCTATAAAGAGGACTTTTCATCAGACTTGCGTCCTTGAGATGGACCAAAATGAAGACATTTATTGTAACGAATTAAGACTAATTACAACTTTCTACAACTACTTAGGTAGTCGTAACGCAATAATAGATTAATAACATTAACATTAGCGCACGTAGAAAGTTTTATTTGCCCAAGGTAGAGTGTGTGCAAAAAAAGCAAAAGTAATTCGAGAACGTTAAAAGGCCGTAAAACAAATTTTACGGTCGTTTTATTAGGTCATTTAGAACATTTTCCGATAACAATGCAAATAAGTCGTTCGTAAACTTAAAAATTTCTGTTGGGCAATCTTCGAAATTGGTACTTTTACGTATGAATTTCGGTATAAAATTTTATGGAATCGGAACTACCATGGTAATTAAGTTAATCTCCGCAACTAAGTAGGTACCTATACAGAAGATATGTTTTTTTAATTGAGCTTATTTAATTGTTATAACCAAATAAAAACTTTATCTGAATTAATGTTGAATTAGTTTATTTAAAAAAATTAAACTGCTCGTTAAATATAAACGCTTAACTTAAATATTAGAACGTGTTTTTTTAAGATAATTTTTGAGAACTTTCAGCTTTGATGTTTTAGATAGCGAGAGAAATTCGACATTTAAATCGAACTCTAAATTCGTGACTGGAAATCATTTGGTTTATCATTAACCAAATAGTCTCTCGTTCGCCCTTTTTATTCGCTCTTCGGAATAAAATAAAACCCTTTTCGCGGTTAGAAAAACTATTATAGTCTAGAATCGATAAAAGAACACACGAATAATGACAGGGTGTCCCATACAAACCATACGCTTTCAAACAATAATTGCTACTGCCGCCGAAACCCGCTCCACATTCGCCCGGTTTTTTCCATCGTCAAACGACCCGTCATTACCCCGATTTTGCGCCCAAAAAAACGAACCATCCCCCTATTTTTAGACATTCAAATTTTCCTCCGGTTCTCGGAAGATCATTACCTAGGCCAAAAAATTTGAATACCGGTAACACACTTATCTATATACCTGCCTAAGCAGTTTTTATAACAATCATAAATAGTTATCTATTGTTGAAGATGTTGTAAATGATGAAATGACTATAAATGATTGAGACTTTAGATAATTTATTTTTGGGTACATAAATTACTCTGTATTGGGGATAATTGAGTCACTTTAGGGTATTTAAAGTGCACTCTTTGATGGTGCAAATAATTTTTGGGTCTCTTTAGGTAGATAATTGACTCTCTTGGTTGACTCTATTAAATAGTTCATTGGCTCTTGAGTAGCAATATTGATATTTGGTTCCCAGCAAACTAACTAAAGTAAATCTAATTACATACGTTCAATAAGTAATTAATATCCTAATTTTTTTCCAATCAAAAAGGTCAAAAGACATATTCCCATATAGGTTTACCGACTTAAATACATAATAAATCTTAAAGACTCATTGAATATAGGCAATTTTAAGTTCCTACCAATAAACATTCCCCGGTTAATATTTTCAATTACATACCTACCATCCACCGATATCTTCCTTGCATATTATACACACAATCTACACACCATCGTTTCCTCGATCTATCCATCCCACGAATTCTTTCCAACTCGATAAACAAATGAATAATGTTCGGTTAGATCAAGACGCCTTTGACCATGAGTACGTTGTTTTTTTTTGTTTTTTTTTTTCGTTGTTCGTTTTCTTTTTCTATCGGTATACTGTACTCTCCTATCGACCGCGCTGAGCAGGTTCGAACTCAGCAGGACTCTCGAAACGATCGCGTCAGTTGGATTTCCGATTTTCGGCCGTGGCTAAAGTTCCGTCGCCGGCGCGAATCGCTCTCAGATTGTCCGATAGATCCGGAGAGTTGCAGAATTAGATGGTTATCGATTTAACTACAGGGAGAGGCCGATCTAAATGGTAATGCGTCGGAAAGGTAATTAAGATAATCACGCACAATAAAACGTCGAGAAAAACTCCCCGGAACGGAGTTATTTATCGTTTTGATATCGTCGAAACGGAGCCGCGGGTGCAGTTCGGTGGCTCCGCCATCAAAAACGACGTTTTTCGTCCCATTGTTTTTTTTAATCCGTTCAATTCGGACCGGCGGAGAGTTATTTGTTACATAATTATATGGCACTTAAAACGGTATTTTTTATTTTATTAGTACCTCCGCTGCCATAATTGCCTACCGAGTGACGTAAAAAATGGAACAAGAATGATCTATAAATCAGCTGCGGACCCCGTAAACATTCAGAGAAAATTACAATGTTAGGCGATCAAATTAGTGAGGTGGTAAAATTAATTTCTACTTAGCTCGAATCAAATCCCCTGATTTAGATGATATCTTTTCTATGTTTGTGATTTACGAGTATTTCGGTCCATTATTTTTTTAACCTGCATTTCTAAACGATTTCGCTCGCTTTTTTCATCCGATATTTAGATATAGGTATTGCACTTTTACTCTACTAATAATTTGCATTTATGCATTTAGCTGTGATTGTATATTATTACAAAAATAGATAGCAATCAAATTGCTCCGAATACTCACGCGTTTTTCAATTTTCCTTCATCGATTTGTCTTTACCTACTAGACGTTTTGTTGGGCAATTTCGAATCTGACTTTCACCGTCGAGCGACACGATTTTTTTTAGAAACCCGAACCGTTTTGGAGGAGTTAATTAGGGATCTCGAGCATAAGAATTGATCATTGTTTCGACATGATTCGCCTCGAAAAACCGAAGAGACGGGGCCTTCTTTCACGGACGCATCGGCGAAAGTTTCGGATAACACAAACAGAGAAAATTATAGATGCCACAGTCGCCGAAAGAGAGAAAATTGACGTTGACATATCGCCCTAATAACCGTTTTAATTTCAATTTAACGTAGTTTTAATGTTATTTTCGCGTTGGTTTGGGACTTGCGAAGGTTTTCCAGGAATTTCGCGAGTACATCGTACCTTTTATCACGGTTAATTCCGTCCTCAAGCGAATGGTTGGAAGGAGGTGAAAATTTCACGGACTCATACCGAATGGGAAATGACCGTGCACTACAAAAATTATCCATTCTTCACTTCGTCCGCGATAAGGGATCTCTTCACACCTTTAATGCTAATGATACAGTATAGGATACGTTTTATTCCGAACAGGGCATCGCGTTTATTTTACACCTGAAAAAGTTATAGAGGAATTTCTTTCAGTGTATTTAAACAAGAAGAAATTTATTTTACTAATCCTTTAGAAATACCATCAAAATCATAAATAACATTCCTAACAACGAAAATATTCAGTTCCTAGTTATATAAGAATGCCACTCCTCTGGTATCACACGAAGATTTCAACCACTGATCCATTTGTCTTCTAATCTGACATCTCGAACTGAAGTATGGTATTTTGAGCCTTTATTTTATGCCCTTCTCCGAAACACTCCATCTAGCCGGGGCTTGAATTATACCTGTTTCTTCTAGTGTTTGGGTTTTTTTTTCTCTCCATCGGGTAACTGAAACTACCGCCCGCATCGGGAAACTAGATACATCCACCAAAATTATGAGTTTCCTCGTTTTTTTTATGTAGATAATAAAGTAGATTATTGATTTATTACTTATCTACTAAATGATTAAAACTATTACTGTGGTACTGTACAATAAGAGCTAAAAAGTGTCTAGAAAAATTGACATATGTTTAGATGGATACAAAGGCAAGTGATGTAAAAGTCCGGGGTTCGAATAATCGTTTATGGCCGGTCGTTTTAAAGTGCCGCAACGATTTAATAAGGGGCGGAACGACGGTAGCGGTCGCGAGACGGGGACGGTTACAACAGCAGGATCGAGAAGGACGATTAATAATAACCTTCCTATTTGATTAGCCGGACGGGGAAACGGTATAAACTCGGAACAGAAAGGTGTGGGTCAATAACGCATTGTCCTATATATACCAGGAATACGCAGGAATTTTCGGAACTAGAAATCTTTCAGAATTACCATTAGTAGATAAACATCATTAGTTATATTTGCGACAGTCGGTGTAGCGCTTGCAGGACAATCTCGGTCATTACGCAGGAAATTACGTGGTTTTTGAATGAAGCTACCCACTGCGCTGGCGATCTAAAATCGAGCCGGTGATGAGAATATTCAAAGTCATTCGAATGATAAATGGGAATCGGGCAGGACGGCGGATAATGCGAAAATTGCGCTAATTTCCACGATAATTCGACGGGCGAGATTCGATGGAAAACGCGGAGGTGGGTATTGCAGGAACGTTTTATTGTGCAGTAAATATCTACTTACTCTGTATGATAAAATCGTGTGTGATAAATGATATACTTATACGAATCAAAATAAAAAATAATGCGTACATATATGTAATAAATTCAGCAATAATTTGTTGGAAGATGGCCGAGAGAACCTTGGTGGGTATACACATATAATATAGTAATGACCGAGCTACCGGTGTATTTTCACTCATTCATCAAAAACTTGACAGCCGCGTTTTGGATTTTTCCCGTCAAGGCGAGCATATCAAGGCGCGTTCGTCATTAGATTTTTCTAACTAAGAAATAAAGGCGGTAATTACCGGGCAGTTAAAATAGTAATTAAGAAGGAATACCGCTATATAGTGCGTACGAGTTAAATTAAGCCCGCAAGTTCCAAATATTTTTGGTTAAACACAAGCCTAAATTCATCAGTTAGCGTGAAAATTTCCTGCAAATTTTAGTACCTAGAAAACCTACCTAATTAATTGTTATAAATCTAACCAGCTCGTCCATTAAACATTCGCAACATAAATAATCATCATCGATTTTTAAACGTAGCATCTTAGTTAGCACACAATACTTAATACCTATAAATTAATTACATATTCGCCGGTCGGCTCGCATTAACATTAATAATTCGCCAAATATGGCCGACGGTTTCATTCCTGCGAGATCCGAATCGGAGCAGTAATTTATTCGCGCAAAAAGCGCCTATTTAATTTTCGTCCCGGCGTCCGAATAGAGCTCTGGGATGCACGTCCGAAATTACTAATTGCCAAAGTCGAAGGACCGATTCGCCGGTAATTAATAATCGCGTTATGAAAAATTAATAAGATAAGTGAATTATACGGGGCGTTTCAAATGGGATGCTCGCAGGAATGCCGTTAATTAAAAACGATTAAAAGAGGGATGCAAATTTCGCCCAGAGGGTTCGATAAAGGCTGAAAGAATATATTAATTTTCTTGCATATGAGGTTTTATGAATAAATAGATAAAAAGTAGATATTACTGAAATTTATTACCAATTGCATTGGTGTCTTACATAGGCATGCATATTATTCAATAGTAATTTTATTAATGGTTAATTAATTTTTTTAGGAGTAGAGGTATATTGGAATGTTTACGGGCGAATTAAGACAAACAAAGAGCACGCGGTACTTTCCACATCGTCTCGTATAAGTACCGCGGTACTCTCCAATTAGCGCAATTGAGCAGATGCAAAGGCATCGTGCACAATCGAAAATTGTTGAAATTAAACAGCGGTATCGCGATGGTAATTTATGGAACTAGATCGACATTAGCATATCCCACAACTTTGAGTGAGTATCTAACTAACACAAGAATCAAGAATCGTCCAGGATTTTAGGGAAAAATTTACCTACCGAAACTCGTTTTGGAATAGTATCGAAAATATAAAAATTCGTTTGCATCCACCTTAAATCAGACGAATTTACGTCCCGGAATAAATTTCGGCTAAAACAGTTTACCCCCCGAAGCGAGCGAGTTATTCAGATATGATTCACATCCCGCGCTTTCGAGATACCTACACATTTTTCCCATTGGATATTTTGATTATTGCCGTACGAACGGCGTCGTAAAAACGAATTTCGATACGGGGGAATCCGATTCTGCGCTATAAAAATTCGATATTTATTTTTATCGTCGAGTTTCTTCGACCGAAATTCGATACGAACGTGACGTTTAATAGCGCGTTTTCGGTTGGTCCGGTATAAGAAGAGAAAATTATTAGATGATATCTAAATGGAATTTCACGTCAAACGTCCCTATCATTAAAATTATTAACGGTAATAGCTAATTATCGTATAAATTTCACACGTATCACCGGAATAATAGAGATGTTTTTTACGCGAGTTAGACTATTCCACACTTTCTTTCAAATCTTCTTGGCCATTTCTTCTACAACTTGGCGTCGAAACAAAAGCCTTTGATTTATTAACAATTCCACTTTCTCGATTCGTAATTGCCGAAATGAAGAACTCAAAAGTCCATCATTATCAATCATCCTAGACCATTGCATCTGAAAGATTTCCTGATTTCGTCGAGCCGATTAAACTACCATAAATCAAAACATTCTGCAGGTACAATAGAAAGCAGGAAGTTAACAATTAAAACAATTTTAGCACGAGCAACTTTTTTTCGTAACCAATTGACCCATATAACTTTAATTTATTACATTATCTTCATTTAAAACTGCAATTTATTGCAAGTAGTATACCGGATAGTTAACATTTGAGTTTTATTGATGATTAATTCGGGAACGAATAGGTACTATGGGTTCTCGCTTGAACAGGTGGGTTTCTGTTTTCATCGTTAATTAAAGTCTCTCTAAACTGCGAAACAGGTGGGTTACTATCTTGATCGTTCGTTAAAGTCTCTCTGATTTTTCCTTGAAAATTACTAGTATTTATAAGTATGTGCGTGCTTATTTGGAAGTATGAGTAAATGCACTGTTTTTATAATCAAAAGTTTGCTAATTTTAATGATTTTTATCATTGCACAGCAGTTTTTTTGATAATTTATTTAGTTAGCATTATCTAGTTGTGAATTTTTATAGTTTTTATCTAATTAAGATTTGTATCGATTAAGCAAAATAATTAATGAGATATAACTCTAAAATATTGCTAAATCAGATTCTAATTAATGGGCAGCAGGAAGTTGCGTTACCTAGCGCAAAAATAATTCGAAACTTTCAATTTCGTTTTATAACCATCAGGCACTTACAATTCCAGCGGATTATAATTTTATCCTTTTCGTCCAGACCGTAATATAATTAAATTTAAATTAATTTTTAATTGTCCCGAACGAGCTTTCGCCAGTCCGACGACCCGCACTTTTTTTCTAATTACATCTCCAGCGAAATATCAAATATTGCAACGCGCCATCGACTTCTGTAATTTATTTCATTCAGAATATAAATACAACCCGACCATCGATCGGCTTTGCCTAGAGAGCCATCTTGAAGCAATTAAAATCGCCACGACTGAAATTACGTAATGTAATGGCATTCTCGGACGATAAACCGTACAGACGTAACTTTTATTAACCTGCGATCGTTAATAAAATACAACCTGAAATAGATTCCACGTCTGGTGGATTTCGTTAGGTTACGGGGTATCTCACGTTACTTACGAAAAGGTTATTATTGAAATATGAAGAGTAGGAACTAACGTTTAAATACGCTAGAAAACCGCGAATAAACGATGAAGAAAAAAATCCCCAGACCGTTACAGTTATAAATAAAGCCCGAACAACGATTGTGTAATGTTTAATCTCCCAGCAACATGTCTAGGAACGGTGTTTCGCGAATGGCGGAGTGAGTTATTTATTGGAGTGCGGCTCATATACCACGAGGGACAAGTTCAACAATAGGTTGCGAATTAGAGATCGAGCACATTTTCCAGCGAAACGTACCATTCCGAGGTTGTTGTTCGTGTACGAACATAATTGGAATATCAAATAGGCATAGAAGATCGGTAAATAAAAGAGCTCGGCGTGTTGTGTCAATTATTCGGAAATGTCGACTTATTCAAACAAGCAATAATTTTAACCGAATTACAAGTCATTTTGTTTTAATTACGCCCAATACCGCTGTATTTATTAACTGTACATATGGTAGAATAAACAGAATCTTATTGAGGTTTTAAGCTAAATTATGAGTATCCCTGTATATTACACATGTATTTCGGAACGTTTTTAGCTAATATAAACGTCTTAATGCTTTTTTAGCGTGCCGTGTTAAAAGTAACTTACGATCTGTTGGAATATCGATGTAAGAGATCGCTATCTCGTCCTTGTCGTTTCGATATCTTTTTTAATTCCGTTTTCTTTTCGCCGGGAATTCATATTTTTCTTCGGCACCGGCTTAAGATCTATTTATATCGAGTGTTTTACGACCAATTCCTTAAACTATTTTCCAACTCTACATATACAGGGTGAACTACTGAAGTATTTAAGGGAGATCCTTATTACACATTGATATTTCCTATTTGTATATATATATGACTGAGTTTTCGTCAATTTTTATACAGATAATTTGTACATTTTGGAGTTAAAATTCTACAAACACGTTCACTCTAATACCGGTATACTAGACGTGGCCGCGTCGAAATAAAGAAATTTCGTAATCCTCGGAACTGGTCCCCTACGGTTTCGACCGTCGATGAAAAAACATTCTTCTTCGTTTTTTTTTTCTTTCGTTGTTCTCCTTCTAGTTCGGTCTCCCGTCGCGGCCCGAATGCTCACCATTAATTTGGTAGCGGTCGAGGAATTTCCTATAAGACGTTGATTTGCATTAAAGCCACATTAGAATTATTATTAAAACGCGAACTGTGTAATTTTCCTTCTAAACGCGTAATGAGATAAACGCCAACAAAAGGAGGATTATTGATTGCGGTAAATAGAATAACTAGTTAATTAATTCGCATGATTATCAATTCAACCGTTTCATTGATGTGATATCTATACAAAGCAGAGGTGGAGTTTCAATTTCATTTTATAGGTAGTCTATTTAATAAACACTCACTAGAATCCCTAAATGAGTTTCTCTTCCTACGCCATTGGAATTATGAAGCATCATACTCTCTTCCATTCTTCGTCTTGCCATTTCCAATAAAAATTCCAATAAAAATATCATTTAGTGCACTTCCATCCGTTGCAGTTATAACGGAAATAAAATTGTATAATTCGGTTTTATTAGAAAAATGATTTAAATCTGCACCTACCTATATATAAATATAAATTTCCCAATAAATAAGTATCCATTCATAGAAAGACAGATTTATGAATTTGCCGTTTCTTGTGAGCAAATCGTATGTAAATAAATGGTATGTAGCTAAACAAGTATGAATTATTTATAATCAGTAGCGTACCGGAATTTGTATCTATAATAAGTTTGCCAATATTTTTTATGTGAGTCGATTATAATTAAAATCAATATATGCAAATATTTACATTGTACCGATCGGCTTACGAATGTCTTTATTAATTAGTAAAGAATTAAGTCGGCGACAGGAGTGTCAAATAATACACTGAAATAGATAATAAATGATCTCAATTTCGTTTGAATAATATTCAATTTTACATTATAAAATAGCATAGTTGAATGGGTTTTATTAGAATCAATTTTTAATTTATCCACGTAACATTCGCGTTAATTAAGAAATAAATATTATAATTGAATAATTGAAATATATAGAACAATCTTTCGTAACTATATATGCATTTATCTTTAGCATAGAATTAACAACCTACGTGAAATATTTTAAAATAGAGGTGGTTTGGTATTTGAGAACTGGGCAAAAAATCGTATGTCGTTCCCGAGAATTTATTATTAATTATTCATAGTTACAGTGGTGTAACTAGTGATTTTTATAAGGAAACAGCCAATTATTGTCACCAGGCAGGAAGAGAAAACCTAATATAAATTCGATTCCCTGCAAAATTTAACTATTGGCAATTTTTTTATGAATTAATGGAAGGTGCAAAAAAGGAAAGCCTCCCCGAAGCCGAATATTCCGATACCCGCAATTACACATAATTGAGGAGGCAGTTTTTTTACACCTGCCTCCAAAAAAGTAAGATAAACCAGATCCGGATTAATAAAACTAATTCAGATAGTTCCTTTACCTCAACAAATAATAATTCATACATTAAATATATCTTAAATGGGAGATAATTATGGTGTGTGGGAAGAGTTCATGCGAGTATTGTTTCATGGGTATTATTAGTTGGGTTAATTTTGTGCGTATTTATGTACTTTTGCTGGATCCGATCCTGTTTTGATCCAACGAGACCAGCCATAAAATTTCTTATGACATTTCGAATACGTCAAACCATTAAGAAATTTATCATGGTCGCCGAGCAGCTCTCCGACAAGAAACGACCCGGTAATATTTTTTTTATAAATATTCAAGATCGCTATTTGTTCCCTCAAGACAAATTTTAGAATGGTCTTAATGTACCCCCTTGTCAGTCTTAATAAATCAGCCGGGCCAACCGCCGATATCGATGCATATTTTTGATATAACGCGAACCGCAAAGGACCGATCCAACCTTGAAATATTTTCGGCGTTAAGTCCCTATAGTGAATATATTATAATTTGGCCGGACCGATCGAATATTGCGAAACTCAACAATTACACCGGCGGCACGACCGGTACTTTTTTTGTACATCGCGTCTACGATTATTTCATTAAAATCCGACCACCTAGTGCATCGAAAGAAATCGACGGGATTTCAAAACGACTTTGTCCCATTGTTGGTGCGTTATGGGAGCAGTCGAGCAGCGATTAATTCCAATGCAAATGACCAATAACTGAAATACGGCTCTCTCGACGCGAAACCAATGCGTCTAGTCGATTTATGTGCAAGAAAACACCGACGTGCCAGAATGACAATTACTTTTCACATAGCAAATTTTACTTTGCTCGATCATAAATCATTAATATCACCCATAAATTGGGCTTCATCTCTACACACTCATCGATATTTCTCATACAAACATTAGATTTTCTATTCTATTCACGCATTGACACCACCAATAAAAAAATTACTACACTACCACTCTACTTACCTTCCATTTCCTTTTACTTTCTCATCAGCTCATTTATAGGCGCTCAATAGAATCTAATTAGCTAATGATTGAATGTAAACGAATTAATTTTAATTGGTTCGAATGTAGCTTCAATGTAATCGAGTCTAATGGCGCATAAACTTTATATTACTATGTACATTCAATCAAATAGCGCAGCGCAATATAAAATCTGGATCAATAGTGGGCGTCGCTCGAAAAAATCCGCATACCGACTTCGACGTCTGGCTTTGAACTATCTGATGTGTGTCATGTATGTATGTATCGATTATAGAAAAAAAACGAGTGTTAGGAATGCCTCGAGTTAGGTTTTTGGGTTACTGTTCTTATTACTCATTGATGAAAAATGTTTTGGGGTTTCTGTTCTGATCGTTCGTGCGAGTTTCCTATGTGTAAAAACATGTGGGTTACTGTTCTATGCGCTTATTGACATCTTCAATGAGAAACTTTCAATGTAATTACATAATTACTTATTTTAAGAAGACGCCGGTTAATAGTGTCAACTAATTGTAAGCTGGCTAATAAAAGAAAACCATAAAATCGTTACGTAACGGCGCGTATAATTTTTTTTTTCACAATTGAACAAATTAAATAACAACTCCATTAAATCCATCAAGCAATAGTTTATAACCTAAACCGTCGGCACGGTTCAGCTTTTTTCGACCGAAAAAATAATTTCCACCTAATACTAATTGGATTCCGAGCAATTTTGTAATAACAATCCGAGCGAATTTGGCCAAAGCTATTCGAGCGAACGTTTGGAAAAAAACGCGTCGAGATAAGGCATCTGCGTACTATCTCTATAGGCAAGCGCTGATACATTACAGTTAATGCATTAAGGCAGTTATTATGTACTGCTAGAGGTGCGACTAACGTGTTTCGAATTCCTGACTTCGTAACAAACCTAAAATGAGAAACGCAGCTATGCGTGCTATGGGCATATCCCTCGCAATGAATTAGGCCGTTTTCTTTATGGTATTTTCACAACAGGTGTTTATATATTTCCTTTATTTTCCTTCATTGGTACATTACAAGATGTAATTAATTAACTAAGTGTTTATATCAACGAGCGATGAGACGCAAACATTTCACAATATCATTTAGTCTAGGTGTATTAAGTAATATACAAGATGTCAAGTGCAATTTAATTTATTTACCTAATTAAAACTCAAAAAACCCAATAGTTAAGGTAAGACATTTTTCCTTCTAAGTAGGCAGTAGTAGCACTCATCCGATTTATTTACCTAATTGTGGCGGAATAATTTAAAATGATCGTTCGTGGAGTTATTGCAGCGTGGTGTCAGCTCAAAGGATCGCGTGACGGTGGCTCTTTGCAGTGTCATCTGACATAAAGAAAACGTGGCACGCATAAATCCCGTGGATTTTTCGCGAAATCGAAAAAAATCCGGACTTATATCGCGGTTTTGTCGGGAAGATTACGGTCGATGCGAATCGTAAGTCGCGATATGAGAAAAGGGAGTTTGTTTTCCTTTATAAGTGTCGCATGTTACGCGGTTGTAAATTCGTTTTCTATTCATATATTGCGTATTAATTCATACCGCTTCCTGAGTTTATTCGCTATTAATTGAATGCGCGTCTCCTCCCAACATCGTTTTTGTTTATTGCCAAGCAAGTCGGTGCATACTAATTTGTAGCAGAAGAAATCAAAAGTACTAAATACAAATACATAATGTAAATATCAATGAGTAATCAGAACAGAAACCTGGAGATATTAACGAATGGTTAGAACAAAAACCCAAATACATACCGTGTGGGAGATGTTAATGAGTGATGAGAAATTTCGAAACCTTTAAATGCCCAAAATTCGTTGTGCTATTTAGTAAAATTTATACTCGCTGCACTCAAGATTCCGATGCGACGTTTTACAACTTCCGAATGTTGGAATCGGCTCGAAGATTAGTCGGTGTCTTTGAGAAAAATGCGCTGCCCGCCGGATTTTATGGCCGATAGTCCGGTGGGTCCTGCGATTATATTATCTAACGGACGGTTTTTATTTATACCGCGTTTTAGGAACTTTATCTGTATAGTCTAATGCCGAAGTTCGCTTCGATTTAATTACCGGCGTCTTCCGTTATGATTCGGACGTTTCGACTTTAATATTCAATTATTATTCCGTTTTATTATATTAAGTACGTTACCGCCTTTAAGTAGGCGCCCGAGGCGTTAAAAATTTTAGAAATATGAAATGCTGCATTATTCATTCCCGATCGCTTGTTGCTCGTTGGACGAGAATTTCTTATTAAATAGAAGACTGATTTATGGCCGAGATGGCACAAGGTTTTTTCAGAGGCGTCCAATAAAATATTTCCTACCAATTTTCAGTCGATAATGAAATTTGAAGAGCGCATGAGTACCTACAAACTGAAATTATTGTTATTGATGCGAATTGGTGATTTTGTGGTAAGGTTTATTTTTCATGCAACAACGTTCACGCAACGAAAAATCGACCAAAAAATAGTATTTTCCACTTAATAACCGATCATAGACTGATATTTTCCTGTTCCCAACGCCAATGATAGGTTAGAAAGCCGCGGGCCTGCAGGAACTACAATTTCATTTAAACGATAATTTCTCGAATTTCCATAGGGAACAGAACCGTATTAGATTCAGAATGCAACGATTTAAATTTTCCTTTAATAGCACGTTGCATACCTAACACACACTTTTGTAATATGGGAGAGTTCAATAAGCGATTAGAACAGTAACCTATGTAAATAAGCGTTAGATGTTTCTAAGTAATTTCAATGCCTGATCGAAACATAAACCCAAATAAACATTTGCAGGACTAATTTGTGTTGATAAAAAAAATGGTAGGTATATAGATTTGATTAGAACAACCCTGTAAAGACTTTCATTAATACCTCGATGATGGGATGGAAACGTTGCATATAGGCAAACAGACGTATTTCAATTAACGTGTGCGTGAACCTTGCACTTTTACTCTTTTGTTTTTGCGTTTTAGTGCCCGCCGATTAAATCGAGTAGGCGATGGGAATACGTACCTTAAAGGATGTTTATAGTTAGGCTTCGATCTAACTGTTTTTCGAGTTGATTGCGCGCCGGTTTATTTAATAAATTTCCTATACACCGGCAGCCGCGGATAAAGAGGCATTTTCCGTGCGATACGCAAAACCAATTATAAGTTGACAATACGCTCATCTGGCACTGACGTAGGTCCGGCGATTTGAGACGTAACGAGTTTTATTCCGAAAAAAATCCGAAAGCCAAATCGACAAATAAAAGGTCTCGATAAAAAATAAGTGGTTTTTACAGGGTGGACTAATTACCATTCGAAAATTATCAAGTTTATATTTTTAACCTCCGATTCTTACATTACCAGTATACCTAACAATAAGTATATTACCACCCTGTATAATGATTTTGCAGTTTCCTGTGATTGACACTAAATTATAATTATTGCGAGGAATCCTAACAGACGTTAAGTGGGCACTCTTGAATAAATAAAGACTGTCAAGTGTGTATACGGGGCGATGAATTTTTTGTTGTTGTTGCCGTTGAATTGATATTCGATAATCACGACCCGTATGGAATCCCATATATCAAATGTGAATTAATTTAAATTAGCATCGCCAGCCCGAGCATGTGCAAGGACCAAGGACGACGCATTGACAAATGCCAGGCACTTTTTTCCAAACCCAAACTAGTAGATTCTAATTAATTTTACGAATCCATAAATAATTGAAAATTAACGTCGCTCCTATATCTATAACAATTACGCAACGAAATATTTTTGAATTATTTTCAGACTTAATTAAATTTAAATAAATTAACTAAACCGGTAAAGATGAAGTAAATGTACCGTAATGGCAATTTATTAGTCCATTCTGTGTACCAATCGAAATGCCTATATCTGCCCATGGGTTTTATTGGAGAAATATTAATTTGTAACTAGAACATAAAAACCCATATTTCAATACTTATATGTCAAATTCTGAAACCTCGATAAGTATAGAGAACCATTGAGAGGTTATGAGTCGACGCTTTTGCTTAAAAATAGTTTTATTATCCACGTAATTACCTTCTTAGTGCGTTTAAGATAGAGCCAGATAATTTCTTGATATTATAATAATTAATCCATAAACTACAATGTTGATACACATATATTCCTCTTAAGATCGTTAGATAGAATAGATTAAATCGCGATTTTCACACTTTCATATAAGGCGACCTTCACTTTATAGTAATTTCCCTTTAAAGTGTGAAATTAATTCAACAAAGTCGCTTTAAGTGATTGTTAAATTTATTGCGCAATTAAGCGCCGATCTAAATGTTACCTAAAATGCACGGGGGAATGAACATTCTCGATCCGATCACAATTATAAATATTTTATTTGAAGAGCATAACTCTTAATTTTATCTGAAGAGATGGTACCATCTCAAATGGTAGGTACAGTTAGATCTCTTCATGAGGCTGAATAACCTATTAGGTTGCGACCAATAATTTAACGGCATTGCTATCGAGTGAGGACCGGTTTCAGGACTTTATTCGGCGGTCAGTTAATGAACACTCCGTTACGAAAAAGTGAAAATAATTTATTTAAATGGAGAAAGGTTTTTTTTAATAAATTTTAATTATTTAGGTACTAGTAATTTTTTTGTTATTTTCGATAAACGGAATGTACAATAATGTGTAATTAAATGTACAAAAATGCAAGTATTTGATATTATTTTGTAACTGTAACAATCCTGTTCGGGACTTATCTACCTTAGAAATCGATTATTGTTAGACAATCGACAGTTAAGAAAAAGTAACATACTGAAGTTCGTGAATGGCCGCAGGTTAGGACGCGAAATATTTTCTAACCTTCAATTACTTGCTAGCGAAGGAAATAATGTACAGTATGTCCCGTTAAATCATATTGCAACAATTTAGTACAATTTACTGTTTGCCACAACAATCTTAATTTTTCTGTAATTAATGTTCCATTTTTTTTGTTTCAGGTGAGTAATAAAAAAGGCGTTCGAACGGCGATCTTTTCGTAAGTACAATAATGAACGGCTTCGAATTTATGCCCAATAAATTTATTCAAAGTACCTCTTTTTTCGTGCGCGAAATTTACGATGCTTATAAAGCCTTCATAATCGAAATTCGTGCGCGAGAGAGATTCAATTTTTCGACCTTCCCTCGTATTCCGTTAAAATATAATCGCCTCGTTGTTTGGCTTGTTCCTGCTCGGTCATAAATACTTTTATTTCCTAGCATTTGAGTAGCTTTAGTGGTTCATTAACCTAATAAATTCGGATAGTCGACATAAAAAAAACTCGGAAAATCACATAAAAAATGTCTCAACATCGGCTCGAAATTTAATCTCGGATGAAATCTAATAGCGCGGTCTACCATTACTTCTCGATTTTTACGTAAATATTAGGTAAATTTATTGAATTAATCCGGATAGATGTGGCTGGTTAGAACAGTAAACCATCGAAGTGGAGACGTTTATGGGTATAATTATGAAAGAAACTAAAAATATCTTAAGTGAAAATATTCTATATATCACCATTAATCGTTTTAATGAATTAATAGAACATGTCAGATTTTGTACATTAACAAATCGTTTGCCAACGTTGACCTTATAGTTACAGAATGCACTTCTCTGGACGAGTCTCAAGGTTGCACACAATGGCAACCATCTCGATTCTTATGCGCAGATCAATAAATCAATCATTTTTCGATCAAAGCACCCTCCGTCTGGCATGTAGATTGTTACCGAGTGGCAAAGAATAGAAAAATAATCTACCGATATTAGGTGAACGTATAATAATAATCCTCCAATACACCTCTAATAAGTTTCACGTCTAGTTATATTGGAAAAACAAAACAAATAGTCGGTCAAACGCTTTACTTTCTAAATCGTAATTTACGCTTAATAGCGGGAAATCCACTTCTCTCACTGTACTATTATTCTGTAATAAATCAATAGCCGCACGAAACAATAGACTCCGGTCGTTTAATAAAAACTATGATCTAGTGAATTATTTCCTCTCGCTGTTAAACTTATTACCTACTACGCGCAATTTGTACATCGCTTTCGTAAAAAATATTTCACGCGCTCGCTTATTATATAGCAGAAAACGAGTCGAGGTGTCCCAGGGGTCCCGTTTTATTTTATTTAATTTATTAATATTGTAGAATTCCCCGACAGAAATCTAAGAACTCTACCCTATTCTATGTAAATTTTTGGTAAACTTATTTCATGGGAGATATGAACTAGTAATTAGAATTTAACATAAACCCGACGAGATATAGATGTTTTTAAAATTTTTTTAGAACAGATGAGAAATTGTATCATACGAGCCCAACCGTTTGTCTTCTCGTTTGGGGTTCGTCTTGTCGCTTTGGAAACGTTACATTTCCTGCGGTATAAAATAACGATATTTTTTGAGTTAATTGGAAAACACTGCCATAGCAGGAATCGAGGTACGACGTCGGTCGGATCTGCGTAGAAAATCTGAGCCCAGATGCGAGTACGGTTAACGTTTTACTTCATTAGAGTAGAAACAAGCAATTATAAAGTAAAATATGATCGCTTTCTAAAAGTTATTCGTATACCCTTGATTCCGAGAAACCGCTAATAATTCAACTTAGGATGACTTATTTATGCGATTATGTCAACAAACTCATAAAATTACGTCCTCGTCGTGATTTATATTATGTATTCATTTGCAAGATTTTAATTAACTTTCAGTTTTAAACATACTCGCGTCTATTATTGTGTTCTTTACCTAATGCTCGAACCGAATTTTTTGTCCTATAATAATAGGCGCTGCAAACACCACGCCTATACAATGTATAAGATAGAACAAATTGAAATCGTACTTCATATCGGTCGAGATTTTTTTTTGTCATCAATTCGTATCGACTTACCCCGGAGTTGCTCAAGTGTTCCAGTTGTGTAAGTCGATACAAAGGCGGCTGCGGGCTAGATCATGATTCAGAATTAGAAACCGGACAAACTGTTTACAAGATTACATTAATTTCTACTCCCGCATTTCTCTATTACGTTACCAGATAGGAAAATTAGTAGTTGTTTCGTATTACGTGGATTTATTTCAATTTAGATCTCAATTCGACTGCGCATTGTTCGGTTATTTAATCTACCGAAGAGACAAAAAGCCCCTCTAGCCGCTTCCTTTTCCTCCTTATATTTGCCGAGATTAATTATCATGTCAGTGACATTTTTGTGCGTTGTAAAATCCTGGGATCAGAATGTACTAAATAGGTGCTAAATAAAAGCAAACACCGTCCAGTGTCGACTTAAGAATTTTGTTTGAATTATGATGTTTGTTTTAGCTTTTAACGCGTCTTTTTGAGGCGAGCTCGGTATTATCCGTCAGGACAATGACATATTAATATTTAAAAAAATACATTTAAGATGTTTATGTAGACGTCTATTAAGATTTCCGTAGTTTATAGACTTTAAATACGAGTGTATATTTGCGCATTGACATCACCGGTAATTAAATTCGCTTTGCAGGGTACATTCTGATTATAAGCTATTGATTTCTTCAATATAAAGAAGCATATAAATTCCTGCTCTGATTACCTATAGAAACACGCATTAAATAGACGCTAAACATCGAAATATTTACCATTCAAACGAACTTATTGTCGTACTTCGTTTGTATAAATCTCAATTATGAAGACTTTTATTGTTATCGCTCTTGCGCCATCTCCTTGTGAAAAATGGGCATCTCCCATTGTGTTGGGGTGCAATAAAAAATGAATCTACGCGGTAATTGAGAGGGGGCCCGAAGGCCTCTTCTGACGGGAAGGACAACTGTTCCTGCACAAGAAAGAAATGCCCAACAAGAAGATTAATGCCCTACAGATGTTCGGATATTTGGCCTAAACGGCGATTTTGTGGGTTTGTTTTCACAATGATGGAATCGTGAGGATTGGTATTGAAGAAAATGTTGGGTTTCTGTTCTGTTGCTTTGATGTCTCCTGCATTTATTTGAATATTGGGATATATCTCTAATAAATTTAATGCTTTCTGTCTTGATTATGGATTAAGCATTGAGATCTCCCATCATAAAGAATGTTTTGTAGGCAGTTTCTTTTTTGATTAGGCATTGAGTATTCATGTTTTTAGCAAACCTATAGGATAGTAGTTCCTTTGAGCAGCTGAAAGTTATAGTCCGGATCCGACGAGAGTTGGTTTTTTTACTCTAATAAATATATAAAACCATGTGTATTACACGAGTAAGTGATAACTTAACATCAAATTAAACGAAGCGCACGCAATCTAAAGGTTAAGTAGCTAAGTTCACGCTATTGTGGCATTTTAAAACGAACGCATGCGCCGTGGGAGTTCCATCGTTTTAGCGGTCTCCGCTATTTTATGGGTATCGATTATAATTGAACGAGTTTTTACGAGTAGGCAGATACTTATAAATACAACACGAAACGTACAGGGTAAAATTCGTTACTCGGGGGCCTTATTCGTTTCAGTGCGTTGACAGTCGACGACGTCACCGCTTGTAATCTTCGCTCTTCGATCGCGTTTCACAAGGAAGCCCCGCAAATCGACGATTATTTCGCCCGATAAACTGGGTCGAATATTCGCAAACCGTTCGCACGTTTCTTCGTGATCGCATTGTATTAAATAATGTCGTCTAAAAAATTTCGCCACGCGAAAAGCCGATGCGCTGCTCGCGGCAGAACCGAGTCTGCCGATTTTCACTGGGAATTGTGTAAATATTTCAGAAGAGATCCAGAACGGTCCTGCATTGTTGCGCGGCGAATGCAACAATGCCATCTACCAATTAATCGAAAATTTCGCAACGTGTATATTTTTACCCTTTCGAACGTTAACAGCTGTCAGGAGAAAGTCGACCGACGGCGTGGGAGGCGGCTGAACGTGTATTTGTATCCGATATACGCAGGGTAAATTGTTTATCGATTGCATAAAACGTTGATACATGGAGCGGATTTTTGCACAACGTCGCGTTTTATAAATATTTTTCGACTGGTTATGGCAAAACGAGTGCTCGAATCGGCGTTCGATTTTAATTAAATCCTCGGCGCTTTGGGATATCTTCTATCCGTTGTGATTGCGCATTGATATCTCTCGTGAGAATAACGTATGGATTCCATTCCTGATTGGCGTTTAATGAAGTTTATATAAATAATGTCCAATTACTCGCCTAAAATCAGTGAAAAAATTGCGCTTGGTGTTTTTAATGAGTCGCCATCGCCATTCCTAATTGCATTAGACGTTTAATATTCTAAGCATGATTCCAGCAGGCCGGTTTTTCTTATTATTCTGTACGTTAATTGAATTCGCTATGGCATAAATTTCCCATTTGACTCTACAAACACCTCAAAATCACGCTTTTTTGCTCCTTTTTAGACACTAAATATACTAATAACTACATCACAAGCAACTTTATCGTATAAACAACAAAACGAAACAACTATTTATAAGTGAATATAAAATTTACCACTTACAAAATTGTTCCTTTTCAGTAATATAAACATAATATATACGCATACCTTCGTGCGTATTCAGGTGAGTTAATGAAAAATTCATTAGCGCAATTTAAATATGATTTTGCGAGAGCACAGGAAGCACGAATATCAAATTATATTCGAATTCTGGGAACTGCTACTGAGCCTTTTCCCAATTAGACGAATAAAAGTTTCGATACGGCCTCGCGATCAATCCGCCTTTAGGTAATTTTTATCAGTGAATTTTAATTTTTGCGGCTACTTAAAAAATCGGTCCACATTTCGCATTATATTGGATTATTATTAAAATGTACGCTCAGTACGGTTTTAATCTATTTTCGAAATCATTTAATTTATGTAAATTATTTAATGATAGAGTGGCTGTGTAATTACACCTTGTTGGCCAAATATTTCTTCGCGATTTTTTATTAACAGACTACCGAATGTTTCCCTCAGTCTATAAAAATGATAATTACCTCGATATGATCGGCCGTGTGGAATTTCGGCGGAAATTCGTCTATACATCATTAAATATTCACCAGAAACTTTTTATTAAAAATTTTCACATTGGGTCCGATCAGAAGTGGGATTTTTGCCGCATCAGAAGTGGGATAAAAATTTATTTATAGCCGATGTAGTTTGGATTTTTATGGAGATTTCAGTGCCATTTACGCCGAGATTACTTTTAAAAATTAACAAAACACCGTGTTACCTATTTGATTGCTTCATTCGATTTCGTTTCGTTCAAACGTCGAGTTTAATCTTCTCGCCCCGTTCGAGAGCCTGACAACTATCGAAGGAGGCTTTTTGATACAGTCCGACGACCTTGAAGTCTTCATTGTACTCGAGACGGCCGAATTCGACACAGAGAGCCCACTTCAAAATTCGAAAAAAAAAATCCTTTTCATTTTATTTTCGCCTCGAGTTTTTGTGACTCGAAAACGCCGCTGCCTAATACATTCTTTCGCTGATAGAAAGCCAGATTGGCACGGCATAGTCGTAGGAATTGGCTCGTTTTAATATACAAATGTATACCTATTTGTTGAGTATTTATATTGTTGTAATTTTTATTTTTATCATGTCTTGAATAACTCATACAGGCTAGGAGTTTAAATTGCTAGTATCTGTAAACTTGAGTAGATTATCGAGAATTAATTGTGGAAGAAACGCCGCTGGTGAGGCGAGCATTTTCCACGTTAATAAACCACTATGAATTAGACATGTTATCTTCAAATTAAAAAATACCTGGCTGTTGTCCGAACGTGAAATCGCGTTGTTTTGCTTGGCTAACGTTTTTTTAAATGATAACCATCGAAAACTGTAATTAAAACTAATGAAATTATTCTGTTGAATTTGTACAGTCTTCATTCTTTGGGCTTTTTTATAGCTACTTGTTCTAAATTTTTCTAATTAGCTATTTACTTTTTTGGAATTTTAAGATCAGATGGATCTAACATTAATTAAATCTTATGTATACCTATAAATTAATTGTACCTACACGTGTAGTATTATAAAATATTTTTTATTTGATTTTAAGAAGAAATATTACTCAAAAATACTGTTCTCAATCACTAATCACTTTATAGCATATGAAATCTTCGACATACTAATAGATTCAGTGTAACCAATTTTTCGATTTGAACAAATCTATTAACAGTGCGAATTTAACACTTCATCGCCGCATAAATATGTACTACCTAATTGTAATTTGCAATTTATAAGCGGCGTTCTTGGCGAAGATCAAGGAAAAAGTCGATGCCACGACCGACAATGGGTACTCCGCGTACCCACTTTCGTTGTGATTCAAAGCGTTTCGACAGTTTAATTGTTTAAAGATTTGTTTAGAATTAATTTATTTGAGAAAAACGGGCGTCGTATAAATCATCTAAACGCAGGTAATTACGGGTTTCGCGTAGAGTTTAATTTAATTTCAACCTCAATGGAGAATAATTCAACGTCTGCGTTTAAAATAGCTGTATAAACGACGTATAGACGACCGTTTTCAGCTTTTTTTCAGTCGTCATCGACAATTTCTGTTTCAGTGAATAATTTATTATACACGTCAATTATATTTTAATACAACAAACTGCGGGTATTTTATTGCTTTATTATAACGAGCAATGCCAAATCGATTGGCTTGTCTGGATATGTCAATGTTACTTTCTTTTCACAAATATGTACCTATGCGTTTTATAAGGCCGGTAGATCGAACGAACAAGGAAATTCCAATCTTATACCTGCATTAATTCAAGCAACAAAATTTTATTTCAAAAACTCCCGACTAATTTATGCTCGTAAATTGGTATTTTCTAGATTTGGACCCCGAGGGTGCGGCTAATTATAGAACACATAAAAAATTCATTCACTGTACTAACTCATTCACAAATCGCAATTAACGGAAAAAAATACTACGGTTTACATAAATATTGATACGTTATTTTGACATTTTAACGATCTTGTTTTTGTAGCCTTTGTCTATATATGTTTCACTGTTTAATCGCCTAATTATTTCTCGCGAAGGCCAATCGAGAGATTACGTTCAACGAGAAAATTACCTATACTCAGTAGCTGGAAGGCGCAGAAAGGTCGTTTCGATTTTTAGAATTTCGCTAATTAATTTGATTATAATTTCCCGGAAATGCCTAACAAACAATATCTCCTTTCGCCAGTTCGCAGGAGGTCCTCTTTCCCATTGTACATCTGAAATTATCTCCATTGATATCATAAAAAGGCATTATATACACTTATGGTGTACGAAACAATGGAGTTACCGATTTATATTCCTCGACTTTGTAATAAAACGACTTTTAAGATATCTAAGTTTCTATTTCACTCGAAATTAGTACTTACTTGAATGCGTGAAAAGAGCTTACAGGATAGGACTCTGTAAAAATTTTAAATTTACCTGAAATTTAATTAAAAAAATATCGACATTATTTTGTATACGAATCTTTCAATTACTGCTCTAATTTTGTATTGAAATCGGTTACTATTTTATTTATGCATTTGAACTCTCTTGGGTTATACTGTTCTAATAACGTATTGAAATCTCTACCGCTTATAGTATTATAATTTCCCACTAGGTATAGTAGACAATTTTTTGCGGCGATTAAGCATTAGTAACAAATAAATTATTGTCCGAGTCCGTTCCTGTGGCAGTTACGCATTCTCGAAAGATGTAAATTACATTTGAATACAATTACTAGCGCGTCCAGGCTCGTACATAAAATTAATTGTTAAATATATAGAAAGTTTAAACACTTCAATGGCAAATCAGAGATTTGGATCTCAGATATCCTACATAAATCTGAGTCCGAACACCTTGTTTATGTGAAACAATAAAAAAAGGACATGTGACACTGGTTAGTGGGACAACGAGGAGGTCTGTTTCGGTTTTTTTGGTTTTATTATTTTTTTTTTATTTTTTTTCGAGTGCTGTAGCTTTCGGTTTTATTTGCTTCCTCAGAGGTTTTACACGAGAGGCGATTAAGTTTGTAACAAGGTGTTTTTCCTTTTTTTCTCATCGCTTTTTAACAGTATTTTGAGTTGTAAAGTTGTTAATAATGCTATCTATAGAATTATCTTGATTTTAGAATGATCAATTAAATGCGATTAGAATAAATTTAAAAAAGAACAATGAGTAATTCTACATGTACCTAGGTATGTTATTGAAGCATTCACCATAAAACCATATTACAGTCATTAATAAACTAATTGTTAGTTATTATTTCTTAAAGCTGTTAATTTTGTCTTTATTCAAAGCCTCAATCGCTCAATCCAGATTTTCTCTTAAGAACTGATTAATATTTATTGACATCATCAATTTTTATTGACTATAATTATTGATACACGCATTTTTATAGTATTCAAATCCGTTTTATCCGGTATACAGTTATTAATACACCCAGAAAGTCTGATAGAACTCGAGGAAAACAATTTTTTTAATCAAATTATTATGACGATTTATTAATTAAATATTTATACGTTTGTAGTTTTTCCCACTTCAGATTTATCGACGCGATTAGTAAATGTCGTACGTTTGAAGAAAAATTTGAATAGGAATTTTACGTTCTTATCTCAGAATTAGTATAGATGGTTAACGATCGTCATATATCAGAAGCAATAGGATTTAATATTAACGATTTATTTTACAGCCGTTTTACCATTGGCACAGTTACAAAACTATTGCGGCAGTTATTTGAATGATAATAAAATTATACGAAATTCGTTAACAGCTAGATTTAAATTTTAAATTCAATCCACTTCATTTCACAGGACCGGATAAGTTGATAAGAAAAATCGACTCGAAAGAAAATCCTCCGCTACACCACTGGCGCAATAATTGATCACACAACGGGATATAATTAAAGCTGCTTTGCTTACGCGTTAAATCTCTGATTAATGCTACATTTTGGTATAAATTAATCCGTGTTTAATTTTGAGTTATTCGATTTGGATAAAACAGATATTTCATATCATCCACCAGCCAGTAGATTCTTTAAATAGATTTAGATGCTTCAATTGTATACAATTGATGAAATTTGAAAAATTCCCAGTTGTAGCTCAAAGATCTCAATACATAAAATAATTATAAGAGGAACAACACTATAAATATTTGTATAAATGCAGAATAAGGAAAGCGTTTTATTTTGGAAAGACAATTATGGCCGGTCGTAGAAATGACCTCAGTTTGTATAAAGTCGAAGAGAAAAGGTAGCAATAACTGCTAACAAAAAATGCAGTTTTGGACTTTAATGCGCCTTGTTAGTCGATGGAATAAATAATAAATTCGCGAAAATTGCAAGTGTATCTTCAAATCAAGGTAATAAATATGTAAAATAATATCTGGCCGAGATGGGGGCCATCCTTTTTGTCTGCCCAAACGTTTAATTTCGCGATTCGGCTTCATTATTTTTCTAAAATAAAAAGGCGTACGCGTTTGTCCCGTAACGAAATTAAATTTTTATTTCAACGTCCTTCCAATTACAATATTTTACGTTTACCGGTGTAACAACAACGGTAATAACGTTCGTTCGTTCGTTAACCAAACCTTTTAAATTAAATTCATTGTTTATTGTTGTTAATTTACAATCGGTATTTAATTTAAGTTGCTCGGTGGAAAATATTAACATTTTCTGTTATAACTGTTTCCAATATTACCTCAAACACTTCGGCGTTATTACTATCTACGAATAAATTAAGTTTATGAAACTGCAAAGCGATTATTCCCTAGGTAGATGTATTAATTTAGCCAAGATATCGATCTTCGACGGTTATTAAGCAATCGCAAAAAGCAAAAATGCACGGATCGCTTTTAACGAAAAAAAAAAAGAACTTAATCCCGGAGAAAGCGAATGAAAAAACACAATAAGCGAAGAGACAATGGATTTTGCAACTCGAAAAATTGTCAGTGTAATAAACAAAACCCGGAATCCCGTCGAAAACTTATCGACATAAAGTAAAAGTCGGCGATTTTTGTGATCGATAATGTCACAGAGACTTTCGCCTCGCTCAGCCTTGTCCCTTCAGTATTTGTTTCAGTTTCACTTTCTTCGCCCACAATGGTCTTGTTAGCGAATATTTTTCAATGTCGGCTACGTCGGGATTTCTTGTTTTACAACGGTACCTATTAGATTCGAAATGTGGGCTGATTAAGCAACCGTACTAATGCAGTTTTACTGTCGCCTTAATTTACAACATTAAATAATGGGAGTTTTTATCTTTATTTTTGACGCTTTATAATATCATCTTACACTCGAACAGGAACCACCATGTCAACTACGGTTTTATTGTTCTCTATTGAAACCAAACACCTTAAAATTTTTGAATTCTTATTAGCTACACCCATACATATTCATTTCATTGTATACTCACACTTTGACATAGACAAAGAAATACTGGAGGGAATTTCATCTTTTGTTACCTCAAAAAAAATTAAGTTTGTCTGTGTGTATATTGTTAAACAACGTAGAAGTAATTTTAAACGTTGATCGTCGGTAGGTACATCGAGCTTCCCACTGTTCCGAATTTCCCGGAATACATCAAAAAGTCGTCCCGTAATAACGCAAGAATCCGAGCCCAAAGCGAATCTAGTTCTCGCTAAACTGGTCATCTCCATCCCGAGCCACAAATCATACAGAGTGTTGTACATTTATGTCGGCGAACGAGCGCTTTATTATCACGTCACAGCTATAAAACAATCCAAAATGGTTTTCGAAATACCACTTCGAACGAACGACTGCAATATCTGAAAACAACTATTGACGCTTAGGTGGAGTGTGGCGATAAAATCGATGTTAGCCGCGATTTTATCAACAGAGTTATTTTCGTGCTCTAACTATAGGTGTAGTTAAATATTGGTACAATAAAGGTTTGTGTCATTTAGGTACCTAAATTTTATAGTTTCTTTATTGTAAAACATCTATAACAGAAACCCAAAGTTTGAAATAACTGATGGGAATAATAGGTAATTGAAGCACGGCTAGAAAATAGTTACATTCAACCAAAACTAATGAACTGAAATAAGACATCAAAGCTGGAATGAAATCTTCCC
Source organism: Phyllotreta striolata (assembly GCA_918026865.1). Taxonomy (NCBI): domain Eukaryota; kingdom Metazoa; phylum Arthropoda; class Insecta; order Coleoptera; family Chrysomelidae; genus Phyllotreta; species Phyllotreta striolata. Next base: position 6,228,866 of record OU900101.1, on the reverse strand, counting down.
ACATTTCGACCGGAATCGAAAAGAAAGACGGCGAAAATTCGATTATTTCTATTTCTTTAACAATAGTTCTTTGTCGCGTATCGAACGATAATCTTCCATTCATCACGAATAATTACAATTTCCATTCGAATTGGTATTGCCGTTTGTTAGATTTGCACAACAAAGATTGCTTTTTTGCTCCATCTCTACGAGATTTGTAATGAGGCGGCAAAAATACAGAAATAGAATTTATTGTTGAAGGCAGCAGCGCCGCACTTTTCATGAAACACGCGAGGCAAATGAAGGATTATTTATACGGAAACTCGGAGATTTCAACACAATCAGAACTGTAGGTACCTCAAAGATACCAATACACAATTAGAATAGAACAGAGTAACCCAGAGATTATTACCAATGCTAAATAAATTGAATATTTCATTTAATAAAAATAAGACCATCAAATACTAGGAGCCAACAAAGAAGAAGCAGGATAAGGAAAAATATCGCCTTAGGGCTTTAAGCAACGCCCGTAGGCGTTTCGGTCATGCTTTGCAGTCATCAGACCCCACCTTTCGCACTCCTTGCACAATAAAAAGCAAACAATGAATTGTTATCGAGATTACTCATTTGGAAACCTTGACTTGACTTATTGCGCTCTCCGTCGGCGGGTTTTTCTTCGAATTATGCAGCATCGCGATTAAATACATATTATTTCGTTTCTGTTGCCCGATTATTTTATTTCGTTTCGAGCAGGTGTATCCGCAGATAGTGAGCAAAACGGCAGAAATTCCACAAGTATACTACAATGATCTTTTATATTGGGAACTTGTAATTTGCAAAAAAGATAGATTGGTTTTTCTGATTGATTAAGTACAAGTTTCGCTAAGTGTAATTTATGTTGCTGCTCAATTTTAAGTATATAGGCCGTTTAGGATTGCATAAACAATGCAATTTATCTTCGTCCAACTGTGGAATTTTTATTTCTTAGCTTCTTATTCAATAATTGTTATTTAATACGTAATATTTTCTCCCATACACAATACAACAATTTAAGGTGGAAGTATTATTATTATTGTATGTATATTTATTATTAATTACAAACACCTATAGAGATTTAATTACGATTTAAGCGCAATCTATAAACACGCAACTAATAAACTAATAAATTAACCAAGTTTTTTTTAGAATGGGAAAAACGTTTTCTCGTTCTGTTCCAGAACGAGATGATCGGCAATCTCGAGCGCGAAAACGGGTATTTCAACGCAACATTTAAGCGAAATACCTAACTGTATCGAACTATCTGCAGTAATGTCGTTATGACAATTGTGCTGGTACTAATTATGTAAAAGAGATATCGGTCGTATTCTTATCGAGCATCGTTCCAAGTGCAAGAATTTAAATTCGCGATTCGCTCACCGGCAACACGACCGTCCCTGTTGGTTTCTTTTACGGGTCGAAAGGGATACCGATTTGACCGCGTACATTTCTCTTCTAGCCGATAAAATGCCGATTGTTAACGATTCGGATAAAAAATAATAGATACCAATCGGCCTCCCGATCAAACGCAAGTCATTCTTGTTATAATAGATATAGAAGTTGATTTGGTGTGCTCCGTTCGGTGAGTCATTGGTGGAGATGCTCATTTTCGAGGTTGAATAAACTCTTGTAGGATTTTAGTAGATACTCTATAGGGTGATCCAAAATCAGAAGACTTATTAGATCTCCAAGAATTGGTTGTATAGAAACTAAAATATGTTTTGATAACTTTCACTACGTTTAAAATTACTCTGCAATTGTAATGGGTAATTACGTTCGTTTTTTCATTTTAATTGTAAAATTTTCTCCGAATTCAAAGTTTTTTTCGAGACATTTAACTTTCATTTCGGTTGGTGTACCTACCTAATAATTCGAAATAATTAAAATTATTGTCGCCCGGAATGTTTTAATCAGCTTTTAAATTACTTTTTCTTTCTAAACTACTTTCAATTTCGAGTCGAATTCGAAAAAAAAATTAATAGGTGGTATAATAAATTATTATTCTACCTACCTACTGCGAGTAATACAGGCTGGTAATAAGAAATATTTAATCTCTCCTTAAGTTCTCAATAACTGTAACTTAATAATATTTATAAATCACCCTGTATCTAAGTTATGTAGGATTTTCCATTGCTTAGTATAAAGCCTTTTATCACTGCTAAGTACGTTTTATAATAGCAACATCTTCATATAGACATACTTATCTCATATTATATACGCCGCGATACAGAAATGCAGAATCGACTCCAACTTATCTACGGATAGGCTTAATTGACCATCTCTTAACAAGAATGTGCATATTACTCACTCGAATCGGCCTTTTATTTAAAATAATATGCATACATTACGCGATAAATCGAAGGCATTAAACAGACGTGTCGCTTTTTAATCAACTAATTTCTCTTTGTTGCAAATTGTCTTGAAATATTTCCTTGTAATGTTCATGAGAATTTTTGGTTTCTGTTCTACAAGTATCGCGCGTTGATGTGTCTATCGAGTTACTGTTTTAATTGGGTAATTGATGTCTCCCTACTGGATAATTATTTATTGTTTACCGGAATGTTTAGTTTGCGCATGTTGAAAACATTTAGTTAAAACGGTTTTTGTTAGGCGGCTTGCCATTAAATTTGTATTGTATCTAACACTTTTGCGGTACGAACGTCTCCATTGAAGAACCTGTTTGTGGAATTAAATTCGAAAATAACCGTTAATTATTATTACCGGCGCGGTTGTTTAACGTTTGATTTTACGACACTGTTATTTAACTTTGTTTTTACGGCTTTAATCATCTGTTATTTCCTTAAAACGTCTTAGTTTCGGGTAGGAAACGTTCCTGCTGAATTCCTGCTGTCTCGAGTTTAACGATTCATCGTGAAGTGTTAATTGTTGGTTGTTATTAGGTATATACAGCGAGGAAGGATATATTTTTATTATATTCAGATAAAATCAGTTATTAAAAAAGTTAGTTGTCATTTCTCATAAAACTATGCTACATAACGCGATATAATGATTAGATCTCCCGATAAAGCCGTATTAAAGATGTGAACTCTCAAATAACGCGAGTACAGTTAGGTATTTGTGTCCAGTTCGAGCGCGCCGATGGGATTCGTAAATTTGCTCGAGCGTTTATTAAACAGAAATTATCATCTCGAATTGTTAATTCGTTTTAATAATTCGAAGATGCCCGACCGGAAAAAAAGGCACCGGGGAAAAGAGAAAATTACTCCACATCTTCGTCGGCGGCCATTTTGAATTAGTTTCGTCGACAATGGACTTTTTTCGACGTGTTTCCAATGGTTACCTGCCGGAATTCGTTTTTCTGACGATTTTGGCGCGGACTCGTTCCGAGCCTTTTAATTTATTCGACAGTAAGCGTACATTGTGTTTATGTTAAATATTTGTCTGATGGTTATTTCTTATCCAATCGACATTTTATCATTTACCGCTTCGTTATTAATTATTTTTTTTACACGATAATTACACTCGAAAATTTAAGGCATATATAAAATCTCCAATTAGAACAGTATTACCCAATATGAAGAGACAGCAATGCACGATTAGTATACTGTAACCATAAACACTTCAAAATTTAATATCTCTTAAAATATTTGTGAAATATTTCCAGACTTTTTCGCGACGCAACTATTTGATTTTAAAGAAATTCCTTGGTCTCCATATGCATTTATTCCTCCAGCTAGAGCGCGCTCTCGGTACCCTGTACCATTCTTGCGGTGATAAAATAATAAACCGATCAAATACTATCCGCCGGTACCATTGTTGCGGTACCGCGGTCGCTCGGGTACTTCGGTCGGGTTCCTCGGATGCCCAGACGGGTTGCGAAGGTCAAGGGTATTATTTGTGTTTGGTAACAATGCGACCAGAAAATGCGCGGATAGTAAACACTGATTATTTACGGTCCTGCATACGCAGCTCCATCTATGATAGATCCAGTGGCGTTCTATTCGCCTATTTCCTTTTTACAACACCAAAGTATTTTAGGGATGTATTAAGTATTAAATGTAAATAGAGCAGATGTGCGGTCGTAACTTGATTGAAAATTGAAATTCTTAGGGTGTGTTTCGGTATAGAATTTACACTAGTTACACCTCTGGATGGTTTATTGTTAGTTTTAAAAGGCCTTAAATCAAAGTCTACGAGATTGTTTCTCGACTAGGTGCTCGTTTAATGAATAGAAAATGAAATTTTAGGACGTGAGTGATTTGTTGCTTATTACTTTTTTGTAACTCGCTTTGCTGGTACATTTAAGAATATAGTTGCCTTTTTAGTGCCTATTTATAGTCATATCGTTTTACTATAAAAATTTGTCGAGTTATTTATATCCCGTAATGGTATATTGTGCTCCGCAAATTTACAGGGTGAACGGCAATAAAAAAAGTATATGAAAATTTGATTGGATATAACCGGAATAATTAAGTATTTACAGTCTTCTGTTCGTTAACAATGCGATTTATTTATCGGCCGAACGACGATGCTACATCGACAGTTACTAATACTCGTCCCTCGAGATGTCGGTGGCTATCATCCGCCCAACCGTAAGACAATAACTAACCAACCAACAGTTAGAATCTGATAACAGACGCATTTCAAGCATTCTTATGATTCACTTGCTCCGGTCCGACCAGTTCCGTCTTTTTCCATCTAAAACAGAGTCGCGCAATTTTCTTTCCACCTTAACTAATTGAACGTCTCATTAGCCCGATCGATTTATTATTTATTACAATTTACTCTTCTAATTGAGCATCGATATCTAACTCGTAAATTATTAAGTTACTATTCTGACTAAGTGTTGAAGTCCATCAATATAATTCTTCATTCTGTGCAACATTGCGACCAGATTTTCGAAACTTTCCCACCTCAATAATCAAACGTCTCATTAGCACAAGACAAAAAGATTTCCATCTGTTCGATCCGAATTATTGCAGTCCGAAAAAAAAAATCGTTTCATCGAACGGCCCGGCGTCCGGATAAAAATTTTTAATTAACCGTCAAAGTACGCAATAAAAAACAGATGATTGCCAATTATATTCGGACGTTGTACCACTTTATCGGGCACCATAATCGCAAATGTACGATCGTTAACAATGAGAAAAAAATAATAACAAACGGGCCCGTTGTTTGTTTCAACGGTTTTAAATGCGATTTTGTACTTGTACTTTTCGAGCTGAGTGATATTCTCCAACCCTCTCGTATGGACGTTCCGGCGCGCAAATTAATTTTATGGGAGATTTTAATGCTCAATCAAAACAGCGGCGGGATATTTTTATGTACCCATACGGGAGAAATCAACGATTAATCTGAACAGTAACCCAAAATTATGAAACTTCTGGTAGGTATATTATAAAATGTATTAAGTTAATTAGCATCAAAGGAGCAACAAATGACCATATAACGTTTTAAACGACTTCAAATCGACAGAAAATCTTTTTCCCGTGGACCCAATTTATCAATTTAATGGGTGTTTCAAACGGCCTGACAAGTAATAATGTAATTAGAGATGCGAATTGCAATACATTATGCAGATGTCATCGGGAATTGCGCCAATGACATTCTATGAATTATCAGAATCTGGGCGGGGTAACGAATGATGGTAATAATCTTTGTGTTGTTTTTATTGCAATTGAAAAAACTATTTCTATGAGAGTCGTATCGAATTACCCGGGCAGAGGCGGGTCGAACGGTACTTTCGAAAGTCGCTGGGTAAGGATATACTCGCGCGTTATAGCGTAATTGAATATTAACGGGGTGATAAACGTGATACTGAGTGATATACTTATAGAGATTCGAGAAAATCCATAATCAACTAATTAGTCGTCGATAATGAATCATTTCTCTCGTTCTAATTTCACCTATACTAGACATTACACTGCCTATAAAAAACCTACACCTTACAATAAAAAAAATGACTTATTACTTTCTCGACTCAACGTTAATGACATTACAACACGATATCATCTCTAAACATTCGATTCTAAACTACATGCATAAACTACGTACTAAACAGTCGTCAACCCGAATTTCACTTCGAGGGAGATTAAATTTTATTCGAGCATTAAGTCTTCGGAGAGGCGACAACCCGACAACCAGAGTCCATTAGGACAAACTTATATAAAGATAACAATTTCCATAAACCTAAAAGTGCATAAACTTTGCGACGCGTCGCGCTGTGCGTCTCGTTGCGTAGTGCAACTTTGGAACCACAACGAAACTTTCCTTCGACGCCGCTCCTCATTACAATAATTGCGGAATCCTACTGTACGGTAGGTATTTCGAAATCGGGAGTAGGTAAGTACAATCGGAAAGTGATTGATGGTTGTAACGAAAAAACAAGATACTCATTATCGGCGATCTTGTCTCCTCGCGGAACATGGAATTAAACAATCATTAAGCGAATTATTTACAGGGAGGTGTGTATGTAGTTTTCGGTAACTCAATTAGTAGGCGAGAAAGTATACAGGAGGAACTATTTATTTTTGTAGGTGTGATGTGTACAAAAATTAAGGGATCCCTATATTATGTAAGAGATATAATAGAGACTAGAGAATAAGCTGGCGTTTTTTAATTATTCATATTGCTGGTGTTCGTAGAACGGAGAATTTTTTCGTGAAAGTGAGAGCACGCAGGGCCTTAAACGCTCGTGAAGAACCGGTTAAAAACAGGATTTTTTTATTGTTACATTTCTTTATTGTTTCCGTAGGAACTAGGGCAATATTGTAGTTGCGATATACCAACGTATAACATCGGTATATAAGCGCTCGAATTTCAACAATGGCTTTTTTGTCGCTCCGATTATTTGTAAATTTTATAGGCATTTTTACAAGCCCTTCGGATAGTCAAACAATACGTCCGTCGTATTTAAACCGATAATCAGAATTAAATACTTTCGCTAATGGATTGTAAACGGCCGTATGCATAAATTAGAACAATTTTTTTAGCATCGGCCAGTGGCCAATTTAAGTGATCCATTATTAATTCCTGAGCGACTGCCTGAATTGTTTATCAAATGAATTTCCATTACATTCTTCCGACCGAATCGAAACCCAGAGTCGTCTCGATAATTGATTATTATATTTAAAGGAATTTGTGTGAAATTATGAGAATTTTCGATGGGATTTTTGTTTGTTTAAGGTTAATCGAGTAGTTGTAATGAATATGTAGGTTATTAGCAATAAATTACAGGAATACTTTATTAGTTTTGTTGGTGTAGAAACGAATTTACTGCGCCACTGCATTTATAGGTAGATATAGGTTCTGTAAATCCGTCTTCAATAATCTACCGGAGCAATTTTAAGTAGCATTTCATGTATCAAGCGCTTATCAAATATTTATTGGAATCTGTTTATCAAATACATTATTTTAATCTGAGATTTTGAAGGTTTTATGATTATACAAGAAAGACTACTTCTGATTTATTGTATACCAGTTTGTTCGTTAATTTCGTCGAAAATATACGCATGCGGGCGAATTCGATTAAATCGCCGGTTGGCGCGTTTGCTCGTCTAAAAAATCTAAAACTGCGCCGGGCCATATACGAAAACTCTTATTAGTTTTACGTATATTTACTTTATCTATCGATAATGTTTATGGGCCGATCCGGCCGAGTTAATTAACGCCGTACAGAAACCGAATTTTTCCGACGTTTTGTCGAAATCGGAGATAAACAACGAAGAATGCCACGGTTAAGTGGCCATTATGGGTGACCGATGAAATAATTGCCGAAAAAGATAAAACTGACCAGGCTCCTGCAGGCTCGGATTCGCCAACTATTACACTGTACAAAATAATACTTTTTTTGCATTAGCTTTACTTATAATATAAAGTAGTTAATCACAACTCTATTTTGTTTTAATACAACTAATTGTTGTGCAATAATAAAATTATCGATCGGTGGGAACCGGGTCCGATTTCCGGTTTCCATCGCTCGCGAAATAACAATTTTATAGATATTAAAAATGCAAATGCGCGTTATTTTTTCGGTGCGATCGGTACACGCGAATGTCAGTTACTCGTCGAGAAATTGGGCTCGAATAATGACCGATATCGTGTAAGTACCACCAAACCGATCAATTAGGACTGTCAATAGTATGATTATAGGGTCGTCAAAAAATATCTGTAACAAAGAATGTTCACTTGCGTGCCGAGTCGAAGCTATCGTAATTGGAGTATGTACACAGATATGTTTTTGATGGGATGGTTTTATTCCGCGGGACGGTAATCTACCCGAACAGTTTTTCGTTTTAATGTATCATCGATTTCACCTCAATGTCCCCTAGTATTTTCAATTTCGTATAGAACTAGGTGGATAAAATACTTGAAGTTTGCCAATAATTGTCTATAGAATTGTAAAAGGAGCTTTAAATTACTTTTTTTAGGTAGATAATTGATTCAATTTGGTAAGATTTTATGATATATAATTGATTCTCTTAGTCATATGAATTAGTTTCTGTAAAACTTTACCTATATTTTATGAAATGCTGGTATATAATTGACTCTCTTTTGGGCATGTGAATTAGCCTCTGCAGATAATTGAGTCTTTTGGGAACTTGAGAGCATAATTTTTGTGTATTTCAAAAAGAGTATAAATTGTATAACAATGTGCAGAAAATCCGGTCCTGCGTGCGGGCCGAAAAGTAAACGCGACTCCTAGTAATAATGCGGCTGAATAAATGCGTAAACCTCGCTTCGTTTTGTTCGTTTTGGAGAAAAGTTGAAAAATCTTTGAAAAGCCCGCGGCCCAAACGGCCTCTACATGACATAGCATGGATAATTTGACGGCTCGGCCGGCATAAAGAGCGCTCTTCGTCCTTTATATACCCATATAACATACCTATATCTATACATATAGAGTGGTGCATGTATAAAACGTACATGTACGAAGGCAGAGGGGCCGATCGTCGGAGGTTCGCGTCGACCAACAACCTCCGTTATTACCGTTTCACGGTTGGCAATGCATCTCCGAACCACCGGCACCCCGGGGGTACGTTTCAGCTATAATCTTTCTATCAAAACGGCCGAGGTACGCGTCCGGCGGAATCGAGCGTGATCTATCGATTGCGGCGTTACACACCGGATCGCAATTTTTTTCGTGGGCCGTTTTGCATAATGTCCTAAATTGTGGATATTTAACGTATAATAATTTCGCGACTACGATTTTCGCCCTGTGATATATGGGCGGCGGTAGGTGGTATATACCGGCTTTTCCGTTCCAGCTTTAATTTCACGTGGTGATTGGGCTTGAAATACGGGCGATCGGCGATTCCGGGAGACGAGCACGCTGCGAAATCATCGCTACGCGATTATGGAACCGATCGAACCGCTAACGGGGTTTCTGGCATTAATCTTTTTTATGACCCCTGATTTTTTTTTTCGGGGCTCTCCGTACAGATTGGATTGCTGCGCTTTTCGCAGAAACGGCGTCGCACAAGGGCATGCTAATTTCCACCGTTTTACTTATATATTTTATACCGGCGAATTTATCTGCCCTAACTAAATTTTACCATCGTATACTCGCCGAATTATTATCGGATATTTCGAAGCGAGGATTATGATTTATGTCCGTCAGAAGAAAAAGTAGACGTCAGGAATAAATAAAAAAACTCGGTTTTGCAGACAATTCAGAACCGTTCCAAACTGTTTTTAACTATTCCGAATCGTTTAGACCCATTTTAGAACGGACTAGGAACATTTGAAACAGTTCATAATGATCTTAGAACCACTCAGAACTGTCCTTAATCATTTATAAATAAAATAGTCCAGGACAAACTATCATAGAAAAGTCCAGAGCCATTTAGAACGCTTTTTAGTACTTTTAAAGACTGTAAAATCTTTTTTATTGAAAAATCGACTAATTGATCGACTATTAGCATCGTTTCTGGACTATTTGAGTAGAACGTTTTCAGGCCTATAGAATTTTTCAACAAAAAAATCGATTATTTTAGTGTAATATTCTAATAAAATAAATGCGTTCTTTCTATAGCGGTATGTAGAAGTAGGAATAGGAACAAACAAGGGAATTTAATTCAAATTAGCACCGACTCGATCCCGCGAGATTACCATCAATTTTAGTCCGTGCGCTCGCTCTGGCGACGAATTTTTCAAATTTTCTATTCGCGTTATTAACATGTTAATGGTTTCGTCTAATTAATTCGACATAAAGGGGAAATCGTTCGATCGGAAACATTTCGATTTGTTACGGGAAACGCGCTCGCGTACTATATCATCCTTTTTACGCGCAAAACTGCACATCGACCGAGTGCACATTATTCTACAGTGTCGCTGCCGGTAATTGACAATTACCGGTGACATTCCGAACTAGCCTTCATATCTCATAGCTGACAACACTTGGAAATACGGGCGAGACGGCGTTGAAATATGCGCGCGTAGCCGCAGAAAAACGAGAAGAAATCGAGAAAATTTCCAGGTGAACGGATTTTTATAAAAGCGCATCTATCTGCTTAGGAATTATGGGTTATGCAACCCGAATTGCGCGTAGGTAGGTGAGGTAATTGTTGCGCAAAACTAGTTGCCTATATCTATACGCCCGAATATACAGAACCCCTGTATGTTTGTTGACTTTGGAAAAATGATTTTAATTCTTTCAGTTAGCCAGTTTTATTGGTTTTAATTTTTAATGCAGCCGACGAGGGCGTGCAGTTTTTATTATCCGGACTTTTTACAACAACCACTAAACTTTTATGATAATCGTCCTGTAAGGACGTATTTGCATAGAAACAATGTGGCTATGAGTTATATCACCCACTACTTGATTGCCTTTGTGGGTGCCTATCCGTAGACCAACAGATTGATTGTAAATCAGATTGTCTTGTCTTTATTACATACTTAAAATGCTTGGAATTCATACATTGCCATAATCATTAGAATATCACCAATCGCCAGGTACACAAAGGTGGACGAAAATATCTCGTTTGCCTCGCTATAAAACGTGCTTTCGAAAAATTATTAATGACATTCAAATAGCCCAATTTTATTTTTATAGACTACAAAAGCTCCTAAACAATAGTAAAGAAGAAATTCAAATGTATTTCCAGTTTACAAAAACTCTATTGAATCAGTAATTATGGTAATTTTGGATAATAAAATTCTACAAATTTATAAAAAATCCACGACTAATTTTATACCCTTGATTTGGTCTTTTGTCTGTAAAAAACTACACTATAATACATTTTTTATTATTCGGCATATCTATGCTAAAAAAGTAATTAATTATTCAGTAGTGATTTTAATAGTCTAATAGCCTAGGATTTCGGCGTTTTTTAAAAGAAGAGGACTTTTGCGCTATTTAATAGATACGAAAAAAAATCGGTAAAAGATGTGACAGTTTTACGGCCCGCCGCGTTGATAGAAGAAGCGTTTTTTAATAGGTTTTTATAGATTTTTAAAAGGATTTCGCCATTTCTATGCTAAAATTCCGTCGACGGGAAGTTTAAATTAGCCGAATTAACATGGAGATTTTCGGTGAATTATCCCATTCGAATTAATTATTACAGTTTGCTCTCTCATAGGCGAATTATTCGCAAATTAAATTAAATATTCAAATTCTCCATACGATATACATGGCGTACGTTAAAACACGCGACCTGTTTTTCACCGACGAGTCTACATTATTCCATAATAAATTTCAAAATAATAAGTAGGTATTAATGATGCTAAAATTATCAATATCGCTTGAAATCTAATGATGAATTCTCTACGTCGAAACGACGGACAGTCGAATATTTCATATCTGCTTAACAATTGAACACGAGGAATGACAAGGCACCATCGATGTTTAATGAAAGCCTCCTTGTCGTGGTGCTGGAACGAAAAAAAAAGGTCGGGTAGGATACTCTTCTCGTGTATTCTATATACCGGCAGTTTGTTGAACTTGAATCGTACTCGTTAGTTATTAAAACAAATAAAATACACCGACTTTCGGAATGTTATGTTTGCCCATAATAGATGTAAGAGTTACGTTGATTCATTTATAATTCAAATGTTTGTGTAATGGTATAAGGACGCGAACGAAATTTTATTCGATTTGATATTGATATTTCATATTAAACGAATGTAAATTGGGTGTAAATTGTCCGCCGAAAATAAAGGTGTTATTAGGAAAAAAATAATTTTTGTGGATAAATAGTGCAAACCTTTGGGTCGGTCGTGTAAATTACCATTTGCGATATACTCGCGGTTTTTCAATTACACACGAGCGATGTGCTCGAGTCCTTTGGCTTAGCAAAACCAACTCGAATTAAAATTATAGCTTTTTAATATTTTTAGTCGCCTTTCATGTCGGCCGCCATTGTCTGGGCGCGTACGCGGTGGACCAAAAAAGCGCCTTCCGCAAAAAATCCGCGCATTTTAATTAATCGAATTACGAAATTGAATCGTTATAATTAGGCCGAAGGGTAATTATGTATTTAAATCGGTGAAACCCCGATGTAGCTCGTAGCAGGAGCGTTATCGACAGTACATCAGGAATATAAAAGAGTTCGGTTGGGTCACCCTATGCGCATCGGAGGCAGCAGGAGTAATTTCTTTGTAATAATAAAAAAAAAACAACTCAAGGTTATTATATGCAAGATATCGAGTATTAAAATCTGAAATAATTGATGATAAAATTACGTTTAGGCCTATCGCCTACATAAATATTGCCCTAGAGCCTAAGGTTCGTATGTAATTATGTACTTGTATGCAATAATTTTGCAGCATTTATGTCGTAAATATAGAACCCAGCATTCGACGTTCGATTTTAATTTTGCTGGAATTTTCCCCACCGATATATCTTTGTTTGATATATTTCGATAAAAAAAAGTCGCCTACCTACTACCGAGATATCCATAACTTTTAAACCATCACAATGTAGTTATAATTTTAGATAAATATCGCCCTGTTATTTTATGCTTCAATTTTCAAGTATGCTTAATGCATGACAAAAAAGTGGGTACGCGGAATAAAATAAAATAATTTTCCATATAAAATGCCTTAATTAAAAAAAACGAATTCTAGAGTTGTGGGATTTTAACGAATTGAAATTTGTAGTAGGTATATAAAGGGTGGAAATATTTGGCATGATCAGTTCCGACGCTGCCGTGGCTCGTCCGAAAGGCATCCGTTCCCCCGGATCGGGATGTTTATGAGTCTCGTCCGTTCGGGTGAGCACTTTTTCCGACGATTTTGAAATATTTGCAGTGGCCGGTGACGTCGTTTAGCGGCCCGAAATGAGTCCGCGGGACGGAATGCCCGGGCCCCGACCGAATGAATGTCGTCGTCGGCCCCTTTTGCCGTCCTCTTTTTGGATTAATTCGCAAAGAATACTAATGAGAGCCGCCAGTATTAACTAAGAGTATTCTTGTTTTCGTCACTTTCGGAACGAGTTCCGACTGTACGCCCGAATGCGCCGTTGCCAAAACTCCGCCAAATTGACAATTTTATACCGTTTATAACTACACTAGCCAGTAGTAAATTGGGCATAAAAATATCTATTTAGTACCTGAAGCAAGCTTAAAATCTTTGGGTAAATTCGACACGAGTATATTTCAGTTAGAAAAGCTTTGCAGTTAACTCAAATGAACCCCTTTTTACAACCTCTTTTGCACCCAATTTACATTCGTTCAACTATACACTTTATCTTCATCAACAACTACCCACTTTTTCTCAACCAATTATAACAAAATTTACGCTGTATTGTGCGCTATAAGTACGTATTATTTCGAACATATTGTAGTAAAACGGCGAACAAAATCGTTTTACGAAACCACTGGTTGTGTACCTTTATAAATCTCCTTTCTAAACAAGCGGCGTTATACGTGTTAATTCCGCCGATCGGCTCAAATTACCCGCTACACGGCGTTTAGAGCATATGAGTATTAACAATCTACCTGATTACATCCATAGATAAATCTTTCGATGTTCTTGCCGTGCTCATTTTCATTCGATTGCGATCTGTCCCGTATCATCACTAATGCGATTAATTATTTCGATATTGTGATGATTTTATTTCATCGATTCGTCTGCAAATACTTAATAAATAATACTCCCGAATGGAGGTTGAAAATGGATTACAAATGGAGTGTTACACACACTGTATATTATAGCAAATGAAATAGTTTCTCTTAGACTTACCCCAACCGCAGAGTAGGTTCATAAAAGAGCAGTAAATGTCGCAAATAATAACGTTCTATGGTGTCGGTTGGGTTTCAGCATAATTTATGTAAAAAGTAAATTAATTGACTAAAAATCGCGACAATTAATAACGGTATTATAATTGTTTTAATCGGATTCGTTGCAAGGTCGACGTGCAAATTTATAAAGGATTACTCTACATACTGTTGTAAAATTGGTATAATTTATTTAGCCTTTCTCTTTTAATGCCGTTTGATAAATAACTTAATAAACACAATTAATAGTTATACAAACAGTGTTATTTTATGTAATAATACCTACACAAAAATCGACAGCCTATTATACTTGGTATTAAATGTTTAATTTTTTATTACAGGAAAATACACTTATAGTAATTGACGGTTGTACTAATTAAAAGCAGAACGCCACTAATTACTTTTACTCATGAATAACGACATATTTCAATGTAATGAACGCTTATAAGTGTCCTTTTTTCCAACGATATGCCGACGTGAGGATTTTCAGATCGTAATTTTGTAATATATATAAATTTATCTAAATCGAATTAGCATCCAGGAGGAAAGCAGTTATTAAATTAGCGATTTAATAGATGCACTACTTTGTATGAGTATTAAATACGTTTCAAACGCTTTACAAAACACCGACTGATAGTTAATATTACGGGTGTTCTTAATTTATAAACTTATTAGGGTAATTAACTACATTTTCGATTTAGTATTGATTAAGAAATGGTGAATATGTTGAACAATAAATTCGGGTTTGTTGTTGTGAACATCGTGCTTTCCAAGAGCATACACGATTTTAACATTTTTGAACGAATGGAACGCATTCACTACTTTGCTGTATTTTAATCTAGTGAGAAAATTATATTTTGCGTATATTATCAGTATAGGGCAATTCACAGGATCGTTTTTAATCACCCCCAATTTGTACAGATCATCGCTGAGCGGTTCGATAAACCATTTCATACGGGGGTCGGTCGTTATGTAATACTTTCCATCAACTAAAAATTAATAAAAATATAATTATCCGCATTTGCTTACATACTAAATACTTACCGGTAGTTTGCAAACATCTATCGAGCATAGGTTTAGCTGCAGCTTCAGTTAAAATTTCACCCCTGTATCGATTAGTTCGGTATTGCTCCAATATCTCCGCATAAGAATCGACAGTGGACGGTTTATTATCCATTAACAAATCGAAATTATTATCCAACTTTCGCTTTAGGTACTTAATAGCATTGGAACTATTAACAGAATGAAACATCGGCGTGGCATCCAGCGAAATAATCTTCTCGATATACCGGGGGTACAATTGAGCGATCAAATAACCCAATTGCCCGCCCAAACTGTGGCCTATAAAAATGTATTTTTCTCGTTTGAAATAGTCCAGAACTAATTTGATCGGCAGCACAAAATCCATGAACTGTATGGGTAGAAAAGGCGGAAATCTCGATGATTTTCCGTGGCTCGGCAAATCCATGCAAATGTAATAAAAACCATCAGTCAGTAACTCTAATAAATTGTCGAAGGTTCCTGCGTTATCGCATGTACCGTGCACCATAATCACATGGGGATTATCACTGCTGCCCCAGCATTTTACTGCAAAATGTGAAAATTAATAGCATACAAACAAAAATACACTTCTGATAATATGTATTTTGTTAAAACTCCCTGTATAATATTCACCGTAATTTGTTAGTAATAGAAAATATGCAAGACTTATCCTTACCTGCTATATGTCCCCAAGGAACTGGTATATTAAATTCTTCGATTGATTTTTGAGTATTATTCTTCATCCTAACAGTTTAAAACACCACTGCTGGTTGAACGTTTGTCAATTTAAATGTGTTTACTTAGTTTCAAATATCAAAATGTAACTATCTTATCGCTAGGCACTATAAACAACTCCGATAAGGATTAAAGAAACAGCTAATGGACCCATGGGCAGACAAATATAATAAAAAGAAATAGGTATAATTAGATTTCAAATCAAATCATATCAAACAATATTTTTGTCATGACCTCTCCCATTACAATCTTCACTTGCGCTCACTAATTTGGAGATAAATGTTATTCAATAGACGATAATACAAATTAAACTCAATAGATACACTTAATTTCATTTCATATCCACCTAATAAATCGAACCCGGTCCTGTTCTTTAAATAATTTGAAAAACTCGCATCAGATATCCTAAACGTGTTTATACCATCGTAAAATATTTGCCTCGAAACAATCAACGTTATTCCCTTAACGCAGGAAATAAAATTTTACATACCAATTTCCTTTTCTTTCCATTTTTTTATTTACAACATTTTAATTTCCCAGCGAAAACGCAATTTCACCACGAAATTTCCGACAGAAAATTTAACTCTTAAAAGAACGGTAATCAATGTTAATTGTCCAGAAACCTTATCGATTCCCATTTTTAAGTTGTCCCATGTTTCTTGCTATTGTTGCATCATCAGTATACCCACCTATAGAGAGACTCGGATCGATTCCCATGGCGCAAATCGCCGTCCGAATTTGCAAAAAAATTAAATGTACACGAAGAGGAAGGATTCCGCGAAAGCGTCGAACATTCCATAATGTCTTTCGAGCCGTTTCAAATTATTCTCGGAAACGATTCCTCGCCTATTCGGCGCGGGAAAAAAATTCGCCCAGAAATGTTGTAGACATAATTGAACTTGAGTTATGTCCGTCGTTTTTTGTTTGTATTAATTTCGTAAACGAATTTTTGACATTCGCAAAAACCGGAGGCTGGTGTTCCAGTGCCGTATCGAATCGAGTTTGCCAAATTTTAACGAATTTCGTTTCTATTCCAGGTGGAGATAACGGTGTTGGATAAAAACGACAGTCCGCCGTCCTTCAAGGATGCTCCTCTGCATTATTCCGTGTCCGAAGATCTGGGTCCAGGACAATCCATAGCCGTCATCAAAGCCGAGGATCCTGACACCATAGGAGCCTTGGAGTACACGCTGTTGAAAGGAGGCGAGAAGAAATTTTCGCTGGAAAAATCCAGTGGATTGCTCAGATTGGTCGATTCGTTAGATAGGGAAACTACCGATAACTACAAGTTGTTGGTCAGATGCAGCGATGGGAATCAATACACCGATACTATTGTACACATTGAGGTAAGTTTCTTTCGGTAATCTAGTGACATTGGTGTAGATATGGCGTCAAGTAGGCGCGGTAATGCGTTGACAAACGACAAGTGACGTACGACAGATTCATAATGAATCGATGATGCATCGTTGATATGTCAAAACGACGAGTATTTATGAGTTATTCATTAATAAACAGAAGTGAAGTCGGTTACGTACACGTCGAAAACGATTTTCAAAACGTCAATAGATATTCCAAAAAGTAAAAAAAAATAAACTCGGATAAGTAGGTACCCATTAATCACTCGCCGGTCATCGCGCTGGCGAGTATTACGGATTTTTAAGGAATTCGAAAAAATCGTTTGATTTATTTGATATCCTGCTGCACTTCAAAACCAATAAATTATTCAATTAGAGAAATTCCACATTCGCATCTGTTTGTATAGATACAAGCACATTGCTTATGAGGAAATTGGTTGATTTAAACCCGAAATGATTAACGAAGGAACAGTAGAGGACAGTACCGAACACCATTTACCTAAAGGTACTGAATTTCCGTGCATAAAGCTCGTCCTAATACGGTTAACTTAACACAACGGTTGGCGGTGTACACAGAGAGCCTCTAGTCGCGTCTAGCACTTTATCATAGTTGCCACTACAGATGCAGATCTGGCAGATTTCAGACTAACAGCCGAGGTGCATTGAACCGTAATTGTCGATGGTACTGCTCGATTATGCCTCGCACTACAATTATTAATGGCCCTCGGCTCGAAGCGGAAAAATCCCCGGCCATTTTCCAACATCTGTCGATCGATTTTCGAATTCCGTCGAAATTGCGCCTATCAGTCACACGGCCAATCGACCGATTAATAGTTAGAGGATGTCCTAATGTTTCTTATATATTTTAAATTGACAATTTCTTAACTCGCTTTACTTATTATCAAAGCTCTAAGATAAGCTCGAACAAATCTAGTAAGGTTTTCCCATGAAGAAAGTTAAGAGTATGGTAATGATAGTATTGATGGTTCTTTCATCTACCCCTTTATCCACGATAAACGAGAGTAGATATGGGTAAACGGTATTTTAAATACCTCTCGTTTGTTGGTCGTTGTATAATTTTTCGTATCGAATATAAACGCATAATTACACTGTTTAAAGGTTTCGTGCACTTTATTTAACAGTTAATGTAGCTCTCTTATTTATTACGTACGACTTAATCAAACCGTATGTGCGTATGTATATCATAATTTTGATTTAGTGCAAACAGTTATATTGGAAGGTATACGATATGCAATTATCAGATGCGGTTATTTAGCCCAAAAAGCT
This sequence comes from Phyllotreta striolata, assembly GCA_918026865.1. NCBI lineage: Eukaryota > Metazoa > Arthropoda > Insecta > Coleoptera > Chrysomelidae > Phyllotreta > Phyllotreta striolata. The sequence continues at coordinate 6,210,256 of OU900101.1, read as the reverse complement.
ACAATGTTGCTTTTTAACGATCGAGCGAGCGCCCCGAATTTGCGGATATTAAATAGCGATAAAAACGTACGAGGTGCTTACAGAAATTTATTCAACGAGTGCATTTTACTTCCCGTCTCGTACGCGTTATTTACTATTCCTACGGATACACCAACAAAACCGACCTAAATTCTACAAGTATAATAAAACGTTCGTTGTATATTATATATTTTTTTTTCTCTCGAGTTTGAGGTCGGCTCCGGATCTCCCTCGGGGCGCGCCGTCGACAATGCGATAAATAAAATCCGCCAACGCGCATCCTTCGGACGACAAAAATACGATTTATAATTGTTTGACTCGGTTCTCTTAATCGAAAAATCTAATCGATGACGACATCGAAATCCGATAGATCGTTAATTAAAAGCGCACGAAGAACAAAGGAAGATTGATAAGATATTTTGAGAAGAAACGCGGAACTCGTTTCGGACGTCTCTCGCTTTAGAACGAGGAGGCGTACAGTGAAGTTTATACTATTAGGAGTTACTGCAGTTGCTTCTACAGGGTCATTCATGATCTAATACGTGTAATACAAGTGCGATAAAGAAAGTGTAATCTGACTTTATATCGCTCAAGAAAAGGAGATATGTGTGGTATTAAATACAGAACGTGTACTTGCTAGTGTTTCAAAAAAGTTGTAAAATCATTTACAATTGCATAAAATAAATTAGAACTGTCCAGAATCAGTTATAACCCTATTAGAATTGGCTAGGACCATTTAGAATTGCCCAAAATCGTTTAGAACCGATTCAAGACTACTTGGAAGACGATTTCTAATTGTTTATCTGAAAAAAAGACTACAAAATAAAGTAAAATATTCACTAAAAATACAGAGTAAGCTTTCTCGGTCCTGATTGACTACTTTTTACCTATACACACTGAGTTCTTTAGAGTTTCCATTCGAGCGTATTTCTTCAAACCGGAGGCTTTCGAACTTTTTATAGCACATTTGCATTTTTTTTGTTGCAGGTCACAGACACAAACGACAATCCACCGGCGTTCCTGGAGCCTGCCTATTCGTTCGACATACCGGAAAACGCGGCGCGAGGATCGCGCGTGGGCCAGATCAAAGCGTCCGATCCGGATTTGGGCGCCAACGCCCAATTGACCTACTCGGTGATCAGCGATTGGGCCAACGACGTGTTCTCGCTGAATCCGCAAACCGGCGTCTTCACCTTGACGTCCAAATTGGACTACGAAGAAGTGAGTATGTTTTTGCCGCTTTGGCGAAGCCGATAAGGAACGTTCCCAAAGGGAACGGTTCGGAGAGGTTTATGGAATGGCCGGCCACACACGAGGCGCGCGTAAATCGCGCGAAAAAATATTGTGATCATTTCGAAATCCCGTCTGAGCGGCTCGGCCCCCTGACTATAATAGAAAGACAAAAAAAATCGTTCTGTGCATTTGAATGTTTCAATGAGGCGGCGCGCGTTTTAATTCGCTTTAATGGGGTGTATTCGCGGGAATAATTTCGAGGTGACCCGTAGGGAAATTCACGCGAAAACTTCAACAAAAACAGCGCTCTATTGATAGTTAAACGACCTTTTCGTTTTCTCCTTAAACCGTCTCGAAGTAACGCGAGAAAAGCGCATTGAATTCGAATTTGAATGAAACGTTTGTCGAAAACAAAGAGACAAGTAAGTTCCTCGAACTGTTTTAGGCGAGAAAATATGCGTTCGAAGTGTTAAGTTTCACATAGGCGTATACAAATTAAATTTAAACGAACCAACAAACCGTTACACCTGGTTATTAACTCGCAAAACTTCCACGATTAACGAGATTATCGATCGCCAATTTAATTCGTATGCAATTAATGTAATTAATAATTGCAGGGATATGTTGTGGAATTCTCGAGCGCACGACAATGGACCGTTCTCAAATTTTACGAGTATTCAAACATACAAATTCCTCGGTCGTATGGCGAGTGAATGGCATAATATCTGCATAATGAAAATACGTGAGCTGAACGATTTCGCCTCGATTTACTGAGACCAATATACCGATAGAATTTCTTTTTCGAATTCGTCACCGTGACAAATTTTGCATTTTTTATGTTCGCATTGTTCCCAGCGGTTCACGGAACCTATACGGTTACAAGGAGTAAATAAAACTGTATCGGGAATCCAAAATACACAGAAATTTCTCTCACAAAATTGTCTCTACTATTTTCCATACTAAGCCGCCCTGTGCGATTATTGATTATTAGATTAAGGTGTAATAATGAATTATCGTGTGTGTTTAGCGAGGGATATATCCTTTTGCAGCGTCTATTGTATCGCGTTTTCTGGAAAAAAGCAGCGAAGAGCGGCGGCCGGCGGACCGGCTTTGTTTTCGGGACGGCATTCAGGCCGAAGTTTCTAGTTTTTGTCATTCGGACGTCTCGTAACTAGCGGTGATTCTGAACGTCTCGAGACATATTCGATCATTATACGACGATATTCTTTCACGTTCCGTCGAAATACAGTCGCCGAGCGAGACAAATGGTCGCGTTCCGACGCGAAAATCCATCATTTCGCATTACTTACTCCGCGTTTTGGAGTTGAGGTACTCGACGTCCGACCAGCCTTGTGTATAAACCAAACAACCACTCGTATAGAGGCTTTCTGGGCTCGAGATCCACTACATAAAAAAAACATTATTCACGTAGCGCTTCTGTAAATAAGTTTGTCGTATGTAGTACAACGCAAACACACCGTTTCACCATCGAACCCCGTCCGTGACGTCTCAAGTAAAATTTCTGAATAACGTTAGCATCTATTATACCACGGTGGATTTTATAAACAACCAATAACACTTCGTTCAGACTCCTTTTTTAGATCAAAATTTAGCGTAACACGGTGATCAATTGATGCGTTTTTAAAGATACTAAGTGTAAATAAGCACTAGTTTGAGCCACCCTGTAGCATATTGGATATATCTCGGTTACTGACGGGCGCACTCAATCATAGGTGGTCTCGTTTTATACAGAAAATCGCCCGGTGATCGTAAGTCAGCGATTTTTCCAGCGAGAGCCGACTTCGATATAGGCACGAGTCCGAGTTGACAATAGCTCCCCCGTTTTTTTTTTCCTCTTCATCTCCCGCTCGATTTATTTTCGTTATTGTCGGTACACGCGGCGTTGTTACTCGTGAAATATTCAGCTGTCGAGGCCGATAAATCGGGCCGGTACGGCCCTGGCCTTCGGGTCCAGAATCGGCACAAGGACGTGCACGCACACGTACTTAAATACGAGTACTTATGTTACTCGCGCAGCACGAATAAATTTGCCGACCGGCGTATTTTTTCGCCGGTAAACAGAGTTATAAAAGAAACGGGGCGAATTTCATTTTCTAACGTCGGAAAACGGAGTCGGCTTCGATAGCCGGCGGAAAAAGCGGCAATTAAATGGTAAAGACGCGATAGTAAGAAGTCGTTTGAGCCGACATCGATACATCGACATTGAATATCAATTGGATTCTCTACCTCACACGGGGATAGAGCGGCCGGGTGTTCGAAAAAATGTCGCTAATACACGCCGGAGACAATCGCTTTTAAACCTATTCCGCTTAATTACTACACTAACAATAACTCTGCCTGACACCATTTTTCTAACATAAATATTATAATAATAATACAGAATCATTTAGATTGCTTCCAGAACCATTTTGAACTGTGCAGAATAATTTAGAACACTCCAAGATCGAGTTTTGGAATTACTGAAGTGTAATTAATCGTATGAAAATAAACAGTTGTAAAAAAGTGTCAAGTAAAACCTGCCATCTATAGGTGACAATATCGTAGACGAAAAAAAACCGGTCAATGAATCTATCTGTATTCTATTAATATTGTAGAAAGCGAGCGATTGAGTTAAATGTTCTTATTGAATTTATGGTTTATTTTCTCGTCATTACCTTTTTCAGTATTTGCTGCGTTGTTCGCCGGACGGATGTCAGGCCGGTATGAAATATGCGAATTGTTTAGATAGATGAATGAAACGGGAATCCGAAGAGAAAACTGGACGTTTTTTTTTCACCCGGCTTATGTGCTAGTAGGAAGTCGAGGCATTTGAATAACTTTAACGGTATCTAATGTGTAATATTTTAAACAAAATGCATCGGTAGATAAGAGATAATGAAGAAATATGCTCGCTTTGTATCGTGCGATATTTAAGAAAATTTGTGTATTTGGTGAAAAGTTATATTGAACATTTTCGGAGTTTAAGTAATTTCCTTTAAATAGAATTATAACGCGATAGTATAATGGAAAGTAAACGTTCCATTTCAGTAGAAACGTGTAAATTAACGGCCGCAATAATTATTCTCTCGTATAGATTAATTAAGAAGTTCCGGCGAGCTGGAAGCCCACGCGAGCGCCGTCCATTCACGTGGTGATTATTACTTAAAAAAAAACCTCGACTAGTTCGTAAATTCCCAACCAAACCGATAAATTTCCAATCCTTCCAGGTGCAACATTACATCCTGGTGGTTCAAGCGCAAGACGCCGGCCATCCGGCCTTATCCAGCACATTGACCGTCTACTGCAACGTCCTGGACCTCAACGACAACGCTCCGCTCTTCGATCCGATGTCCTACAGCAACGAGATCTTCGAGAACGTCACCGCGGGCACGCCCGTAGTGACAGTCAGCGCCACTGACGCCGACAGCGGTAAGTAACTCGGTTTTAAGTTGGCAGCTCGGCGTAAATACTGCGTTGGTAACAATGCGCGCGTAATAAAAAATAGAAGAGAGAAATTTATATAAGGGGATTCGCGCGGACGTCGTTGAAATTGATTTCGCAATTTTCTAGTTTTAACGAGAACGCAAGACTTGTTATGCCAAAAACAGGGAGTCGTTATCCTAACTGTGTACGAGGATGGCTCGAATGGAATCTAATAGTTCGTTGGAAATAAAATTGTAATGGTGAATTTGCGGTTTCCTCGTAGCAAAATGGCGTTATTACGAATGCGTCGGTTTCTAATTTTTTATCGGCAATATAGCGAGATTATACAGTCTGTAGGTCATTTTTCCCGTGTCTTATCCGCCGAGCAAACTAACAGTTCTTTTAATTATACAGTGTCATCTCGTTCGTGTCTGACCTCGGGGTTCAAAGGAGAGAAACGCGTCCGGTGACAAACGCATTAGCGTGAATTTAATAGTAATGTTAAAAGTGGAAAAATTATTTTTTTCTACCTTTCGGTTAATTCGCTGCGTTCGAACCCGCGCGAATTCTGCAGAGGTCTCCTTTAATATTTCTCTTATCGTAAAATGTAATCGATTCGAAACACTAGCCGAAGTTATTAACGCGGAATCGTAAAATTTAATAAGCATGAAAAATAATATGTACATTTTTTTACGTTTATTCCAATAGAGTTCGTTTAAATTTTATACTTTTTTTTATTCAAATTCGACCGTTTTTATGGCGTTGTTAATTTTAGTTTTAGTGCAAAATAGAAAATCAAAATATCATTAAATGAATTTTTAAAAAAATCCCTAATAATTTGAAGCGGTTTGAAGGACATTTTGTCCTTCAGTTATCTATTAATAGGAACCAAAGACAATTTGTTTAGGTTATTTATTTTATTTTAACGTTTACAGTAGGTCGAATAACGAAAGCGCATTCATCAAAATTTATATCGTTTTCGTTCGATCTGGCAGAATCGGAGTTGGTCAAAACCCGTTTCGGGGACGGCGCGATTTCGAAACCCCGAGCGCGCGCGTCATTTTCTTCTTTTAATATCTTCATTTGACAACCGAGTTTCGTCGCGCCCTTCAAGCTCGAAAATTGCTATTTAATGGAGAGCCATGTCGAATTCGGGGCCGTTCGAGGCAATTTCGAATCCGAGCTCTTTGTGAGCCCGTAATTAAATTTTCCAATTTCTTTTTCTTTGTTGTGCGCGCGACCGGGCGATCGGCCGCTACGATTTTTCGATTTTTATCGCGCCATCTTCGTTATTTCGGTGATTGAAATTCGGATTTTTCTCATTGTTAAAGTCTACCGTAAATTGCGTTAATTTTATTATTAGCCCGTATTTACCTACTCGTAAACAAATATAATAAAAAGCTGGATTACGAAATTAATAATCTGTATAGCACCGGATCAAATTGAGTCGATAGTTTCGTTAATAGAATATTTTTTTATTTCAGGAAATAATCGTAAAATTGTGTATGCCATAACGTCTGGAAATGATGCTGGAAGTTTCGAAATTCTACAAAATGGCACGATTTTCACCAAGCAGGAACTGGATAGAGAAAAACAAGCCATTTACAATCTTGTAGTTACAGCTACAGACCAAGCTACAAGCCCAGAGAGCAGGCTGTCATCAACAGTACAAGTAATTACAATTATTTACTATTATTTACTTAAGGGAAGAAATAATCTTAATGCAAGTCGAATTCCCTTTAAAACCGAAAACGTAACCATCACACCATTATATACCGAGCGTTCGTAAATCGTAATCCATTCAATTTATGTAAATCGATCGTCTACAATGCTCGACCGTATTAGCCGAAGCTCGTTTAAAAGAAAGAAGCGAAAAAAAAAATCGTCATCAACCTCCACTTTGGAATAATTTGTATATTATTAAGACCAATAAATAATCGGAATAAAAGAGACGACTTGAAAACTTAATTAGGGAATCGGAATTTTCTGGGCCGTACGTCAAAATCGTCGATTATTTGTTTTAACAGGCCGTGTTAACATCCACTGACACGTATGTAAACGGTCAAAGAGATTTTTAAAGATGATGGTAACGTTGTTTCGACGTATTTGCATATATAGACCAGTCGTTTGGGGTGTTAGATTTCAATACAAAATCATTTACGAATTGATCTGTATTTTTTTATTTTACTTACTAATAATGTGTTTAATGTAATTAACGATTTGATTGATAATTTATTTGTGGTTGATAAAAGAACGGAGGGAATATTATTGGACTTAATTCGACCGGACTATAAAGCTTTTACTCGAGTATTGACATAGACAAGTTCTTGTGATTATCAGTTTTTTGGATGGGCTTCTTTTTTTTAGCTGTCGAAGGGAGAGTAAAATAAACGAAATCTTGTTTCTTTAATTGTTTTTTTTTTTCGTTGTTCATTCGAGTTTTTACAGTTAGGTACGTAGGAGCAGATAATGCAGTAAAAAATGCTGATTTTTTTGTGTGATTGTGCAATAATTGCACTTACTGCACACACGTAATGAGAGAGTTAGGTGTTATCCAGCATTTTCAATTTTCCAGGTAACAGTACTACTAAAAGACATCAACGACATGTCGCCGGAATTCATCACCCCCAACGAAACCACCGTATCCGAAAACATCCCCGTCAACACCGTCGTGATGGCCATCAAAGCGACGGACAAGGACGAAGGCAGGAACGGCTACATCGAGTACTCCCTCTCCAACGATCCCCTCGCCAACAGCGTCTTCACCCTCGGTCCCGTCGACGGTTTGCTGCGAGTCGGCGGCAAAATCGACAGGGAAACCACCGGCAACTACACCCTCACCGTCACGGCCAGAGATCGCGGCGATCCGCCCCGGCTCACCACCACGAAGCTGCTGGTGAAGATATCGGACGAGAACGACAACAGTCCCGTCTTCGATCCCAAGCAGTACAGCGCCAGCATCTCCGAGAACGCTTCCATCGGAGCCAGTGTGCTACAAGTGAGTACTCATTTCTCGTTTATTCTCTCTAGGCTGGCGAATAGGCACAGAAGGGTACGTCGCAGAGGTCTCTAGATCCAGAAATTCTCTTAGTCCTAAGGTTTTTTTTAGGTCTTTACACAGGTTCTGTAGGTCCAGAGATATTCTAGGTGCAGAAGCTTTCTAGGTTCAGAGATCTTTTATACTTCATCTATCCAACCAATGGAGTAACTAAAACAAGATTAGACGCTGGATCAACGCGTGATCACCAGTGATTGGCCGGCCTAAGGAGGCCTTTTTATTTTACCCAATAGATGCGAATGTGCTTCATGGTCACGCGTCTAACCTTGTTTTGATTACTCCGTTGGTTGGATGGATGAAGTTTAGGTGCAGAAGCTTTCTAGGTCCAGAGATCTTCTAGGTGCAGAAGCTTTCTAGGTCCAGAGATCTTCTAGGTGCAGAAGCTTTCTAGAACAGAGATCTTCTAGGTCTAGAGGCACTCTTGGTGGCGAGATATTCTGGTCCCAGAGATCTTCTATGTCCAGCAGATCTCTAGGTTTACAGGTTGAAAGAACCTCTAGTTTGAAAGGTCCTCTATACCTCCGGATCCACCGTGTTCGACACCAATCCAATATCGGAATGTTTTCCAGGTATCGGCGACGGACATCGACGACCACCTGAACGGCAGGGTGCGCTACTCGATCGAGGCGGGCGACGCGAACCGCGACTTCACCATCGCCGAGGACACGGGCGTGGTGCGCGTGGCCAAGAACCTCAACTACGAGCGCAAGTCGCGCTACGAGCTGACGGTGCGCGCCGAGGATTGCGCCGGCGACGCCGTGCGTTCGGACGCGTCGAAGATATCGGTATCGGTGTCGGACATCAACGACAATCCGCCGACGTTCCTCGACTCGCCCTATTTGGCCTACGTGATGGAGAACGTGGTGCCGCCCGACGGCGGTTACGTGATAACCGTTAGGGCGTTCGACGCCGATACGCCGCCGTTCAACAACCTGGTGAAGTACTTCATCAAAGAAGGTGATACTGATATATTCAAGATCAACGCTTCCACGGGGGATATATCGCTGCTGAGAGCACTGGATAGGGAGATCCAGGATGAATACGTGTTGAATTTAGTCGCTATGGATACCGGTAAGAGTTTCGCATTATAAGTTTCATTTCAAATCAACTCTCTTGCGTAGTTTAACGTGCCTTCGTGTCCCCCTCATAATCTAATTATAAATAAATTATTTGAAGGTATTAAATACGTCTCTGTCGGTTAGAGTCGAACATGAAATGTCACGAAGCGGGGTTCTCACGATATTCCGATTAGCATCTACATTACCGATTGTAACGAACTGGAGACAAAGCGGTCTTTTCTTCATCTTCTTCTTCAGTTCGTCTCCTTGCGCTTCTTCTTATTCTTCTGCTTTTCAATCGGGTCCGTTTCTGGTCCATCGGTTGCTTTATGTCGAAGGGGTGATGGTGCATTTTGTCTTGTGGCGGGTCGTGATTCGATCTCTACAGGGTGTCTCCGTAATTCCGAGTCGATTTTTTTTTATTCCGCGCATCGATTTCAATCTAATCTCGGATTTATTAATCTCCGGACGGATCTTTTATCGTATTTGCAGCGTCATTAATTGGGTAATTTTTCAGGCAATTCGGAAACTATGCGTGGTTTAAAATGTATGCAAAATGTATAAGCGGATAAATTTTCCGCTATCTTCGGCAAAATTGAAAAATCCGGACGCGCATCGATATTGGGTTTTTTATGTCGGCCATAAATTATTATAGCGAATTTTCGTATACCTATCCCGTTCGCGCTACGTTAATGAGTTGCATTAATCGCCTGGAAGTTTACTAAGTGTTTGCCTATTATAATAAATGTCCGCCGGGTATTATTTACGACGGATCGTCCGAGTAGGGGGATAGGGAAAAAATGGGCGCTTCGGCTCGTGCAGATTTTAACGACTTTAATAAATATCGACAATTACGAAATCGGTACTTTTACGAGCCGTTCCGATTTGGTACGTTTTATACTAGCATTATCAATAGGCGATGAAAACAGTAGCGTTTAATTAAAGTCGACTTACAAAGTTCACGATTTGTTGGATATAAATCAGCCGGGAATAAGTGCGGTTTTTTGAAATTAGATTTCGTCCGATATCTCGCAATTTCGAATGGACCATTAAGCCGGAGCCGAGTGTAAAATAGTCAATAAAATTTGCGGAACTGTTCTGTCGTATTTTCGTCCCAATACCGCCTCCCTATACACAAGAGTAGTTGCCTATACCATTTAGATAAGCGCCCGAGCCGGCGAAATTGTGCTTTTGAATTTACCGTTGGATCGTAACGGCAACGGAATTATTAAAGTGTATCGAGATTAGAAGTATTTGCTCAAGACGGGACTTTAACCATATAATTGAGCCGTGATTTATTGAAACGTCGGCCGTACGAGAAAATTATAATTACACTAACTTTATCGAATTATCCGCCGGCATATGTTCGCTTTAATTGAGATTTTCCACTAAATAAATTCGCCAATTTTTACAATCGACGTATACACGCTCAAGTTTGACTCAACCACTATACTTACAACAAGGTATATCTAACTTATTACGAGTATAAATTTCTAGTGTAGGTACGCCTAATCTTAACTCGCATTTTATTTCCTCCCCATCGAAGAATGCCCATAACACACTAGATTCCAATACCCACGGAACACGCAGTATATTTGACTGATATCTCGAGAAAATTTCTTACATATAAATGTACTTGGAAGCTGATGGATTTTTATAGATAATCGACCGAGAACGTTATCGCTGCAAGAGCGCGTTTCGGGATTAGTGCGCTCATTAGCGCACGCTCATCTTTAAATTTTCACTTCAAATATTTTCTTTTAAATCGATTCAATTCCAAGTCGAACGATAAATTCATTTCTGCGATACTCTGGTCATATAATAGAGGAGTATTTATAATGCAAAATTTAATATAAAAGCGGAATTGAAGAATTTTATGGTCCGACGCTGGCTTGCAGTCGGATAGAGTGAAAAACCGGACGAGAGAAAAAGACGGACGGCTTTTCATCGTGGTTTATTGTGTGCATTAAACACATCAATGTAAACTCGTTCAGATAAATTCGGTTTCGATGGTTCATTAGCACGGAAAAGAAGAGTGGTCGCCGTCTTATTGGTCAACTCCGCATCCTGTTAACTCTATATATACGAATTTTATCGTAACGTGCCATTTTATTTGTTTAGTTCGCTGTTTCATTAACGATCTAAAGTGAATAAAAATTCCTGAATTATGCGAGCGACGTGTGCAGGAGTCTGAGGATCCGTCTCTGCTAGATATACCATATGCATCGCATTAAAAAAAAAAAGTACAAATTGCAGCACAATTCAAAGATAACTTAATCGAGATTTAAAATCACGTTTAGATACCTAACGTTGTGCGGAATATGTCCGCTCCGAAACAGATCCTCCGATAAACGGCATTCCAATTTGTCGGCGTTAGAGGAGAAAAGGGCGAGTTCGTTTATATACCGAGAAGCCCGGAGCGCGCGGAGCTCTATCCGCCTAAATCGAAATCCGGAATCGCCTATCTCCACGAAACTACGACGTTCGTTTCGAAACGGAGACAAGACAGATCGTGCCGCTTGCGTTTCGGTTATGGTCGCTTCGAGTTATTATAGATTTGACCCCGCCGTCGGTTCAAGTACTCGTACTCTTTTAATACCTTCATGCTTTTTTTTTCCGTTTCGAACTATCCCGCTAGTCGATGCCTATCACATTTATTTATCGGCTCGCTGCAATATTTTATTGTTCTACATTACACGACATCGATTGCATAACAACCGAAGCACTTTCGAAAAGCTAACAAGCGCAATCATATTCTCGCCTGTCGCACGCTTCCTTGTTTGCGGGCGAAAAGTAAGCATTCTACGAGAATTGCCAATTAAAATTCTACCTTGAATTCGACAATCGGCGGTGGTAAATCGGCCGCACAAATATGTTTATTACCTGAGAGTTTGTGCCCAATTTACCTATAGGATTTGGATTAAAATCTATCATTTTGCGCCCGATTTTATACATCCATTATTACCACTAAAATCTTCATCAACGAGATGATTTTCTGTAATGATCGTCCATTATTATCTCCTAACAAGGAAGCGCTAATATTTGCGCTTTATTTTATAGCCAAATAAAAATCTGGAAGTACCTAAATCATCTCTAACACAATCCGGAACTCGACTGACGCGGAAAATAGTACTATTAGTGATTCAATAACGGTACCATTTCAGCGCAGGTGTCCGAATTGTCGACTTTGGTGGGCGCAAACGTTTCGATGCCTATATATAAATTTGCGCCGCAATCTAAAGCGCGCGGTGCCTCTTAAAACATTTTTTATGGCCGATGCATTAACCGATGCAGATTTCATCCTCACCCGTTTTAAATGGAAATGCTTTTTAAAAACGTAAGCTGATTGAATGCGCGCATTGTTTATTTTTACTGACCCGAATGAACCTTTAAAAGTTTCACAAATGCTTCGGCGCGGTTTTTTTATGTTCGTTATTGCTTCATATCTCCGCACATCCATTTGAATAATGGATTTTATTTATGGAAAAATTTGTCTTCTCTCGCTAACACTTTCGGTGAAATAATTCGCAATTTCTGCAGGTTCTCCACCGTTGACGGGAAGCGGGACGGTTCGCGTGGTAGTCCAGGACGTGAACGACCACAGTCCGGAATTCAAAAGGCAATCCTACCGGGCTCTGATCAAAGAAAATCTACCGTCAGGCACTTGGGTCGTCACCACCGTCGCCACCGACAAAGACATCGGCCTCAACGGGAAGATCCGCTACAGCCTCATCGGCGACAAAGTGGAGCGCTTCAAAGTGGACCAAAACACCGGCGTTATAACCACCGCCGTAACGCTTGATCGAGAGGAAATCGGCTCCTATTACCTCACGTTGATGGCGCAGGATTGCTCAGCGACGGAGCCGCGCGCAACCGCCGTGAATCTCACCATCCACGTCTCCGACGAAAACGACAACTCGCCTCTATTCGACTCTAATAAATACGAAGTGTACGTTTCGGACCAAACGAAGGCCGGTGAATTCGTGTTCGGCGCGCGCGCCGCCGACGACGACTTCGGCGCCAACGCCAGGATATCCTACCGGCTGGCGGGGGAGCACTCGAAAAATTTCACCGTCAACGAGAAAACGGGAGTGATCAAGGCCGTGTACGACTTGCAGCGGTCTTCGACCAGCATCTTCAATCTCGAAATCGAGGCTTTGGACGGCGGTCGGCCGCAGAGGAAGACCAGCGCCGAGTTGAAGATATTCCTCAAACCGGGTCGATTCTTTCCGAAATTCGCCGCGCTGACCAAAACCAAGTTCGTGCTATCCGAAAACGTCGAAGAGGATAAGATAATCGCCAGGGTGAAGGCCTCGTCGCCGAAGAAGGGACCCGCTTCCGAGATAAAATACCTAATAGCGGGCGGTAACGTAGGAGAAGCACTGAAAATCGACAAGAACAACGGCGAGATCCAAATCACCGGTCGCGGATTGGACTACGAAGTATCACCGATCTACGAGGTTTGGATCGAAGCCCAAGACTCGGACACTCCGCCGTTGAGGAGCGTCTTGCAACTAACCATCAACGTTACCGACGCCAACGATAACGCTCCCGTAATGAACAGTCTGCTCTACAACGCGTCCGTTATCGAAGAAGAAGCGCCGCCGTTGCTCGTCGTAAAAGTATCGGCCACCGATATAGATTCAGGCGAAAACGGCGAAATCACCTACAAACTCCTGCAGGACTTCGAAGGAGCGTTCGAAATCGACGCGCAAAGCGGCGAGATCTACACCAACGTGAGACTGGACCGAGAGGACATCTCCAACTACGAGCTTACAGTAGAAGCCGTAGACCAAGGCGTACCGCAACAATCCGGAACGGCTACGGTATTAGTAACAGTACTCGATAAAAACGACAATCCGCCGAGATTCACCAGATTGTTCAGCGTGAACGTCACCGAGAACGCGGAGATCGGCTCGTTCGTCATCAGACTGACCAGCTCCGATCAGGACGTCGGATCCAACGCCAACGCCACCTACATATTCGCCGAGAATCCCGGCAACAAGTTCAAAATAGACCCGATCAGCGGCAACGTCACTGTGGCGGGGCACTTGGATCGCGAGCAACAGGACGAGTACATACTGAAAGTGGCGGCGGTGGACGACGCCTGGCGATCGGAGACGCCTCTCACCGTCACCATCCAGGACCAGAACGACAACGCGCCCGAATTCGAGCACTCCTACTACAGCTTCAACTTCCCCGAGCTGCAGCGAGCCGTGGTGTCCGTCGGGCAAGTCACCGCCACCGACAGGGACAAGCAGGGGCCGAACTCGGTGATCAGTTACTCGCTACAACAACCGTCGGATCTGTTCACCGTCGATCCCGCTTCCGGGGAGATATTCAGCAAGCGGAGCTTGAGGTACAAGTACACCCTGTTGGAGTCGTCGCCGGAAAACACCTACTCGCTAACGATTCTAGCTACCGACAACGGGAAACCTCCGATGTCGTCGGAATGCTTGGTCACGATCAACGTGGTAGACGCGAACAACAACGCGCCCAGCTTCGAGCAACAGGAGTATCTAACTCCCGTGCCGGAGGATGCCAGAGTGGGCCAGGAAATGCTGCGAGTGCTGGCCAAAGACGAGCTCGATGTGGGAGTGAACGCCGAGATCGAGTACTCGGTGGTGGGCGGTAACGGGTCCAAGCATTTCGTTATCGACAGCAACACGGGTTGGATCGAATTGAACGAGAAGGTGTTCGGCGTCGGGACGGTGTACAATTTGAGAATCCGGGCGAGCGATAAGGGAATACCGCCGCAGGAAAGCGAAACCGCCGTCACTCTCATCGTAACGGGCGAGAACCGATACAGTCCCGTGTTCACCGCTTTGAGTTACCAAGTAATAGTGCCGGAAAACGAGCCGCTGGGCTCCACCATTCTGACTGTGAGCGCTTCCGATCGAGACCAAGGACCCAACGGTATGATACGCTACAGGATATCGGCCGGAAACGAACGGAAAGAGTTTACCGTCGATACGATGACGGGAGCGGTGACGATTCTCCAACCTCTGGACTACGATACGATCCAGGAGTACCACTTGAACATCACCGCCGAGGATTTGGGCTTTAAACCACGCAAATCCACGGCTATGTTGACTATAACTCTTACCGATATCAACGATAATTCTCCCACTTTCAATCAGACTTCTTACGACGCGTATTTGTCCGAAAATTTACCATCTGGTAGCTTCGTTTACAAAGTTGTAGCTACCGATATCGATTCGCCCAAGAACGCCATCATCGAATACTCCATAACCGATGGACCTGATAAAGAAGTGTTCGCAATCAACAAAACAACTGGCGTAATCGTATCGAAAATCACTTTCGACTACGAAGAGGAAGACGTCTACACGCTGAACGTGCTAGCTTCCAATCCTGATTCAACGATGTCCGGTTTGACCGTCATAAAAGTCCACATAACTGGTATGAACGAGTTTTACCCGAGGTTCATCCAATCGGTCTTCCATTTCGACGTTTCCGAGTCCACGGAAGTCGGTACCACAGTGGGTACAATACAAGCAACCGACCAAGACGGCGGCGACGATGGCAAAGTGTATTACCTACTGATAGGTTCGAGCAACGATAAAGGCTTTACTATTAACTCCGAAACCGGGGATATCATAGTATCCAGGAACCTGGATAGAGAAACGCAAAGCAGGATAGTGCTGACGGTGATGGCGAAAAACGCGGGAGGTATTCGAGGCAACGATACCGACGAAGCGCAGGTGATTATAACCGTTCAAGACGGTAACGACCCGCCGGAATTCTCGCAGAGCGTTTACGAAACCGAAATATCCGAAGGAGCCGAAGTGGGAACTAAATTGCTAACGGTCAAAGCGGTGGATAAAGACGTCAGAGCGCAAAACAACCAATTCAGCTACTCCATCATCGGAGGGAACATCGAGCAGGCCTTCAAAGTCGACCCGCAAACGGGCGAAATACAATCATCCAGGATGCTAGACAGGGAAACGGTGCCGAGTTACTCGATAGTCGTCGGAGCCATCGATACCGGAATTCCACCGCAAACCGGAACGACCTTAATCAAAATTCAAGTCACCGATGTAAACGATAACGGGCCGATATTCGATTCGCCGCCGGTCGGTTACGTTTCGGAAAACAAACCGCCCAACACCAAAATAATGGTACTCTCAGCGAAGGATCCCGATCTGCCTCCCAACGGCGCTCCCTTCACCTACAATCTAATCGGAGGGAAACACAAGAACCACGTGAAAATAGACAAGCATTTCGGTACCATCACCACGACGAAAGCGCTAGACAGGGAATCGACGCCGGAATTGAACGTTATAGTGGAAGTTGAAGACAGCGGCGTTCCCAAAATGAAATCGCAGCACAACGTGAAGATTTTGGTGCAGGACGAGAACGACAGTCCGTCCAGTTCGCGATCGGTGCACGTCTTGCTGTACGTGTACAATAACTCGTATCCCGTGGGAAAAATCGCCGACGTACATCCGAACGATCCCGACGTAATCGGCGATTATAAATGCAAAATCTTACAACCGTTTCTACCGGGAGTTTTGTCCATTCCTGCGGGATGTAATTTGCACGCTTCTAGAGTTACACCGGGGCAAGGATTCTCGCTATCGGTATCGGGAAACGATGGAAAACATTCGGATGTAGTGTCAGCTGTAACTGTAGAATTTCTGTCTTTTGATAATACGACAGTAGATAATTCGATTACAATTAGAATCTCGAATATTACAGCTGAAGCTTTTCTTTCCCAGTACTACAGGAGGTTGTCCGATGCTTTAAAAACCGTTATAAACGCCGATGAGAATTTAATTATTTACAGTTTACGCGACCACGAAGGTAATCTCGAAGTAACGTTGGCGATCAAATTTAAAAACGGCTACAAGAGTAAGCTACAGACCATCACCAAAATTCAAAGCAAACGAGAGGCTCTATCGAACATTTTCCAAAGCAGAGATATCGTAATAGGATACTCGCCTTGCGGTCAAAACACCTGCGAAAACGGAGGCATATGCTTGGAATCTCTTTCGGTTAAAAAGACCACGATCATAACCGACAGTCAAAACATCATCCTAACATCACCGTTGGTGGTTCACGAGTACAAGTGCCAATGCGCCGACGGGTTCGTCGGATCCACCTGCAACAAACGCCAGGACCCCTGCCTGCCGAATCCCTGCAAGTACGGCGGGCAATGCCGAAGGCAGGGCTTCAATTACCACTGCATATGCCCGCCCGGCAAAGACGGCAGGCAATGCGAGTCGCAGAAGGACGACGCCTGCTTCGACAACCCCTGCCAAAACGGCGGCTCCTGCAGGGAGAGTCCCGACGGCTCGTCGTTCTTCTGCCTCTGCAGGTCAGGCTACAAGGGCAACCAATGCGAAGTGGTGGCCGATTCCTGCCGGCCCAATCCCTGCCTGTACGGCGGCCTGTGCATGAACCAAAAGCCGGGCTACAAGTGCAGCTGCGTGGACGGACGGTACGGCAGACATTGCGAGAAATCCACCTACGGGTTCCAGGAGCTGTCCTACATGAGCTTCCCGTCTTTGGACGCTGCTACCAACGACATATCGTTCGTGTTCGCCACAACGAAACCGAACTCGCTTCTGATATACAATTATGGATTACAAACGGGCGGCAGGAGCGATTTCGTCGCCGTGGAACTGGTCGGCGGTAAAGCAGTTTTCTCTTTCGGCGGTACCAGAACGGCCATCACGTCAGTAAGCGTGGGAGGAAAAACCAATAACCTAGCAGACGGTAATTGGTACAAAATAACAGCGACCAGAAACGGTCGAGTCGTTTCGTTGAGCGTCGGTAGTTGCACCGAACAAGGAGACGTCTGCGATGAATGCCGACCAGGCGATAGCACCTGTTACGCTGATGAAATCGGTCCTAGCGGGTGAGTTGTCATACTTTCTTTCCTCGCAAATAAAGCTCATTTTATATCGAACTCTTCATCTTGTTTCAGAACGTTAAACTTCAACAACCAACCGCTCCTAATCGGCGGATTGATCAGCGCGGATCCGGTGCTGGAACGACCGGGCCAAGTCCACTCCGACGATTTAGTGGGATGCGTTCACAGCGTTTCCATCAACGGCCGCCAGTTGAACCTGAGCCGACCCCTCTCCTCCGAAGGCATCGAGAACAAATGCGTCCAGAAGGGCTCCTGCCAGAAACCGTCGGCGGACCCGTGCTTGGGATTCGGTTCGTGCATCGACCATTGGGACTCCATCAGTTGCCGGTGCGGCGGCGATTTGATTTCGCCGAATTGCCACTCCGGCCTGCAGCCCATCAGCGTCAGCGATGGCGGCTTCGTCGAATTCACCGTGTCGAAGAAACACCGAAGGATGCAACTGTTGGACAACATCTACAAAGGCTCCACGGTGTGGAGCCACCAGAAACAAGCCGCGGGCGGTACGGGCGCGGGGAAAAGCGTGAGCGTCTTGTTCCGAACGGTCCAACAGCACGGTATAATTCTTCACGCTACCAGCAATAAATACTATACTTCGATTGAGTTAATCGACGGGCAGATATACTACATAAGCAAACTGTCTTCTTTGGTTAACATGACTGATACACGCCTAGTGAACGACGGTAATTGGCATAATTTAACTCTATACACCTTCGGACGAAGCATAAGGATAATATTGGATAACGAAAAATTCGGCGATGAATTAGATACGGCCGGTGTTCACGACTTCCTCGATCCTTACTTGACGTATCTCTCGATCGGAGGCGCGTCCGCCGAATATTACCATTCGACGCCCAAACAATTCGAAGGTTGCTTCGCCAATTTCACCATCAACGACGAAATCCAGCCGTTCAACGGCTCCGGATCGATATTCCCCGAGGTGCGCTACCGCGGCAGAGTCACGCGAGACTGCAAGGGGCCCATCGGCATCGGTACGGCGACCGCGCCGGATCCGCTCAGCATCGGCATCACGCTCGTCATCGTCTTCTTCGTGGTGCTGCTCGTCGCCATATTAGTATCGTTCGTGGCGTTCAGGCTGCGCAAGCAGTACAAGGAGAAGGGCAGCGCCTCGAACAGTCCGGGCGGGATACAAACGAAGCAGAACG
This sequence comes from Phyllotreta striolata, assembly GCA_918026865.1. Taxonomy (NCBI): domain Eukaryota; kingdom Metazoa; phylum Arthropoda; class Insecta; order Coleoptera; family Chrysomelidae; genus Phyllotreta; species Phyllotreta striolata. The sequence continues at coordinate 6,191,407 of OU900101.1, read as the reverse complement.
GCAACGGGGCCATGTTGGGTTCCAGCGGCATCAACTCGAACAACGACAACGTTTTGAGCAGGGTGATGCACGGAACGGACAGCGCCTTGTCTTACCACACTGATGGAGATGTGATAAGGGGCATTGGAGGACATTCTTTGGTGGGGCCGGAACTTTTGTCCAAGAAATACAAGGAGAGGGACATCCTTCAAGGCGATTTGCCGCGACCTCAACGACCCGACATTATCGAACGAGAGGTGATCAATAAAGGTCCGCCGATTAGAGACGAACACCATCCTCCTTTACCTCCGAATTCGAATCACAGCCACGAGCACGTTCCCAACGATTTAAACTCCGAAATTCCCGAACACTACGATTTAGAGAACGCCAGCTCGATAGCACCGTCGGATATAGACATCGTGTACCATTACAAAGGCTACAGGGAAGCCGGAGGGGTGAGAAAATACAAAGCGACGCCGCTGCCCGTCGCTGGGTACCACCACAAGCATCCCGGCAGCCAAAACCAACGGCACTCCGGGTTCCCTCCGAGAGTACCGCCCGTTACTAGTCCGAACGCGCGACCCCACCAAAGCACGCCGCTGGCCAGACTGAGCCCCAGCAGCGAGATGAGCGCCCAACAACCCAGGATACTGACGTTGCACGACATCAGCGGCAAGCCGCTGCAAAGCGCCCTGCTGGCCACCACGTCGAGCTCCGGCGGCGTCGGCAAGGACGCCCTGCACAGCAACAGCGAGGGCAGCCTCAACAGCCCGGTGATGTCGCAGCTGAGCGGCCAGAGCTCGAGCAGCAGGAAGGCGGCGGCGCCGCCGCCCGTCGCCTCATCGTCGCCCGGCATGGGCCTCACCGCCGAGGAGATCGAAAGACTGAACTCGCGTCCGCGGACGTCCAGCCTGGTGTCGACGCTCGACGCGGTGTCGAGCTCGAGCGAGGCGCCGCGCGGCGTCGGCAACGTGCACATGAACCACCTGCGGCACTCGCCGGTGCCGGAGACGCACCACAGCAGCACCACCACCGACGAGAGCGGCAACGACAGCTTCACGTGCTCCGAGATCGAGTACGACAACGCCAGCTTGAACGGGGACAAGTACAAGCCGAACGAGTCGGAGTCGAGGCGGAACGAGTCGGGCGGCGGGAACAAGAACAACATACCGCCGCCGTCGTACGACGGGTTCGATTCGTCGTATCGGGGCTCCATGAGCACGCTGGTGGCTTCGGACGATGAAATCGGCGGGCCGATGTACAGGCAGAGCGCCGGCTCGCCGTCCACCACGGCCTTGGGATGGGATTACCTGTTGAACTGGGGCCAGAATTTCGATAGCTTGGCGGGCGTGTTTAAAGATATAGCCGAATTACCGGACGCCGTTAACGGTAGGATACCGTCGTCGTTGCGATTAACGAACGCTTCCAAACCGTCCGAGGAATACGTGTGATTGTGCGCGAGTGTGTTTGTGTGTGTATACGAGTGCAATTGATAGAAATAATGTAAAAATAAACTGTTCGATTAAATTGAATTATTAAACCTTGTATCAAGGGATCGAGATATTGTAATGTTCTTGCCATATTTTTTTTGTAATTTTATTTGTAAATTGTCGAAACGATAATATCGATACCGATATTTCTATGTAAATACCTCTTTTACTAAAGACTCTAAAATTTATTTTATAAAGAAAAACTAACTATTACCGTTGTTTTATTGTGTTCAATGGGACGTCAAATGATTTTAGTAAATTCATATTTTATTTTACAACGTTTTACAGTAAACATTTGTACTTATAACGGACAATTCTCGCGTCATAAACGAAAATTGTCAAGCTTTAAAAACCGATACCATAAAAAATACAACTAATATACATATAATAGAAAAAACATCACAGTGCAAAATAAAAAAAAACAAACTCTCTCAACAGTAGCTTAAATTTCGACATATTCGTCTAATTTAAAAAAAATAAAATATTTTGTGCATATAGCTAGCTGTTTACACTTAATAGTTTCTGCGTTAAATTAACGAAATAATAAATCTCATATAAACTTGTGTAGAACAATAAATTCACGATAAATTCATCACGATAAATTACAAAAAAGAATTAAACTCATCTCGTAACAAAATTGATCAGGATGAATAAATAGATATCTAAAGGAAGACGTCAAGTTCTACAAAAAAAACCTACCAAGCGAATATTAAATATTCAGGACTTGTCATCGTCGATTCATCGCATAAAAAATAATACAGGGTGATGTTGTTAAATACCTCGCTACATACAGACGACGCACTAAGTCGCCGACGTCGACGTCGCGACGCTATCGAAACAAGGTTTACACACCGGCACGGGCACGCGAGAATCGTGACCCGGCAGAGCGACCTTCTTCGATATGCAACGCTGACAGAATATCTCGCCGCATTTTCTGCAATGCATCTACAAACAACGATAAAACAATTACAATAATCGCCTAATTTTTTAAATAATTTATTATTACCTTCTTACTGAGCTGGTCCAACGCCAACGAGCAACTGCACTCGTCCGCGTTCCTCAACGATTTCCAATCGATCGCCACCGAATCGATTTCCTTCACCACTCGATCCAAATCGAGCGCATCGTCGTTTCGATTCGCCGGCGATTGCTCGTCCTTGCTCGGCTTACGCTCGTACGACGACTTGTTGTCCGCGTAGGCGTTGTCCAACGGCCGGCAACGCTCCTCGCGCTTCGTCTGTTTGCTACCCTTGCGCTCCACCGATCTGGCTATCAACGATTTGACCGAAGAAAGTCGCTTAAAAAAAATACATTAATTATAGTACGATTGTTAATAACGTTCGTTTGGATCGGTACCTTCGTCAGGTATTTGACGTGCTCGTCGAGGGAAAACGCGTAATCGGATGTAACTAACAACAGATCCGCTTGGGGTTCTCTCGGATGGACGCCGCTCTCGAATCTGCAGTACATGCTCCTCCAGAATCTACAACGAGTATCACTATAACTATACAATATTGTTGGAGATATTCACTGATTGAATAGCCTGTTTTTTTTTACGGCCTCAATTCGCCTTTTTCGGCTAGATTGGATAGTATTCGCTTACTTGATATTTTGCGGTAGCAAATTGGGTACCAGCACTTCGGGAACCTCATCATCCGACGACCCATACAAAGGATTGATGTACTCGTTCAGGTGATTCGCCATGTAGCCCCACAACGAGTACGTCCTCTCCGACAATCTGTACAATAAATTAGCATTCGTTCGCAAATCGTCAGGTACAGGCTAGATCATATATACTAAAGTGGATGCAATAATGCCATAAGAATTACATTTGCATTCCTGTTGCCAACATCTACAACATGCCTAAATTATACTCTCTTTTTTTGCTCTATGGAATTCAGCATAGATTTATCTTTGTTTTGGTCTGCCAATTGAGCATGCGCTTTAAAAATCTGAACGTATTTATTAGTATATAACAGATACATTAGGAAACTCACCCTTGTTGCCAGATTCACACATTTGTTCTAATTTTTCACTCTTTTAATATGTACGATGTACGATAAAAATATTTTTATTTACTATCTAAAATAATTGTTTTGAAATGCAGTAATACTATTTAAATGCGTATACATTTTAATTAACTAATTATTGTATAAAACAGCTGCTCGATTACTTATTTGTAGTGAAAGAAAAGTAGAAATAAGAAATAGCTATTAGACATTTGGCAATGTTGATGCGTCCTTTTCTGGCACTGGCATTGACACTATGACATTTGACATCTCCCTCATAACTGTCATGGTGTCGTATTATTATTATATTTAGATTTTTGATTATTGGATTGGTTTGTGTTTAGTGTTTGCGGTTTATACATAACAGTGAGGTAAACAACAACCATCTTAAAATAGTTTTTAAGCATGAATATTTAAATTTGGCGCTAACTATATACGTCAAAATTGTCAAAGGCTCCACGACAAAGACACACCGTTAGAAACTAGCGAGTGTCAAACAAGGACGGGTCATAAAAGTACCTCGTGAATATGTTGGCAACAGAATTTACCCCTGTCGACTTATCCACGTTAGTATATATGATCTAAGGGTACAGGTCTCACCTCAATTCCCTTCTGTCTTTCTCGCAATTGCCGATGAACGTTCCGAACTGGCACGAGTGCACGTGATCGTGCAAGGCGTACAAAAACGCCTCGTTGAATTGAAAAGCGGCGGGAAATTGCCGTTGCAATTGCCACGTGGCGTCCAAAAGCTGCGTGAATATCGGCGATATCTCTTTGGGATCGGGCCGGGCGTGGCCGCACCGCTCGGAGAATTTGTGCCCGAACGCCAGCCAGTCCTTTTCTATCATAGCCTAAAAAACAACGATAAAAACACCTCAGATAAGTCAGTTAAAAAACTGTCGAATTAAAGAGACTCTAACGGTTGACTAGCGTTAGAAAGTTCGATTAATCTTCTACCTGATAACCGGATATAGTCCTATAAAACGGATCCAAGAGAATCGAGGCCAGTGAACAAACTTGAGCCGTCCTGTCCCAACCGTCCGAGCAATGAACCACCACGCTGACGCCCCTCGTGACGGTTTCGGAGATGAACAGGGCCGTATCGAGGATGGATTTGATGTGTTTGAGCCACCCGCTCGATTCGAGGCCGCTCAGGAAGCTCGACATCGTCGGGTTTCTTTGATCACAAGCTGCAATAACAATCAAAAAAATAACAATTTGCTCGATTAATCGAGTATATTAATATATACACTCACTTTCGACAACTTTCGCGAGACTGCTTCTCATCACGTGGATGTTTTCGATACCAAGAAAATGGAACTTTATGTTATCGTAGAACGCTTCGTTTTCGTAACCTTTACCCGCCGCTCTATTGGCCATCGCGTTAATCTAAAACCAATCTTTTAAATCATCTCATTAGTACAATTCTCGTACTCACCTTCGGTCTGGTATCCACTACACACATGTACCCGCCGTTGGGATTGGTATCCAATACGGCCGTCAGCATTTGCTCGTCCTCCAAACACCTGGCGCTGAATCCGGACAAAGGTTGGCTGCATCTGCATATGCTGGCCTTGTTCTTGTGCAGGTACGACAACACCGGCAGCCTGCCTTTCGAACGGAACCTCGAACTGCCCAAGAGGACTCTGTCGCTAGCCGAGCTCGGTACAAACAGTACTCGAGGGTAAGTATCGCACAACTAATAATACGTAAAATATATTTAAAATGCTTATTTGATCGTCTTGTTGCTCACTTGATAGTCGACGTTTAAATTCGTCAGAGACCATTCGGCGTTGGGAACGTCCATGCGTCGGTACTCCTCTTGTAGATCGTGGAAGCTCCAGCCGACGAACCGGCGGATCTCTTCGACGGGAGGCGTGTAAGAGAAGCAGTACAAATCCTCGAGGTTCGGAGGCTGCGATAGCTGCTGTAAGCTCACGTAGACGTCGTGACAGTCCCTTTCCCGGGGGATTACGAACGTGACCGAGAGGAAGGTCTTTGTTCGAATGAGCAAAGGGGATCCGGTGGTAGAGAGCGGTAGCTTTTCCAGGGTTGAAACGTGCATGTGGGGTATCTGCCGTTGGATGAGAATAATGAATATATGGGTTAGTTGAATTAATGGTGATACTAACCCATGTTTCCTTTTTGGCTTCGGGCTCGTTGAAAATTAGATGGGTGGTGGTTAGGTATAAAGTTCCTTGGGATGGGATTTTTGAATATCTGTCTAACATTCGAACATTTTCTACCTATGTAAACAGAATACATTAGTACCATTAATATAAAGATAAATCAATACAATATAGTTTATAGTCTACGAATGGCAATAAAATTTTATCGTGTAATTGTAAATAAGTGATTTTTGCCTTTATTTGTTGTAATAATACTATTAAAATATTTTTATGCGTTATTATTAAACAATAAACAATTTATTTTACTAGGTTCATAAAGTTTGTATGTTATTGCTAATACTCACCTTTGGGGTTTTGATCAATTCCATCACTAAAAAAACAGTGGTTTGACAATCTATTTATATGTTTTTAGTTTTTATTTAGATAAGAAACTAAATTATTAACAAATATTTAGATTAATTATCAGTTTTATATTTTACTGTATTATTTGACAAACATGACGTGCTGTGACATTGACGGAATTGACAGCTGACAGTTTTTGGCATTTTTGACATATGAATAGTTAAATAATGAAATAATAAAGGGCCCTTTCGTTCATAAGTTTGTGAACACAAAAAAGAAGAATTTGACATATATATTCTAACCTTAAATAAATGTGAAAATAATATTAATAGAAATGAATTTAAATAAATTGAATATAATTTGGAGGTAAGTTAATCTAAATAATAATTGCACATTCCCACACGTGTTTTTTTCAGATGTTCGTTCTATCCAAAACAAGCAATTTTAAGTCCAATATCCATTCAAAAATGCGTTGTCTTAAGCAAAAGCACAAATCGCTCCAATAACGACAGCAGCAGCAGCAGCAGCAGTAGTTCTGACAGTGATGATGACATTCAAACTAAAAAACCAACACCAGTAAGCAAAAATGAAGAGACCATTTCAAAATTAAACAGTCTCTTACAACAACTTGTCCAGGTTAGTTTATCCTCATTATATAGACTTCCGAAACACTAATAAAATTATATTCAGAATGACAAAGTCGCCCAACCTTCCGCTTTAAAATTGGCCAGACCGAAGGACAAACGGGTTCCCAAAGAACAGCGAGAATCGAGGAAAATCGAGAGTGTCGGTAGGTTATTTCCAAACATTGCTCTCCTCCATTACAAGTAATTAATATTTTCAGAAAAGAAACTGGTCAAAGCCGTAAATGATGTAGCCCAAGATATTGGTGGAGATGTCAAGCAAACTGAGTCCGAATTACTCTCCAAATTACTCAGTCCCGTCCAGGACACGGAACCTTTAAAAAGCCTCAAGTACATTTGCAAACAATTCTAATAATTGTATAATAATGTGTTGTTTTCAGCGAGATCGTTCAAGGCATGAGAATCGAAAGGGAGACGAAACCTACTGAAAGGTCGAAAGCAGAACAGATCAGAAATATGTTGCAGAATATTAAATCTACTCAGAAACCCAATCAAACTAGGGTGTCGCCTCAAAGAAGCAGGCCTAGACAGCCAATACTGAGAGATCAAGCGTATGTGTTCGCTACTTATTAAATTATCAACTAAATCCCAATTATTTTATTTATTTATAGATCTATAATGAAAGTGGACCTGTTAAGTTCCGCGCCTTTGGGGATATTCACCAATAAGGATTTAAAAGACAAGCGTTTAGATACGTGGCAAAAGTTGTATCAAAACGAATTGAAATTGGCCGTTACCCATCCTCCGGCTAATTATTTCCAAGAGATGATCCTGTGGACGGAACAAGGGAAATTGTGGAAGTTTCCTATCGATAACGAACAGGGTAATTAAATGCCGCAAAAATATTTTACATCGTTAATTAATTGGAATTATTTAGGTCTAGAAGACGAAAAGAAGGTCGATTTCTCCAAACACATTTTCCTGGAAGAGCACCTGGAGCCCTGGTGTCCGCAGAGAGGACCCATCAGACACTACATGGAACTAGTTTGCGTGGGTCTTTCCAAGAACCCCTACATAACAGTAGACGCCAAAATCGAGCACATCATGTGGTACAAGAACTATTTCGACGAGAAGAAGAAGCTACTGAAAGAAATCGGCGCCATACCCACAGAAACCAATAAACCGGAGAAACAACCGGAAGAACACTAAGTTAATTCCCCGTAGTTATATTCGCACGATTTAAATAAATCTATTCTAACAGAAGCTTTATATCCCCGGCCCCCATTCACCTGTGCTCGTACAGGATTCCCCGTAATTAATATCCGCGAAAGTGGCATTCGAATCGTCAAAGTTGCCTCGTAGGTGGAACGTGATTTATGCGAGTTGTTCAGCCGAAGTTGCGTCTTCCTAACGATATATCAATCTCTCTGGGTAGGGGCTATTAAGGTGTTTATTTATACGAATGCAGCTTCGTTGTTTACCGAATTAAATTAGAATGAGTCGCTCAAACTTGCATAAAATACGGCGATAATAAAGGGTACGTGCGAATGTACGTGTGAAACTGGATAATTGATGATGTGGATGTGAGAAAAATGATTTTAGATTATTTTTTCAGTTAAAATATTCTATACAGGGTGTTCTCGAACTTATGGTACTAAATTCTAGGGGTGGTAGTTTGCACAATTTGAGACCGATTTTTGATTTTCGTATTTCTAAAAGAAAATAATAATAAAATAGAGCCATTATAAATAAAGGCAAAGAGCGAGTACAACCCTGGCCTGAATAGTCAGCTGATCGGAATTTTAACTCAAAAAAACAAATCCGGTGTGCTTATCAGCGAGCGCGAATTTCCCCCTCCGCCCTCCGGCTTTCGAAAATCGTTATCGATACCGATCGTTTTCTAGTGCGAATAGTGCGTATTGTTTTGTTAATAACGTCGGGTTTAAATAGATTTTTATGATTAGACTTGTGTGATTGATTCTTAGTGTTCTTAGTTGACTTAAATCTTGTTCGTTATAGTGCTGTTCTGAAATTAATAATTAAGCAGTCTTCAACAACAAAATAGGTGAGCTAATATTCCTTTCGAGTTTAAAGTTTATTTTCTTCTATTGTTTCAAAACCCCGGTTTACTTTTATAATTTATTCATGATTCTAAAAATTCAAGAGAATTTAGTGCCATAAGTTCGAGAAAACCCTGTATAGTCTTCTAAAAGAAGTTCAAAATAGATCCGGATAGTTCCAAATACTCTTGAATTTGTTCTAAAGAAAAATGATATTTTTTTAAATTAAACCAGTGCAGTAGTTCAGTTGTATTAAAAAAAAGGTACAAGTAATAGAAAGAGACATTAACGTCAACCTATTTGCGTAAAACCGGCTAGAATTATTTTAGCTTCAAATGTCATATGTTGAAAAAAATGGAAATCTTAAATTATTTACATTTTTGACAACTTTTGACATTTGACAAGCTTCAATAATCCCAGCCGGTTTTACACAAATAAGATGACGTTAATGTCTCTTTCTATTACTTGTACCCTTTTTTTAAGTACAACTGTACGACAAGCGAACGGAATTGAACAAGGATCTAAAACATTCATCAAATTAGCCAAATTTATGAACCGTTTGCGCGATAGAAGATCTATTTATCTAAAGATAAACGTCGGTGTGTAGTAAATGTAATGGTTTGGTGGCGACGCCGCGCCGGTGCCTACCTTTGATTCCGTCGCTGATATATTAGGAGACAAAAGGCCCATAATCTGGCGCACGGACGTCCGTAGATGCACACAACCGGTCCAATTAATTATCTATAGTAACGCTGTTTATAATCTGAGTAACCAATCCCATTACAACCGTATTCATGATTGATAATTACGTGTATACACGGCCAATTATTGCGTTTGCTGTGGCCTCTGCGAAGCAAACACTTCGTCGATGGAAGAAGATTCGATCCATAACAATCAACGAAATTATTATCTTATGAAGGAAATTATTTATAATTGGCCACAAACTTGCTATAAACTCAAAAAAACAAACAGATTTTGTCCGCGATGTCTCGGTGACAGCTTTTTCCAGCTCTAATTTATTAGTTAATAAACTTGTAGTACAATTTTCAGCGTTTGTACATTCGTTTTAGAGCGCCGTTCGAAGCGGGTCGCATTGTTTTCGTTTTTCACCGGGCGCTATCATCGAGTTTGTATTTTATGTTTAACCATTCTATTTGTGATACCGTGGCAGAAACCGCTTTAAGTTTTGATATATGACCGTGGTACGCGGCGCGATCCATATTTGTTTAAATTTTGACGAACGCTCGCCCCTGACAGGGCTAATATTTGCAAAAATCGCTCTTTGTACCGGTCGAATTCGGTTATCTATGGGGTGTCCTTAATGCATTCCATTATGACTTAAACATGTTGTGGTTTTTGTACGTGTTAATAAACTGTAAGACCATGTGCGAATCATTTAAATAAAATACATAACACTGTTGCAGATAAATATACAAGGTGTCTGTTTATTTGTGGTGAAGGTTTGTTGTATTAGCAACGAAATTAAACAAGGAAACTGGCGCCCCGACGCCCCAGTGTGCCTTAGTTTTATTCAGCGATGAGGAATTTTCTTGAATTAATTTAAAAATCGCCAGGAGAAAGCGATACGGCGGTTTAATTAACTTTTTTTTTAAAGAAAATTGATATTTATCTACATTTGCGTAGCTTATGAATTGAAAATGGAATTCTAATAAAGTCGATTGCAGTAGGAAATTGGGTGCAAAATATTGCTGTATCTCTGAGATAAGCATTTTATAATTTATGTAGATTTTTTAACGAAAATATTTGAAGCCTATTTATACCCATTTAACTCTTTCATGCTGAAAATTTCCACCAAAAAGAAGAATTTCTCTTTATAGATTTATAGAGATTAATAATCAAGCATGTAAACATTGGATTTGTTAACACTAATAATGCTTTAATGCCATTGAACTATCGAATATTATAGGTCATAATACATCGAAATTGAAGCTTAATTATACTTCTAGAGAACTAATACATTTGCTCAAATTGCAAGCGCTCAATTCAAATCTAATTAAAAGTTGTGCGAGTTCAATACCCACATAATTTGCATACACATGTCGAGTATCGATTACAGTCTTAACCGAAAATTAATCAACTCTTGTAAATTATAAAAGACAATTAGTGGGAGTTAAAATTTTACAAACCGCATTTTACATCTACTGATATTAAAGTTTTTGTTTACCCGTTGAGTGTAGAATTGTATTTCAAAAAAAATCGACAACCACCGCGAGTAAATTTGTGTTTTTAATTTCGCGAGCGCATCGGAAAAGCGTAGAGAAAACTGGAAAAGCCGCTACGAGCGCCCTGGGAGCCGTACATTGGCGTACTGAGGGGTAATTGTTATTGCTCGGTTTTAATTCGGAGCCGTTTAATTTGCAGGAATTTGTATTCGATTTTTAATTTGATTTTCTCCGCCCGACCTCGATTTTATTAAAACATCAATGCCTTCATTGGATATAATAATATTTGCGGCATAGTGGATTTTCTAAATGAAAATGAAGTTTATCGGTTCACGTATCTACTCATTTTTAATTTAAAAATTGTAGCCATAAATTACGAAAAAAATGTGCTGGTATATTAAACAAAAAGAAGAAAAAAATAACATCAATAAGTCGATACTTCATCCCTCCCCGTTCGAAAGTAAAACTCCTTGTAAGTAATGAAAACTCCAATAAACTCCATTTAACTTTTTCCTTTTATTGCCATCGATACACGTGCGTGAAGCAGAAGCGAAATGAATTCCCGAGAAGGTAATAAAATATTCGAGGGTTTTCGGCAGCGAAAAGAAAAATCCGCCGCTAATTGTTCATTCGTCTATTAACGAAAACGAACAATTAGCGCGCTGTTTGCGCTTTCCGCTCCGGATTAATAGCCCCTATACCTTTTCGTATAATCATCCAGCGCCTCGTTTATACATCACTAATCATCCGAAAAGCCGCATCGTTTCGCAAAATAACGGCGAAACCATCCGAACATACTCGCGAAATTAATGAAGTTCTTTGAGAAAGAGGCCGCAATAATTCTTAAGAATTAATTTTCGTATGTATGCCCGCGCCCGCTTCACGTCGAGCCAACAACGTTAATCTATAATATTCCAGTTGTTAAGGCGCAAATTAAAATATGTACTGTAATATTTCAAGCCGGTTTACTGACGCTTTCGAAGCGCCTACCCCGTTCAATTAAGAAATAGATGAATTGTTTAATAAGGGAAGGTGATTTGTAGATCATCGAGGTAAGGGAGTCTACTCTTCAGTTGTACGACTTTGCACAAACCTGAGTACAATTTTTATCTTTCTTGAGCTCTTCTTATATGTGGGTAATTTAAATAAGAAAATAAACACGTAATCTGGTATAGATAAAAAATATTTCCAGCAATTTTTCGAACCATGCACGAACCTTCCATCAACAAGAAAAAGGCCTGATAAATAAATATGTAGCGTTTGTTATCGATATTGTAAATATTTAAATGTAAAATACATTTAATTCGATGAAAACCGCAAACAGACATTTGGGAAAAGCGTCACGAACTACATTCCGATAACAAATAAAATATAGCCGTTACGTGGCTACTACCCCCATAACTCATGCATATACAGGGATACCGGAAAATATGGCTACTTAAGACCTCGCCGAATTGCCTATTCTGATTTTTACGTTTTTCCCTATTTTCGCGTGAAACATTTATCATGCGGCGATGCGTTTTTTCTTCCACGGTATCGGTTTTCATTTTGGAGGTATACACGATCGGATTAGGGGGAGCGAACGGAAAACTCGATGGGGTTTTCCGTTTCGTTCCGACTATCGGAAAACTGGGGTTTTTTACCCAGACACCCATAGATGCTAATGGGTTAATAAACAAATCATTTTCGTGACGAGTTCGGCACGATTTCGTTCATTAGCTAAATTAATCATATACCCCGGAACGTATACACACCGGCGCAATTACCATGAAAAATTAATTAATCACTACAATATCCGTTTGAAAAAAAGCAATTAACGCCCGGTCATATCGTATGTACACTAATGCATTTTTGATTGAACTTTTTTCTCTATCAAAGTGCGTTTTGTACAAACATAAAAATTTAATAATAATGTCCTCAATAATTACTGGTGGAATTTATTACACTCGGATAAATTCCGCTGTACAATAAAAGAGATTCTGTCACTAATTAATCATCATCTGGGTAAATTCCACGTTCAAAATTCATCCCCTTATGAATACATTTCGCGATAATATCCAAACATTTTTCCGATCTTTATTTCATTTGGAGCGTCTTCTGTATTCGCAGGAGATACTCGCGTATATTTGCCTAAAACATTCGGGTCGAATGGGGAATTGTACGCCCGTTAATACGCATAATAAGGCCCTTCGTCACTGTCAGGATCGCCTCGAGCAGAGATCAGGAAATAAGGAGCGCGGAAATGCCCCCCGGTTTCTTATCTCGCGGCGCTCACTTCGACCGACGTCGGCGTCGCGACGTCGCGCGACGTCTACTCGATTTTCTGGTCGGTTTCGTGCTCGGCTCCGGCGCATTTTAAATTCATGTATGCGATGTTTCGTATTTAAAAAGAATCGCAACGTTTTTTTCCCCGCTGCTCTTCCAGGAAACTTAATGTTTCTTTGCATTTAGATTTGTCTGTCGACGGGCTTTAATGTCGAATTATAACTTTAAGGAGATGGAAAAAATGTAACGGATGGCAATCAAAGCAATTTGCATAAAATAACTAGGAGAAGTGAAGTCGATATTTATTTGCGAAGTTTCGATATCGGAGGAAAGAAAATGAATAAGGAAATGTTCGGGAACTTGGAGATTGTTTTATGCTTGTATAAAACAAAACAATGAGCAATTTAAATTTTTGCGAATAGATTGTAGGATTTTGTTTAAGTGAGTTACAAGGTTTGGTGCTAAAAATTTGGAGAGAAAAAACATGAAAGCAATCCGCGTTAAAACCCTGATCGTATTAAACCATTAAATCCGTGAAATTTTTCCGGGAGTACTTCATAATAACATACCTACTGGCTCGATTAATAAAAAAAAGTTCATTAAAACTTCAAAGCGTGATGTTCGTTGTTGAAATTTCGTTTTCACTTCCCGCTCTCGTCCGTATGAATAGTAAATTCGGCGTTAACAGCGTCCTCATTGCTATTCATGAAACGAAGCGACATTTCAGCTAATATAAAAAGAGCACGAGACCGGTCGCTGTGTTTTAATACAACAACTCACTGACCTCGCGCACTCGACTTGCCTCCAGCCCGACACGGCGTCCTCTCAATATTTAATTCGCCCCCTAAATACCCATCGACTTCGGCCTTATCGACTTTCCGCATCATCCGTAACGGTAACTCGCGAGACTCCTCTCTCTCCGGCTCCTCAACTCCCCCGGACTTTCGCACGCTTTTCCGTCCGGACTGCTTTTCCGCGCGGACGGCGAATCGAAGATTGCCGTGACACGTTATTAGAAATGAGATTGAAAAAACGTCTCGAAGAAAATTAAACCTGTCGAGGGAGAGAGTTCCGGCGGCTCCATTAGTGGTTTCGCGCTAAAAAGAAACAACAAAATGCGAGAAAGTTCATATTGGGGTTAATCTCCGCGCGAAGGGAGGATTTCCTCGGATGCTTCGGTATCTCTATATGAGCTAATTCCTAGTGAAAGAAACTTTATTTTCGTCAGAGAATTTAAGTAAATGTTCAGCAAGTCTGGTGTGAGTAGAAGGAAATTCAGAATCATATACAACAATTTGGGACAGTTCAGGATAGACCACAGAGAAATTCAGAATTTAGAACTGTCTTATAGGATGAATTAGAACTTTTTGGAACAATCCAGCATAAACTAGAGAGGTTTAGAATCATTTAGAAATATTTAGAACGGTCCAGAATAAACTATAAATCTATTTAAATAGACAAAAACTATTCTTTTCGAAAGATTTCTTCTAAGAACTTTCAATTGTGGTTTTTTCCCAATTTATTGCAGGCGCATGAAGCTGTGGAAATCGCGAAGTGCGTCTGCGGGCCTGAAAGTGACAGTAAAATATCCCTCGAATCGTCGAATAAAAACCCGTTTAATTCGGAAATTTCGAGTGAGACTATAAAACAGTCCCTGAATTTCTTAGATATTCCCCGAACGACGAGACAACCGCCTAACTATTAAAACTAAATTGCTCCGTTCCACGAAAGCCAACCGGCCTACAGCCCTTTTACGTTTCAATTAAAGAGTTTTAGGGGCTGTAAATTAATCTAAAACATAATATTACTAGACTTTAGTTGAGGTAACTTTGATATTATTAGTTACAAACGCGACGTTAAAGTATTAAAGTCATTCAAACCCTACTTACTATCATTATACCTATAATAATAAGTATGATAGTAAGACTAAGAAATAAAGCAATATACATATCTTCTTTATATAGTTTTTGGAATACTTATCTCAATGGAAAATATCCACACAATGGAAGGTTCGATATTTTTTTTAAAGAAAAAAAAACGAACTATGATTCAATTAAATTGTCCTGTCTCTATCATTTGGGATTCTTCGCTTGTGTCACGAAGCTCAATGAAAAAGGCGGCGGAGGTGCCAAAACGAATTTATTTTCGTCGGGTTTTTCGCTCCGCCGGAGTGTTTTAATTATAGAGGCGCGCCAGAGCCGGCCCGGAATTTTTCCCGGCGATATCGAAACAGTCCCGAGGAAAAGTCGGCGGGCGCAGTCATGCGTCAAACAGCTCTTAGAAAATGAATTATTATTCAAATCCCCGGCGGACTAATAGCGACAAACAAGGAGCGAAGTACCGAAAAGCCGGGAGGAAAGCTACGAACAATGCGACGCGAAAAGTCGAGCAAGAATAAATTACAAGAGAAGAGATTCGTTCGGTTCGCCCCGCGAATACTAAGTCTTAGTTTTGTATAAACATATTACATACAATCAGGGCGAGATTTTATTACGACCCACTGACTTTATAACTACTCTATACAAACGAGAGACTCGAAAATGGCTTTTGTTGTAAGTATATACATACATACAGAAAGTATCCTAAACAGAAGCGCCTCCAATTAGGAGCTTAACATAAAAATAGAATGCTGATTGCTAAATATTTATTTTTCAAATAAATTTATTCAACTCATTACAGTACATTACTACTCCGCTTTATATTCACCATTACAACGAGTTATTGCTTAAAAGTTGTGCAGAAATAATTAAAGAAAAACCGTCGAGCAAAAATCCGATTGTAATCTATACGAGAAAAACGAACAAAAGCGAAACAGTAATAATTTTTAGGTCAGAACGTTCGAAAGGCGGTCCGTTATTCATCATGCTAGTTAACGTGCGTCCTGACGAAATTATTTTTCAATTACCCGAGTAAATTGATCGCAGGTTCGTTACGAGGGCAATAAGAAAAATACCCTAATACAACAAACGAACTAATATGTCACAACATCAAGTACCCAGATACTTATCTATCGTCCCCGATATCAAGTACCAGCCTATTTATTATTAAAAAATAATTTCCCGAAAATCAATCGCCCAGTGTGAATTACACGCTCTACACGCCGCACGCGACAATCTACTTAGTCCCGGTGTGATTAAAACGAGACTCTCCCGGCAAATTACCGCTCGCACACACACACTCACCGAAATACGACATATTTCACGTCGTTCCGGCAAAAGCTCTTATGATTGATCGCGACCGAAACTTAGCATGCCCGCCCCGGCGTCGGATTAATGCCGAAACAAAGTATGCCAACCATTCGAATCTGTGGAAATTGAATATCGGGGAACGCAACCTTTTCGAGCAACCCGATACCCCGAGCATTCGGGAGAGCTGAAGTTGCGATGACGAGAGGGTCGGGTGAATGGAGAACGCCTCTTTGAGGACGCGATATGTGCCGGATGAGCGGAGCCGAGGCTAGGCAGTGTCAACTAAACTTTGAGTTTTCAACCACTATACCAGCGTATACCCTCCTACAGTACATCCTACAGTCATATACAAGGAGATTCCTCCATTGTGGCTTCGCCCCTTCAACTTTACATTTCTAAACAATGTGCCTTCAGGTACCTTATATGGGGAGATTAAGCTTAACTAAAAAATTAGTAGTAATCTCTGTAACATTCATATACAAAAGTGTGGGTAAAATTACTTAGGAAACAAAAATTGATGAGAACAAGTGTAATACCAGTTTAATGACGTAAAAGTATGTTGAGTTGCCTAATTCAGCATTTTGACTATATTTTCATAACATCCCTTCATGCTAAGTATGCATATCATTTATGTAATATAAGTACCCAATTTTATTATACTACCTACATTTTAAGTAGTAGTTTATATAAAACTAGTCATTATATATTTTTCCTGGAATATTACCCTTGCACTTCAATCAACTCTAAAAATGCTTATAATATCTACATAAAAACCCTTAAATTACACTCGCAAGGAATAAAATTGGAATATCTACTAGAAAATAAGGCGCACTATTCTTATTATTCTCGTTGTTATTATACATTTTCCGGAGGCTCAATAATGCTTCGACTGTAATAATTCTTCGCCGGGAAATCTCAGTTTCCCGTTCCCTCCTCCAGATACGAAGGTAATTTAAAGCCAATCAATATATTCAGATGCCGCCGTTCAGCGTTCGAGACGGCCTGTTACTTAAACTTTGTTTCGCAAAAAACGCATTATTTATACAACAGCAGATAGGAAAACTCCGAACTGAAAATGCCGGATCGAGGGAGGCATCTCATCCGCTCTTCTGCGCTACTAAAATTACTCCTGATTATCCAGCGAAATATTCTTTATTATAATTCGTTTATTTGTATCGAGCTGTAGAAGATGTATCCGGGAAAATCTCTAAACTTTTGCCGGCGAATTTCGGACGGGTATAATATTTCGTTCATTGATATTTCGGGTACGTCACCTCGACTCGAACAATGTCCTATTTACAAACTTGCTTTTAAAACAGAACGCAATTTGCGCCGTACCAGAGTCTGAAAGGATCGTTCCGGCTTCGGATATTACAGGATATATACGTGCCCCGTAACGTTTCACTATTAAGTTAGATTCGGGTTAATTGTACCAAGAGAAATACACGCAGATGTATATTTCGGGCGGGTCGTTATTGTTTTCAATTAGACGGATGAACTACGAACGGTCCTCGTAAACCAAGAGAGCGCGTAAAAGCATCGAAAAGTCGACTTCTCTTCGCCAAAATTGATACTAAACGCAATTACTCCGCATGTCCTCGAATGCGTGTAACATACACCTTATCACTGCAACAATCTGAAGCGACATAAATTACATCATCCGTGTCGTCGAAATAATTGAAAGGTTCTGTCTACTGATACGACAAACGGAAAATTTAACCTCCCTCACCTACTCAATTTCTTACAAACTTCCAGAGCGAAAGGAATAGCCGGGGACTTACTATTTTAATTAATAATCCTATTAATAAAGTAGTATAATTTTTTTTGGTATGACAATGAGATACTTTGTGGTGTTTAAGTTGCCTCGAACGTAACTTTAGGCAGATCGTAATTGAAATCGGTCTCCGGAACAGATAGAGTCGTCGGGAAATGGGAGACGGGATATCAAGAATTAGCATGGGGACTGTATGGTCCATATGTAAGGCTAATCCCATGTGTAATCCCGGTATATCTAGCCCGGCACGCGCAGATAAGACATACTGTTATAGTTTCCGGAGGGTGTAAATATATCTTTAGCAAATATGCCCGTGATTGTGCCGCGGAATATTCGAACGCATAATGATATCGGAGACGCGCTTTGTGGTAAATTGGATGATTCTTTTTAATAATTTATTAGCAAAATACCTCTATTAATTAACTTTTAGGTAACATTACACCTGCGTTATTATACCGACAGAAATACGCTCGAGAATAACCTCTCATAATAGAATACGGTTCTACTTCTTCGTCTTCTTGATGGCTATAGAGAAGAGGAAATTTGAGAGCGTAACGCGAAGCGTGTCGTAGACTTTGAGGGTTATTTTGTCGAGAATATTCATTTAGAATTTCTGAAAGTAACTCGAGGAAAAATAAATTTTAACTAATGGACAGGAAATTTTTGAAGTTTCCAACTCTTCCTCCGAGTTTTCCTTTCGCCTGGCTGTCGCACCGCGTCGTTTAGCAAGGTAACTTTTTCAACAACGAAATACCGGGATTTGACTTCCAGTGGTTAAATTAATTCTGATATAAAATGGCGCAAAATTATAACAAACCTAATAACTTTGTAAATTTAGATATTATCACCTCGAAAGTTTGTTGAAATGTAAAGCTTTAGAAATTGATTGATTTTTGATTCATATCTTCAATAAAAAGCTATGCAACCTGCCTTACAAATGTTGTATTACTCAATAATAATCCTTATTGTGACCAAAATAAATGTATAGAGAAATAGATTCATGTCAAACGCATATAAATAAAGTAAAATTGGTTAGCGGGAATTCGAAATATCAAAGCCTTTTCAGCCACATGTAAAAACTCCTCTTAGGCGAGCCTAATAGGTTGTTTTCGTGACGCCTATTTTATATTCTGCGAAATTTTGGCCGGAAAATCTAAAATTAATGATACCACGTGTGACCGTTTCTTTCGAATCGAATCCTCTAAATGGAGCAATCAATTCTCTACGTATACGTATGTTAAACCTTTAATAATTCCGTTTCGATATCACGGAACGGCCCGCTTATACCGATTTTTGTATTATTTATAAGCTTTTGCGACGCAAACGTGCGGGAAAAATCCAGCATTTTTTTGTCATTAAAAATGTCATTATTATAAATTGTTTATCGATCAACTAACGCATCGATAAAGGAATAGAAATCGATTAAAAATGCGTTCCTTATTAAGAAAATTACAGATACTATCTGGTAAAGTCGGGCTCCTGTTTCCCCGCCGATGGGGCTCCCTATCGATCACATTTTAAAATTAACATGAATTATATGCATGAAAAGTTTCCAGTACGACGTTATACATTCCTCGCATGTCGTGCATTAATAAAATTTCGAGGAAAACGTGAAGTGGGGTTTAGTATAAGGTATACCTCTATAGTATTTCTTTTCCTTATTTTTAGAAAGCGTTTATTAACATAACCAAATTGACTGATTTCGCTACTAAATTTTCTTGGATTAAATCGAAACCTCAAAGTCCATATAAACTTCTTTGATCTTGTTTATAAGCAATAAAATTCGTATCCTTAGAAAAGCGCCTTTGGAAAGATTATACAAAGAAATATAGTTTTTTAATCAGATTCAAATTTCGAGTACGAGTTCTTTTAAGTTTCTATCGCATATTGGATTTTCCATTGAAATAGAGCTTTCTCTAACGAGGGCGCAGATAATTCAAGTTGCGCAGAATACTGTTCGCCGTCGAAACGTGGGCTACGTGACTTTAGTTTGTTTAATAAATTCTTCGGCTAAAACGAATCCCGCTCGAATCCGTTCAGGTGACGGTAATTATTCCGTAAAACGGAGTTTTCCGAAATCTAACTGGCAAATTCCGCCGGAACTTTCCAGGCAGTTTTCGGCGAGATCATACGTGATACGCCGCGCGTATACGCTATAAAATTTTTATGAAATAATCCCAGTCCCGTCAGATCGATAGATCGACGGCGGAGAAATCCCATATTCCCGATACACCTATCCGGCAAAGCAACGTTACGTTTGACCAGTTTCCGCATGCCGGTAATCTCGTTGTCCCCGTCCTCAATACAGCAATCAGGTCGCTAAGGGGGCGCGAAAAGGGAGGCAGGAGCGTCTTCCAAATGCAACGCCGATACAACAGCGGGTGATGCTTAGACGGGCGGTCGGGCGACAACGAGACGTGATCGGCGACCATAAATTTTTTATTTGTTTATCAAACACCCCATCTTCAGGCTTCAATTTTATTTTAAATCAACCAGAACATGGGCAGGGATTAAAGCATGTAGAGAGTGCAGAGTAGAGAGTGGATGGTAGATAATAGAGAGCATAATATAGAGTAGAATAGTTCATAGTGGACTAAGAGAGTAGATTAGTTGTTAGTAAACTAGAACAAGTCGATTTTATTAGAAAAAATATAGCAAAAATTCTTAATTAAGAAGAATTATTATTAATATTAATTAAGAATTAATATATTAATTCTTCATAATTAATTCTTAATTAATTGCAGCACTAAAACAAGCTATACTACGTGGGTAAATATTAACAAAGTTTATTTGATTAGTTCACTTTGAACTTTTTAATTTGCAATAGAACCGCGTGTAATGCAATATAAAAATGGTCGCTTTCGAACGGAGTTGAGAATAGTCCTGAAAACTTGGCCCGTTTTCGGGATTATCCGCGTAGAGGATACGGTATTAGGGCTCGTTAGGGGCGAAGTTAAAAATTATCTCAATCATTAAGAAGGTAATAGACCGTAATGGGGGGCAACTTCGCAGCTTGAGTTACGGCATTATGAAATTTTCGTGCGGGGGGCAATCTCGCGGAAAATCTCGACGGGCGATTCCGATAATGAGCGTGTCGCGGGAGTTTCGATTAGCATTAAAATATCTTTTACGACCTAACACTTCGGAACTCCCGGTGATTCTTTTTTCGCCGGGCGGATTGTACAATCGAGCGCTTTGTGGCCCGAAATCAAAAAGCTGTACACAACTCGCCGCTTTAAAATTTATTTTTCCCCGCGAATATTTCGCCATCCTTGACATCGTTTTCCGGCAACTTCAACCGCATAACTTTCGTGCCGCCCCCGTTTTTCGCGCTCTTCCACTTCCGAAGAAATATCAAACGAAAATGTTTCTTTTGTGGTGCGCGCGGCATCGCTTTTCCGTCCCTCTTTCGGATTTATTTATTCGCTAAACGAAAGTTTATTACGTCGTTTTTATCAAACTACTGCTTATAGTTTAAACACATCTCTCGCATAAATCGTTTAAAAGCTGGAAAAAAGCAGATATACACACATAGTAACGCCGCGCCCTCTCTCTCTGCGTGCTTTTATTGTAATGTAAATCCCGCCGGACTCAATAGGAAAATTCTTTTTAGCGGCCGCATTAGCCCGGAGGCCGGATTAACCCGTTGAATTAGTGTCGGTTGTTTTTCCGGTCGGCTTCGAATTTTTCATGGGAGCCCGGCTTTTACCGGACGAAGTCCCGCGCCAGAATAAATCTCTATTTATGTTTATGATTTTACCATCGAACTTCTACATCTATACGACTTGGATTTGCAAGATTTACTGCGCCTGGATAGCGTGTTACTGCCCGCCGGGACTTTAGCGTGCGTTGTTTATATCGCAGACGGTATAATTCTTTTAGTAACTCTATTATACAGGGTGTGGGAAAATTTATTGTTTCATTATTATCTCTATTTTTTACTAAGAATAATACTATAAAAGTTCCATGCTCCTACTATAATAGATGAATACTTCATTATTTATTTTTTAGATTACAGTACTTACTAGAAAACCCTCTAATAGAGGTATTAAACATTAATTGGTGGAGGTATTGGAGCACCCTGTAAAAATGTGTTTTTCAGTTTATGATGAATTCTAACAAATATATTCTCCAGTTAATTTTTTGTTCATTAATAATATCTACATAATAAGCTGTTGGAATAATTTTAATTATTCATTTTATTTTTACCACATTTATTTCTGACGGGTTTGTAGGTATTAAATTAATTTTGCAGAGTAAATAAATTACACGTTTTCATTCCTGGAAAAGAAATGCCGCATAATGATAGGTAGAAAAGTGGTGATAAATGACCCGGCACTTTCGTTTTTCTATATTTATTTAGGTGAACATTCTCGAAAAAAAAAATACAACCCTTAGCCCTATCATTAACAAAAGGATCTTTAATTTACGAAATAATAGACATATTTTCGTATTAGACGCGACCCAAGTTTTGTAGTGCTTGTAAAAGCTCTTGATCCACAATAGAAAAGCTAATAAAAAAAAGTACAGGGAGAAAAATCGCGAGACGTCTCGCGCGGAAGAATTGCGAAGGCGGAGGAGCCGTTCCTGCGGAGATAAAAAAAATGAGGAAATCGAGGCGAAATGAGACGGAATCCGAAAGATTCGGCGAGGCGTCAACTTTCGCAATTACGAGAATGAATTACAAAGCGAGACCGAATGTAAATCAGACTTTGTTTAAAATTAACGTGTCCTTCGCGGCAGGACGAACTTTTACGTCGCCGTTTAAAGTTCGCTCTTTTCACCTGTCGCTAATTAAACGCTCGGTTTGTTTTTCGCGAAAAATATTACGAAAGGGAAATTACCTGGCGTTTGTGAAAATTATAACCTTATGTTAAGTACGCTTGTAACATCCCCCATCAGGTACATTGATTAACATGCCATATTAAAACGCAAATCTGCATTGCTATGAATATGTTTTTACTTCTCTATGGTATTTGTTTGGTGAAACATGAATAGTAATTTTTTATCTGTATTTTTTTTGGGGCAAAATCAACACTAAAAGGGCCTACTTCCCAAAAATAATCTCGCATGCAAATCAGTTGATTTTAAGCACACAATTATTAGGGCGGGTTAATCATTGTTTGTTTAGGGATGTTTTTTCGGTTGTTTAACGGTTTTTTGGTAGAATTTCGATCCATATTTTATTCAAATTAGTGCTTTTTAATTATGATGTTTCCACTCATAAAAGTTTTCTATTTCCTTTAAAAATCCTCCCTCCGATACATTCGAACCTGTAATTATTAGCGTCTAATCAGAGTTGTATTAACAAAAACTTTTGAAGGTTGTCCCATGTTATTGATAAAACAATTCAATATAGTTTTAGTAAAAAAAACAAGAGGAAAAGGGGTAAATTCAGGTAATAATGAGTCCATATTTGGGATAAGAAATTTATTGATAATAGCATACCCTACAATTAATTAATGGCGGTGTCAGTGAAGCCAACATTTCCCCTAAAATTTCTACATCAGCAAAGCGTTTTTTTCTTGGATAAAAAAATATGTAGTTTAGGTACATAATGCGTGGAATTTCTTCTCAGTCGAGCCGAAGATTAACGACACTTGGTATAAGTTACACGGCGTTATTATGTTAGTAGAATTGCACTTGTAAACAACTAACTCTCAAAATTTAGAGCAATACGTCGGAAAATTCGCAGTCGACGGTTTATTAAGCTAAAGTAAATTTAATACCGCGAAACCGAATTATTTCACCGGCCGAAGTTTTCGAAAAGTTTAGAAAGTAGATTAGCGTTTTTCATTTTAATTTATGGAGCCTCTTCCCCGCTCGACTTTAAGTTTCGGATTTAAACGGTTTAATTTTTTAAGTAAATTTGCCAAGCTGTAAATATATAGGTAAAGGCGGTATTATATTTTAAATCGTTTACCAACAAAGTTTCTATGATAATGTCATAGCGCACGTCCGAAAGCTCCTCCTCGTCCTTATACGAATCGAGACGAGTCCAGGACTCATGTCGTTTATATACCGAAGGATTCACGGTCGAGGGCGCATTTCATTTACATCCCTAACAGATTTCGCATTCACACCGTCTCGAATTATAAAATATTCAGGGGTTTTCGGGGTAGTGGTTCGTCTGCTAATGGGTTTCCAGCGATGTCAATGAATTCTAAGTTTATTCGATTACCGCAACCGGCAAACAATTTCGATGGCGTCGCGCGCGGTTTTGCTTCTCCTTTTGCCACGGCGTGCCTTTCAATTCGCGAATTGGAGAGCCCGGATAAATATTTATCCTGGTTTCGTTGCGAAATGTTTATCAAAGGTCGGTTTGTCGATTCCACGGTTTTTCGCCCGATACAACCGATATTAATTAACCCAAATATTTTCTCTAATGCGCCACAAATTTATTATTTTATACACGAGCTGTCCAAAACATGTTCCAAAAAAAATTCAGAAACTCCAAAAAGCTTGAAGCATTATTAATAACTTTATTTGGAATACATAGGGTAGTTTGAATGCAACTTTTTCATAAAAAAATCGATTGAAAAATAATATTAAATTCGATTCAGATAAATTGCATTCGGCACCTTTATACCGTTCGGAATATTTTGGGTAAAACGGCAATGCGGTATTCGAAAATTTGCATTCTAATTAAGGCAGAGGGGAAAGAAAGGAGCCGGCGCGAGCGGGGGGGCCAGAGACTGTTTGCTAATTATAAGGAATCCCGACTTGTCGATTGAGGTGTTTTAGTTGTTCGAATAGAACGGGAAATTTAACGCGAACTACCGATGGAAATTAAACCGTACTCGTACCGGTTTAATTTATTTACACACTACTAGTGTATCGTGGTAATAAAATTAAAAAGATTCGTATACAGGAAATGGTTTCGATGATTCTTGATGAGTTTGTATTTTCAAATTAAGTTTAAACGAACTTTATAGTATAGACATATAAAGACGTAAAAGATGAAAATTTTGTTACAACTTTTGACATATTTTTAACACGATATGTCTTGTGCAAATGATTGATGAAGAATTCGCGTTTTATACGCTCCAGATTCTTCATTAATTCGCCGAATTCGACAGACAAATTAACGTTATTTACATTTATTAAGCCAGCGAGAGCGCAAACGGTACAACCCCCAACAGGAAAAATACTGCCGGATAATCCCTCATAATTTCCCAAACGGCCGCTGTCAAAATGAAATAATAAACCGCGCCGACAGGCGAGCCGAGTTTAGCGAGTCAAAAAAGGCGGGCGGGCCTCTAATAATGTTTATAAATCACCGTTTGTGATACGAATAAGTCGCGCGTAATCGCTAAAATGCACCAGAAAACCGGCCGGGACTCCGGCCGCGCCGTAATGAATCCCAATTAGCCGGCCCATAAAACAGATGCTTTAATTCGGGGACCCCGATGTTGCTCTTTGAGAGTCCGACTTCCGTTCCGGTTTTGCGACTACTTTTCCACGCTTTCACCGTATCCCCACAAGTCCCGAACCTCCTTCGGTCCACCTGGGATTTACCTATACACTGGGTATTTTCTAATTGAATTAAACGCTGATTTTTGACCAAAAATCATTCCTGAATTATTCTCGCGCACTGTAGGATTAAAATAGTTCATTAGATATTTATAAAAAAGTGTCGAAATTGCGGTATAATCATATTAAATATTCGTATCAAAGTAGTATCCGAGCAAGTTTTTAATTTATAGTATCTTTCCATTTTTATTAATAAAATTAGTGGGTAATTAAATCATCGATGCATGGGGACAAATGATGCAGGGAGCTAACAAACATTCCTGAATATTACAGGGTAGCTATCATCCCCTAAAATTCCGCCGGTAAGTCCCAGTTCTAGGTCTGAAATCTGCTCGTAAATACCCACCATTGGATATGCGGTATCTATTTATCAGTACAATCTGTAGGTTTACTATTAGTATGCCTCGGCAGACCGCGCGCCGGTCCTCCGGAGAGAGATATACCGCCCAGATAACCTGAGAGTATAAATCCGAGGATTAAGTATTAGGACGCATGAAGTCCAGAAAAGCCCAGTTGCGACGGTTCTTGTCCCATTGTCGCTCCTCTCGCGCGGTGACTCATCTCCTCTAAGCCCCGGTGCTTGTTAACTTTTTCATCCTCCGCGACAGATATACCTACTAGCAAGAACTTGTCGCTAATTAATCATCTCCAAAGAGCTACATTTGCCGTTGGTTTTTTTTTGGGCGACGGCTGTTATTTTTGATAGAGCTCGAGTCGATTTGTTTGTGGGGTTTTTCGATTCCAGCACGCTCTGTACACTCAATTATTTTCTAATTTAGAATGAGTTAAACTCGATAAAGAATCTCGAGTAGTAGCGAACGAAGGTATTGTATCCAAGAGTAGTTATTTGTAATAATAATTTTAAAATATCCCGTGGATATGAAACTAGTGTAGCGGTAGCGTGCTCGTGCTTTGGGTATATATTTAATTCAGCGCACGTCCGTGACGAATTCGAGTAATTTTTCATGCAATATTCAACGGGCCCGGTCCCGTCGGCTGAAAAACTTGCAAATTTTTCGGGGAAAGACACCTCCGCTTTCTCGCTCTCCGATACTGATTAACTTCCAGTCGGGTAGGTAGCCACTTTCAATTACCTAATTAAAAAGTTTTTAACAACTTTTTAAAGTAATTTCGGAAACTTCGACTCGAAATTATTCATTTAAGTGAGTTAAAAGTGAAGTACATCGCAGGCACCGAACGTCGTATTCATTAATTACCGGAATATTCATGGGAGTCGCTTTTAATTTCTGATTTCTTTCGCTCGAATATACTCGATTAATACGAGTGAGCTTTCTAACGTCTTAGTTCAATGTAGCTATAAAAGCTCGCAAAAATTTAGTTGTACAATGCACCCTCTTATTTATGTAAGTCGCATCTTTTTCATTCCGTAAAATCCGTTCTGCTAATCACAGTTTCACGAAAGTTTTCCTATTTTCTTCATCGCGAATTCAGGCGATGCGACGCGGCTCGCGAGGATTGAAACGCGGCTCGTTTATCAGACTGTAAAATCGCTGGTACATTTTCCCTCCGGGCGCGAGTAAAGCCTTGAGGTATGTGAGGGCTAGTACACAGGGTGTACGCAATATCCAACATTAAATTTTCTTGTTTTTCCCAGCGTATAATAATATAGTCAAAGCTTAATAAAATTAAAGAATTCCCTTAATGGGATGGACCGAATCCGGTGCATTAACGATAGATTAAAGCGTTCGAATTAGGGAATAATTCGGCATTAACGCCCGTTTGTTTATTCGATTCGAATCGACTACTACTTTATTATAATTAATACGCGTTTCATGGCTGCAAAATAGAATACGTGTTGATTTTGTCGATCGGTTTAGAATTCATTGAATACAATGTTGATGTCGATATGTTGACGCGAATCAATCCCGATCGGAACGAAACGAGTACTCTTAGCGTCGGTATTTCAATCGGGCCTTAATGAAATTTCCAACGTAATTATTGGGTAAGTGTGTTTGAGTCCGGGGCAAAAATCGCCGGGTAAATTGCGCGAATTTATGAGGGGATAATTAATGTCGATACGGCTCTGTTGAATGTCGTCGGTGCTGGCGGGGAAATAAAAGGAAAACCAAACGGACTCGAAAGGGTGAAATTTAAAAGCGTTTTTCCATCGTCGGTCAGCCTATATTTTGATTTTATTGCTGACTTTTTCCATACGTGGCTTTTCCAATTGCCGCTTTACGTCAAAAGCGAACGTAACATTTGTTGAAGATAAAATTATCGCCGGAGAATAATTTATCGCGAAAAGGGCATTTCGCTTCTTTCTATTGAATTCTCTCGCGCCGCCCATATTTTATTTTCCGAAGAGGTTTTCTAAAGAATTCCGTCCGGCGCTTTTCTTTCTGCCTTTCTGCGTTATTACTTTTACCTACGACCACAAAAATTCGCAATTAATTCTAAAATAACCAATCAAACCTTCGAACCAATTTAACAAAAATAAATTAAACTATTGTTAAAAGAATTTTCATTCTACAAACTATGTGCCAAACAATCAAAATATAACGTGAATTATGCAAAAACTGACTATTAACGAAGCATTCCTGGCAACATATAGCTATTGATAATTTAAGTATCCCGCGAGGTTAATTAATATAGCGAGAATTTTGCGAGGATTCGAGCGAAGGAACAAAGATCCGAAGGTAAACGGGATTCAACCAGGTAGAATTGAACCTCGGACGTTAAGCAAACGTTATGAGCTAATCGAATTATTCCTGCGGCGTTCGCCTTTGTCTAAACAATTACTACTTGTGTACTATAATAGACATAAATTTTCGATGACGCGACGGAACCTAAACAATCCGATGCGCCCTCCCGCGCGTCAATTCTTAAGGGTTTCGGGCCGGCGAATTAAAAATTTACCGCGACGAATTTTTACTGCTAGATAAATAAAAGAAAGCGCTCCCCGTTCTAAACGTCAGGTCGCCGAGCCTAGGAGATCATCTCGCAAGATGTATGAAAAAAGATACGGAAGGAGAATTGCGGCACAAAGGCAACAAAAGCGATGGGCGGGCGGCGGCGCTCGGGGAGCGGTTTTCTCGCGAGAACAAGAACGCCGTCCGCGAAATAATGCATTAAGAGTTCGCCCGGCGATAGGGCGTCGTTACAAAAGATTTAATAACGCCCGAGATTTCATTGTAATTAGAGGAAGCGTGTTAACCGGAAGTGTTGATGATGCCGGGCCCTGAACGCAATCTCACTAATTATAATCCTCTACCTATATCTACTAGTCTTTGGATATAATATTCCTCTAATTGTTTAGTTGAAGCACCAGCAGAAATATATTAAAAAATTTTTAACATATACTTAATATAATTCTTGCTTTATCCTCTAATTTGCATACAATATAAAATTTATAATAATAAATCGGATAATATGGAAAGCAAATTTTCTTATTAAATAAAATGCCGGCATTTTGAAAGTATAAAATTTAAGCTTAACAAAAAAAAGGCATACCCGTAAACAAGAGATTATTTTTCCGCCGGCGAAAGTCCGACTAATTCAAATTTAATTCTATACCGGATTTCGGCGTGTAAGCCAGAAATACCTCGGAAATTTTAAAATTCCGACGGGACGCCGACGGAAAATTATAAGATAATCCCTTTTCCATTATCAAAGAAGGCTGCGACTCCTATATATATACGAGGTTCGTTATCCTGTGAAACAAACGCCGATCTGATGAGAGCTCCGATCCAGCAGGAATACCTAAACACTACTTGAAAATCTACAAACACACACAACCCTCTCAGATTAAATTCGCCCTACGGACTTTTCTGTCGAATCGACTCTCTAGTTTCCAGTCGTACTGTCGGAAACGTCGTTATCTTTACGCCGGGACGTCCGTTTCCGGAATAGAAAAGACTCGGATGATATTTTTTTATCGGTTTCCAAAAAAAAAAATCCTGCTCTCACGTCAGTCGTATAATTAATACAGTTATTTACTCCTGCTAGTGGCGACATATCTGTTCAATAGCTTAATTAATAAAACTCCTGATATTTTTAAATTATTGTGCTACTGTATTATTGGAGCATTTCGTGTATAGGAACAAAACGACCAATAAAACCGGAAATTTGATTAAATTTCCCTGGAATTCCGTCGAACGGAAAAATCCTTTGATCTGGAAAAAAACAACATTTTTGCCATGTTTTAGAATGGAAGGTACAGGCCTAAGGACCACCACTAAGAATATTATGAAACTTTTTGATTCCACCTCCTTTGATGGCTTTCTTTATATTTCAGGTATCCACTGCGTACTTTCCGTCAAAAGAACAAAAAGCTCGAATTCAAGTGGAATGCAAAACGAAAACCGCTGCTTCTTATGTAAAAATCTTCGAAGGCTCCATCTGGATAATTAAAAGGTAATAATTCTTTGGGCCAATAATGATTTTAAATTGAAAGGAAAAATTAGGTTGCTCACACCAAAATAATACTAAAATAATTACTATAAGCACCTCATTATTTTGAAATTATTTACACTCCACTATTTACCCTCTTAGCTTTAAAATGGGTTATAGTACTACTTATTAAAAAATATTCTGAGCATTTTAATGTCTATTATATTTATGAAAAAACTTATTACTACCTTATACTAATTAAAATGGAATATGTATACATATTTAAAATAATTGTCACAGGTTTAATACTGCATTTTAAAGTGTAATTATGGGGTTTCAAAGGGTACAATACTTGATAATTAAAACGCAAACATACGAGTATATGATTAACATATTAATTATTTATTTCTATACCATCACAGCACAACTAATAGGTTCCATATATCATGTTTCATTCGCAAAATAAATACCATATGCACATAGGTAGGTATAAATATTGGAACAAATGATATAATAAAGTGAAAAATACGGCGTATTAAATTTTTAAAACTCACAATCACATTGGTTACATTTTTCTGCCTAGTGGAATTCAACACGATACGTACAGAGTGAGTAATGAAATAATAAAAAAAAATATAGGATTTCTGGAAACGTTGGATGTTCTGCAAAAGCCGGCTGGATATTAATTTCTAACAATGCAAGTCAGAAAACGTACGGCGATATAATCAAAAATGATTTAATGACCCGGCAGATGGTGAGTACTTAAAGAAATAAGAACAAGAGCGACCGAAAGCGGTATAGAGGGCAAGGCGAACGCGCCAGAAGAGCAGATTCATGCAAAGTTGAAGGGCCAATATATTTTCATGCTGAGCATTTTTATGCCCCTATAAACTCTGTTTACACACAAGACTACGCCGTGGAATTTTATATGTTGGGATAACGGCTTTTTTCAATGAGCCATACTCATTCTATTTAATATGCCGTGTATATAACTTCTAGTCGAGACAATGTTGTTTTTTCCTCCCGCTGTTATATTTATCACCGCATTTGTAGCTAATCAAAAAATACGACGCGATTTTTCATTATATAGGCACTTTATTAATTAGATTTTATAACTCGCAAACCGCCGCCCATATACCGTTCTTTCCTATACGAAATCCATTGTCCCATTTAAACCGGGTCCCGCACAAAAGGGCAGAACGTTGTAGGAATCAATTAAGATGAGTTCATCCCTTTATTGCTTCATTCCGTGTAGTTGTAAGGCCTGTGTGAATAGCCAAACGCAATTACGGAGACTTCGGTCTGTTTGTATAAGAACGTGCTCGACACTGTTTCGGTCTGCCGCACATTCTTCACGACCTTATTAGCCCCCGGGATTAAGGTAGACAGTTTTCGCAACTCGCCGACCCGGTTTCGTTGGCAATGGCCGCAGCGCCGGGAAATAGTGCCCGATAGTTTTTTTTTTAAATTACCTCCAGGCGTGTCCTGTTTATCCCATTCCGTCCTTTCGCGTGGAATTGCGCGAGTTTTTTTGTATCAGAATAATGAAATTGGTAATACATTAACAAGTCTTCATTAGTAAATTCGTTTAAATTGCGTTGTAAATTGAGAGGGTGTGTTAAAAATCGCGTGCGTAGGCTTTTCGGTGCGTGGGAATAATATATGTATGATAGAATTTCAAATTTAAACTGCAGTTAGGAATCGGAAAGGAGAATATTCATGAAAATTCATGCTTTCGATATCTTTCGAGTTACATCTGTGCAAACATATTTGACGCTCCAAATCTCGCACTTATATTTTATTTATGTGACAAACTACATTTTTCACTGAAGAATAGCACTAGAATTTTGCATTCCTAGTAATACGGTCCCGTCTCAACTACTTTTCACTGCGAAACGATAAAATGGGATTTAATTTATGTTCCATTTGCGTCGAAATCTTACGAGCGAACTTTCATATTTTTTGATGAAATTTTGCATAACAAAGCGATTGAAAACAATTAAGCACCAGCGATTAACTTTGGGCTGCATTAAATTTGTATTTTCTTCTAATTAACGAGAACAACTTTCTCGTATATCCATCCTTTATCCATATAATTGATGTGTCCATCATTCAAAATTAGTACTTCCAGATGACTTTTCCTGTACATTTCCTCTACCTTTTTCTGCTATCAAGCATTAGGTATCTAGTTTTTACTGATAACATTGGTGTGAAATCAAAATTTATCTTATCGATTTTCGTTACCTTTATACTAAATAACTCGAAAGTCCGGACGAGATAAGCGGATTTTTTGGTTCACCGCGCCTCGAATTCGCATTTCAACTCGCTAGAACGAATCCTGCAAGGCTCCTTTGAAAGGACTCTGCGATAGTTCACCTCCGCACAGTCAACGGGCATTTATCAATACAAAATTTATATACTTTTGTATTAAGTAGCGACACTTTTTGTGTTAATCAACGATATGAAAGGGACGTTTTAGGTTTTAATATCTGGTTATTTTTGTGATAATTTCCAATAACTTACGCTCGGAATGCATTGTTTTCCTCGAGATTTGATGGGATTTTCGAGCGGCGTCACAAGTGGGTTATTATATTCCGGCCGCGTCCCTTATGATTTCTGCTATCAATCATTCCGGTGGAGTCTTTTCTTTGGCAAATCATCAAATTGAGCGCCGAGGGTCACGAAATCTGATCCTCCATTTCCCGGCGTCACCGGCGCAGTTCGGTGGGATTTCTTCGGAAATTTCGTTGTAGGATTTTTTTCCGAAATCATTTTTCTTTTGATGGTGTTTTTTTTTTATCGAAACCCGTTCATTAAATTGTAATTTCGAGAGGTGTATCGGGCAAACTCTTTCTGGATTAATTTAAAACGAGAATCTCCGTCGATTTGGGTTTGGAAAATAATGATTTTGTTGGAGTTTGAAAGAGCATCGGAGCCGATTAAAAAAACGTTTGACTATCAATCAAATGTTTACGGTTGGGAATACCCTTCATTATTTATAATTGGATCTTAATTAGCCGATGTTTTCGTATTTTTCGAAAGGGAGAAAAGTCGAAGAGGACGGGATTTTTTAAAGAGAATCGTGGCAGATTTGTTATTGATCGAAAAACCTATAACGTACTCTTGACGAGGTTAAAATCTTGTTCTATTACACACTAAAAAAAGTATTCTGATTTCAAAAATTTGTATTTATTTAAAATGTTAAGCAATCGTCTTATTTTCTTCAAATAAATATACTTAAATCAAACTACAGTAAAATGACAACCCAAGAATTTAGTTTTCTTAAAAATTTACTTGAACCAAAACAGTAATATTTGACAAAAATCATTAATCTATTTTGTTCAAATATTTTACTGTATTGTCATAAACTCGAAAGTTTATTTAAAATAAATAAAAGTAAATTTGAATTGAGTAATTCGTTATTTTTATCAAAGAACTCTTTGAACCTACTTCTATTAAAAAGTTAGTATCTTCATGGAAAAAATAAAAAATGCATACTTGTACAAAACAATTCAGATTTTTATGAATAAGATACATAGTATGTAGTATGGAAAAATAATTGTAGATTATCTTATTTAACTGGAAAAATGTACAGAATGAATCAATTTTAATGAGCTAAACTAGGCAATTAATGAGTAAAAGGTAGGTTCGGGTAATAAGGCCTATAGGATAATAATTAATAATTACCTAACGATGGACAGTGATAAACGCGATATTGTGTAAATAACTTTTATATATTTTATAATTATTGTATAATAATTTTTGATTGGTACATAATATATTTTTATATATTATACAGCGCTCGAACATGGACACTCTGTATAAGAATCTGGTAAATTAACGTTAATATTTTTTCCCTTTTTTAAAGTCCCTGGAAAATAATTTTTTTATTTACGACAGTAATTTTTTAAAATAAGTTATGATTCAGTCCATTCAGGTACATAGGTAGTTTAAAACTTATGTCAAATAAGTCATCTGAATGGAAAAATGATTTGCTGCACGAAAAAACTTTTTACGTTTTTTTTATTAATTTTCTGCAAAATATTTTAAATTTTCCGCGAGTCAAATCCAAGTACATCCAAACTATAAGTGACAACCCCTTAATCCTACTATACTAACTCGCTAACTCACTCTAACATACAAGCTCTGAAGGTCACAGCAGCAGCGTTCCGCTCCGCTAAGGTACTTCCAGCTCCCGAGCTCCCGCTACCCTCGGTTGGCAAATTCGGCATATTCCGTCAAATTCGCTAACGCTGATTCGCTCCGCGTTGAGCCGCGTTTCATGTTCCTGTTCCTGTTCTGTCCTGTTCTTTTACTTAACTGTTTCTTTATGCCTGGTTTTTTGACGTGTACGTGTGTGCATGTGCATATGCCGGTTGCAGGAGCAGGACGAATAAAATGGAGGAAGTTCTACAAGACCCTGAAGTCTCCAAAGTATTTCACGGTAAGTAATTATTCCTAATAAGCTCTATAGTTAAATAACTTTTAAATATCTAAGTGTCTAAGATTATTGCGTGGGTCTAATAGACTAAAATATGTACACCGCCATTGCGTAGAAAGCACGTGCAACCTTTTGCAATTTGCCAATTGTCCATATAGGAGAAAGTGATTAATCTGTTGTTTGACTACTTTATACATACATAATAAATAAAATAGAATTCGAATAAAATTCTATATTCAAGAAGTATATTATATGTTTTCTTGATTCAAAGTAATCCAAGATTTGTTTGGTCAAAGTAACGAAATTCTTGGTTTAAGATTGTGGGGAGAGTACGATTTCCGTGGCGCCGCGATTTGACAACTTTTTTAGCTTAAATGAGCCAAAATAAAGCGAAAATAAAGAATAAAATTTTTTGATATCTCGCTTCGTTTTATTCTTGTAAATTCTTCGTAAAATTTACTCTTCATTTTCGCTTTATTTTGACTTAATTAATCCTTAATCTCTGAACATCATCAAATTTATATGGCACTTTCAAATGAACCACTTAAACCAAAATTTCATTTTCTTTTACATTACGTTCGAATCATAAAAAAAATTGGCCCTCCAGTACATTTGTCTGGAATGCGGTTTGAGGCCAAACATAAAGAATTCAAATCAACTGCACGTATTATATCTTGTAAAAAAAATCTGCCATATTCTCTTTGTTATAGAATGCAGCTAAAATGTGCTTACCGATTTCAATCAAAAATTGGACTTCAAGATATCGTCGATTTCGGTCCATCATTTGATATTATGAAAGATGATGCCATAGTCTCATTTGATAGTGAACTGTTTGATACTTTTTATAATTCTAACAGTTGTTTGTTTTATGACAAAAAAGAAGAAGTGCCAAATTTCTGCCTATAGATATTTGACGTACTGACGTAATAATGTTTTTGTTCGTTTTTTTTTTGTTAATTCTTTTTGTTCATGTTCTTTGATGTTCTTTGATGTTCTTGTTTGAATAAAGTATTTTTATTTTAATCTTATTTTTACATATACATACATATCTACCTAAATACCTGTCTGTATGTAACCTACCTGTTTCTTTATGTACTATCATTTAACATAAATTAGTCAGTTGTTTAATTTTTTAACTGTAATGTGTATAGTTACATATAACTAGATGCACTTGCATATTATGAAGCAAGACATCATATCTTATTTCATAATACGCAATACATCGAGTTCTGTAACTATACACATTACAGTTCCGTTTTCAGTTTGAACGAAGGTATTATTTTAATCCAAAAATAACATATTCTCTAGTATGAGTATTTTATATACTTACAACAAGAAATTATTCATTTTTAATTAAAACACTGATTGATTTAATTCAAGCTTGCGATAAAATAGGTTCAAATCAGTAGTGAGCTCAAAAATAATAAGATAATACTTTAAGTAAAGGAAACCAAATGCTTCAATTAAGCATAACGATTCTAAAATCAAGAAATGAACCCATTTTCAATAAAAAAATGATTGATTTAATTTAAGAAATACTATACATTGATTCAAACAAAGATTATACTCAACAGTAATATGATAATTTTTTGAAGAGACTATCAGATTCTTGCATTAAGCATGTCGATTTCTCTTTTTGAGAAAATGATTTGTTTAACTAACAAAACATTTACTTATTTGAATATTCAAATACCCTAATTTTCTTGAAATAAGAATGTTAGTTTTTCTTAAATTAAGAGTTTCTCAGTCTATGATCAAAACAATGATCATTTTTTTATTAAATAATTCAAATTCTTAATTGAAATACATGATTTGTTTCATTATATGGGAACAAATCATTTATTTGGTTTAAATATGACTGCATTAATTCAAATAAACATTTTTATGTGTGTAGTGTAATACAAAACTAACTCAATTTATAATGCACCAGTTTCGGTTTATCTTTCGTTACCAAGACAAAACTTGCGACTATAAAGAAAATTAGAATTTGCTCGGAGAATTCATCAGGAGGAATTTTCCACGTTCGTAATTTACATCCCCGCTCGTGAATTTATTATTAATTTCTTACCAGTTTTCGCTTCATTCTCATAGATACAAGTTAACTTTATTCCTATCTTGTACTTTTCGAGGAACATCATTAAATTTCATTGTTCTATGAACCCCGGAATTCTTTATCACGAACAATTGATGTTGATGCTATTGTATAGTTTCTGGCTGATATGTATGCTTAATTAATTAGCGTAATGTTATATGCTTATCCGTTAAAAATTTACAGAGCTGCAGTTTTTGGACAGGTATTATAATTCCATTATTTCACTCACTAATTAGTATTGTGGTAATTTGAATAAAATTTGTAAAATGCTATTTGTATACCTATAAAATAACCCGTTTTTAATCTATTACAAAAGGCTTCTAGTGAAAAAAAATAATTAGTTTTCCGCTGTTCTTTCGAAATTAAAACAGTGCGGGAGCCGCGCCTGATATAAAATGCAAACGAAGCAATTTACACGTATCGTCGATAGCGAGAGGCCGCCTTTTAAAAGGGCTTTTCAAAAATTTATGAAACAGTTCGGCTTATAACAGCTAATACCGAGAAAATGAACGACAGTAACCTGCATGCGTCGGGATTAAACCGGTTCGCCCGCGGGACCGAAAAGAATCCTCCCGATGCCTCTAGATTGTAGGCATATTTGCATGACAAAGATTCCGTCTGAACAGGGAAAAAATTTATCTAATAAACTCCGCAATTTCTGCAGTTAGGAGCTAATTATAGTGGTTAAATGTTACAATCAACCGAGTACATGTATTGTCGCGTTTAAGGACTTTCTAGCTGTGCTATAGAGAAGTCGATTTCATTTACATTTTGCCTCGTTTCAATAATTCAATTTAAGGATAGTGTAGGTATCTAGAGTTTGTATGTGTTACGCAGTTTTGGGTAGAAATGGTATAACAAGCGTTTGAAGCTTGAATTACCAGGAGTAGCCGGCGTTATCCTGTTGCCCGGGGCGTCCGGTCTGTTCGGTATTGTCAGTGCATTAAAGTCCTTCCTCAAAGGGAAGCGGCATTCTTTGATGTCGTCGCGTTTTTTAATGGAACGTCGCCAACGGAAGTGTTTGCGTATTTCGGCTCGGAAAAGACGCTATCAACGTTGGCAAAAAATTTTAGTCGACTCGGTTTAAACGCAATCATTTTTTCAGTTATTTTTCGGATTTTTTTATACACGCTTCGGGTTAGGTAAACCATTAAAAATGCCATCAAATACGCCCGGCCCTCCCGGCCGGTTTACCTTTCGAGTGTTTTCATTAAAAATAGCCTAAGAAACGGTGCGAAATTGAATGAAAAAGGTTAGGCGAGCGCCGTGACGAGTTTTTGTAAAAATATACATTAATTATAACCACAATGAAAAGCCCTTCTGATACCTCCACCACAATAAGTTTTTCATATGAAACTCCTCCACCATATCCATAAAAGTCTTTCTTGTTTCTCCACCATAAAATGTAATTCAATGCAAAGAAAAACATCCTCAATGAAGCTCCTCCACCATAATTGGTACGGATATATTCGGTCCCGATAAACCAGCGTAGAATTTCTTTCGTTGCATAATTCTAACTAACGGGAATCTGCTTCACGTGGGAAGAGGAAAGACGCGGAGTGCAGTGGAGTTTGCACTCGAAGGTGTGCGAAACAAATCCCAATAGCTATCGGTTCTGCGGCTCTAATTGCCGACATTAATTACGGACGGGGCTTAAAGGATCCCAGAAAGTGCTTATACGAAGCTGAAAACAAATAAATGCAGTGCCGGATTAGCGGCGGAATACCAAATAGAAATTAGACGTTGTGGAAAGAAACTGTATCTACTTAATTGAAACTAATAAGTGGTGAGCGATGTCTAATAGATTGCGATAAAAAATACCGTGCGAAAAGGAAAGAGCCTACGGGCGGAATATTTTAATATATTTTAATAAAACACCTCCATCCTGGGATCCGATGAAAGTTTTTCCGAGGATTTTCAATAAAAGGTCCACTGCATAGCGGGTAACTTCCCATATAATTCATTCCATTCAGGTGGACCTAATATCGTTCTGGGGGCTTTCATTTTACATGTAAAGTGTGCCGGCGCCTGTCTCAGACACCAGATAAATTCCGGGACGGGCGTAATAATGAATTATTGCCCGGCACACTCCTCCGCGATATTTCAGACTTAACATTCACCGATTTGTCCTGATTTTCTTGCGAGATTACTTCCCGACGCTTGATTTGTATAGGGGTTTTTGTTGACCCCGAACGCGGAATACACAATCGCCTTATTTTTCTCCTTTGTTCCCGTGCAATTTAATAGCCATCTACATTTTACCCAGTTAGTAAGCAGTGCACATATCCAGAGGTAGTGCAAGGATATTAATAAAGCCGATAGAATATAAAAATTAGTAGTTATTGTGGATTATTCTACAACTTGCTACATTTTATACATAGGCAAATTAATTTGTTATTGAAGAAATTCTGCGGGCAATAGACTATAAGAATTAATACATCAATTTGAAGAAATAATGATGTGATTTTAATAATGAAATGGAGGAGTTTTGCGCTGGAGCTTGCTTATATTGTCGACTGCAAATCTTAAAAGTTAGGAATTCCAGTTGTCAGTTGAAGGAAGGCAAACGTCGGCTTTGTTTGTTCGATCCGCAACGGCAGTGGAAACTTCTGGCATTTCATCGCCTCCGCATTTTGATACAAGTTCACTTTACAGCGCTCGCTATACGAATTAACTACATAAACTTTACTTACCGGGATATTCTTCGTTTTATTATTGCGTTTATCTGGCGCAACTTGGAGTCTGTTAGAGCATCGTCGGAGGGAAAAAAATAATAACGAATTCCTTCAGTCTGTTGATTATTATCGGCTTTACGACTTGTTTGGAGAGCCGGTTAATTCGCCAGATAATTCGAAGAGATATAGTCGTAGGGAAAACTAAAAGGAAAACGCGCGGGGCGTGGAAATATCCTTGTTTCCCTGGAGGACTCTAGCGAAAGTCCCCAACGTTTCGAGATAATTCCTTCGGAAACAATGGCAACAAAACATAGTGTGACCTCTTCTCACCTAACAAGTCAACGTCAACTTTCGGGTTAACATATTTCCACAGCCATTATTTCTCTTAACAATGCCGGCCGAACATAATAAGGTTAATTCCACGAAAACAGTCTTTTATCTTTATCTGACGAATAGTCCGCCTAATCTCTCAAGACAGAGGCGTTTCATACTATATTTCTCACACCTATTCTTATTTTTAAAACCCACATTTACTACAAAACCAGCCAGTAAATTGCAATACTCACAATTATTTCTAAATTAGCAGATATTATAAGTAATTTTTAAATCCTAATTAATTGTAATTCCCGGAGCACGTCACTGAATAAGGTCCTTTTCGGTACGAACAAATATAATTAAATTCCATATGATTGATGTAGTTGTAGCAGGGGTAAGCCCAAAAAGGGTTTGGTGGTAAAAAATTAATACCTACCTTTATCTTAATGTCCTCACTG
Source organism: Phyllotreta striolata (assembly GCA_918026865.1). NCBI lineage: Eukaryota > Metazoa > Arthropoda > Insecta > Coleoptera > Chrysomelidae > Phyllotreta > Phyllotreta striolata. The sequence goes on along the minus strand of OU900101.1, from coordinate 6,151,540 downwards.
GTGCCTTAAAGCTATTTATTTGTTTGAATGTTTGTTACACGATATTAGTGCATAATTGTAAAATTGTATTGAAAGTAGGTGTTTGATAATAAAACGGCGAACAAAGTAAGTTTTTATTGGTGCTTTTCATTAGCAAAAAGCTAAAGGAGCTGAGAAGCGTGAACGTTCCGCTATAAAGAAGGATTGCATTTTATTTCTTTCCATTTTATACTAATTTCGACGCGATAGATCGCCAATTCCATTTTCTAGACGCCATTATAAATCTAACGTTTGATTAAAGTGACTCGAGAAAATACTTAAATTTCGTTTCCCAGCAATAAAAGATCCGCCCCGAGTCGCTCGCGAGAAATTAGAGAAATTAATTATTCCGACCATCAGTTCATTCCGCTCGTCCTCTCTCGTTCGTTCCGAAAAAATCGCGCGTTTCGATTCCGACGTTTAATTGTTTAACCTTTATTTAGATGCTACAAAACTCCACCTGTCCTTAAGCCACTTTGTCGTTTCCCAAATGGATCGCGGAGCATTCGGCATGGAGCCTCCGTAGGCCGTCATTGTTACTCAATAACACGGCAATCAACTCCAGCGTGTTTGCCACTCTGCGACACATCAGGAATGAGAATGCCCCTGCTTCTGACAATCCAGTGACACGAACGCCGATACCTGTTTGGCAATTGGCTGGCTGCTTATCCGCTGGCCGCGTGTATGCGGGATTGTCACACCAGCCGCAAAAGCCGACCATACACCAAACCACTAAGCATATCCGTAGGATGTGCAAGGATATTTAAGACTCCATTAGAATGTGTAATTAGTAATAATACTATGCAATATAATATAGTTTAAATTATGGCGGAGGAGCCAAATATGTTTTATTTGTGATGGAGAAGCTTTAGGTAGTAAAATTAAAAAAAAACAGTTCAAATTATGGTGGAGGAGTCAAAAAAGTTTACTAATTTTTTGTTGTTATAATGCAAACTTTAGGCAGAACCTCCACCAAAATTTTAAAAATAATTCGATAATTTTTGTGGACGATTCAGCTAAAATAACCATTAGGTCTGATGTTTGAAGTAATCTAGATGAAATATTGTGGGCATAAAAAAGCCAAATTTTAATCCAGAGCTTGGTCAATTTTATATATTAAAGCATTCTTCGTGGAGAAATTCTACGCGCGTAATAGAATAAGAAAGTTGTACAGGAGACACTGCAGTGTATGGTCCTTTCATCTCGGCGTTGTATCATTTGAGGGTCCATTACGGGCGGATATGCCGCTATTTGTCATCCGTGTTGGGCGAAATTTATTTGGGATGTTTACGTTTTGCTGGAAATAAAAATACCCCCCTTTCATAATGCACCTACCGAGCGAGTATAGAGCGTTTTTTTATGTGAAATAAGGAAAAAAACGTTCGCCCAACTCGTTAAGCAAACGTGAATTCAGCTGTTCAGTTCTATTCGCGATTTCCGATAAGACAAATAGCCCGCATTTCAATTTTGTGATTTTACGCGAAGACGTTGAAAAGTTTTATTTTATTTGTTTGAGTTCGCTGCTACAAATGACGTACCTCCATTTTCCGGGCATTAGATAGATACCTCTATTAACGTAGAGTTTCCGCTGAAATGCAAATTTCCCATTACACTACATCCAGATTATTTTCGACATATATTTTCAAGTGTTGAATTTTTTATCTTACATTTGAATCGTTCTACCCAATGCCGAATATCTAAAACCAACTTATCGGAATCCCTTCGATGTCCCTAAGGCGGATTTCGTGTCGAATTTACTTCGTTTTATTCTCAACATCCATTATTTATGCTATGTACTTACAACCTTAGCGCTAATAGATAACAGATAATGACGAAACCTCATTGTTGCTAACGCCGTGGAAGTGAGTTTGCTGCAGCATCAGATAATTGAATTGCTTAGTAATATTCATTAGTCGTCCGTGTGGATGATTGGATAAATCCTATGTAGTAGTTGATTATACAAAGGTAATAGTTTGTATGGAAGAAGCAATTACCTAAATGTATTGTGCTAGGTAGATGTAAATATATTTTGCGTTATATGAAGGTAGAAATAAAAAAAAACCACCAAACAAAGGACTTCCGCAGGCTCAGGCGCGTCTCGAAGCGATATAGAGACAGATAAATACCTCGACAGCTCCGGTATTAGTCTGACGGGCACATTATGAATCATACTGACACGGTAGGGCTTTACTTGGCACGTTATTATACCTCCAACTGATGCATTACATAATCGATCTTCAATATCTAAGAGCTGCGCGAACACAATCTACCATGTTTTAGCATAAAACGCCGCCATAATTAAATTATCAATCTTGCATTAATTGTGTTTTTTTTAGAGTAAAGTACGGATCTGTAGCGGGGACGTAAACGTGTAACCGGCATCATAAAATTTGCCTATTGAAAGCAATGAAAATAGGTGGTGATAGTGTAATCCAGAATTTATTCGTATCGAACACGAAAAATAAATTTAAAAGAGCACGACCGAAAATCCGCATAAATTTCTCTTTAACGCCCTGTTTGTGTTTAACGGCGTAATTTACAGGTAGATCGTTCGGAAAAAAATTGAGGTTTAATTTCGTTCGGATCGGAATAACTGATAGTGCGCCGGGCAGGTCGTGTAAAACGGATTGATTTCGTGGAAATTACCGTTAACCGCCTCGTGAATTTTATAAATTCATGCCGTCGTTATTTTAAATAATTCCGTTGCCAGTCGGAGAGCTCGACCGTTCGCTTTTTAATTGGACGTTCTCACGACCCCGAAAAACTTGTTATATAAAAAAATACGAGCGAGTCGTATATGGAAATGTACGCGCGTCTTTTTTTCCAACGAGTGCGGAAAAACCGACGTCGCATAATTAATTGCGAACTATTTTCCCCAGACGGTTGGAAATTCTCTAAAAATACACCCGATGAAAAATGGCCTTCCATTTCCGAACGACAATGAAAGCAGTCCCCGTTGAAAACGAGATAATCTTTGTTGATGTAACTTCCGATAACACCAGCGCTACTAAAGCGAACTAAAACTAGTATAGGCAAGTTGAACGAGCGAAACTTTTACGTACACATTTCTAAATTTACTTTATATACCATTTTTATACCACAAATGATCATTTGTCGTACTGTAAATGCGCCTAATTAACCCCAAAACCGGCATCTAATCGACCGTACTCCGTATTAAATCCATCGAAACTCACGAGCTCCCGCTCTAATCCATCCGCATACTTAGGAACGTTGATAGTGTCCAAATGTCCTTTTGTAACCTGAACTATGTCAGGCTATCCTCGAATCCTGGGAGTAGCGTAAGCTCCGCAGAAACTTCAACCGGCAAAGCCGCATTGTTTGAACTAAATTTGCATTCTCCTTGCCCAAATGTATTTACATAAATCAAGAGCCGCCCCGGAAAAATTACCCACCCCGTTGAGTTGCACACTTTAAACCTATAGAGTGCTTTATACATTAGATTTTTTCATGCAGCATTGCCGAAGCCCCTCTCAAATAAAATCCATCCGTCCGCAGGTAATTTAATATTTATTTTTACATGCTGAAATTTAGCGGATACAAAACCACGTCAGTGATTTGTCGGAAATTTAAACCCGCATGTTTATCCCCTTGTTAACGTAATCAAAATTCTCGCCCGTTCGGGCTCGGCGCAAAAGGCAGGCCGGCCTGATCGAATTAAAACACCGAATGCATAATTAAGGACGCGCTGATAAAAACAAAAACGATAACGATTTCGTTAAGTCCACTCCCGTACGGCTTAAAAACAACATTCCCCGATCGCGAGTCTGCACCAGCAAAACCGAACCCGACCATCCTACTAGACTGCGCCAATTTCATTTCAACCGGAATTTTAATGCCGGCCAAGTAAGCAGATTATGAGCGGAAAATTTCCTTTTAAGGGCTTAATTCGCGCGCACCTAATTAAGATATTACGTGTTACTATTAAACCCGGGACGTAAAGAGTTTTTAATATGGCCCCCGTTCATTTATTGAAACGGTCGTACATTCCAATTAAACGTGAATTAGTGGGGCACGGGGAAAAAACGGCCCCGCAGCGGATTAGCCGCGTCCGTGTGAGCCCGAAAAGGCGGAGCATTTGCATTATGTATCAACCGAGAAAGCTGGAATGCAGCCAAATAATGGATGCCGGTGCACGGAGATCCAGGTTCCTTATTAAAAATTTACGAACGCAAAAGGTAGACGTCGCTACGGTTTACTATAAAGAAACGCGACAGAACGGAGGACGTTTATATTAATAATGATAGATAAGTAGGTAACTTGAAGAAAAATATATATTTTTTCCAGTTACATCTACGTGGATACCATTATTAGGTATGTACAAAATGCTATGTGAAATACAGGGTGTAACATATATCGAAAATTGACTTAATTTTGATCCCATATTATATGAAAAATGCCTTCTATACAATGCAATTTTTTACATTTTAAAAAGCGATAAATCTCCAAAGGAGTTAAAAACTGAAGGAGTTAGCTCGAGGGTCTGAAGAAAATAAGATTTATACTATCTTGTTTGTTATTATAAATACCTTTTTGTTACTTCATCTTGAAAAATTGAGATTTTTTTTGTTACACTATACAATGAGTAGATTTTTTATCGTTGCTCCATTATAAAGCAGCCAAAAGAAATTCATCTTGCCTCCATTATTACATTATCCTTCATCTTTATTATCTTATTTGTTATTTTTAATCACAGTATTAGCAAGAAACCAAAACGAATCCTTCCTCTATCATAGTGGAATCGTTTTATTTTTCTAATCCTTTCGGTGCTGTTATATTAAATCGCGACATTCTTCTTCTCGTTTCGCGTCTCGCTTTCTTTTAAAATAAATAGGCGAAATTTAAGGGTATTAAACTTGCGGACAATATTGCCGTCTAAACTCCGAAAAAACCGCTCTCGACGGAAATATATGGCGACCGACATTAAATTTTAGGTTCATTACACCGCTCAGAGTCCTGTGGCAGGAATTTTTCAGGACACTAATTAGTCCGAGGGCCAAGGGGAATTAAAGAATTTACTATTTGCTATTTATTGAGCTATTTTGCTACCTACTACATAAAAGCATTCTCTATAGCATTATTTAATATGTTTTATTCAATACACTCGAATAAAACAAAAGGCCTGTTTATGGCATTATTATATGTTCATGTAAATAGAAAACTAAATTTAAATTTCAGTTAAATTAGAGTTATTATTATTTGTGCTGGTGATGAATATAATAGTATAGGTAAGTATAGTATTATAAGAATTGAGAGTTTGCGTATGGTCTATATATTTCAAGGACGAGGATAAACAGTCCCCTGGAAAGTGCTCGGAGAATGTCCCGCGGGCGAAATGCCTAACGGCTACTTTGTTGGTTTTGTAATGTAATTGAATTTAGGTCGGATAAAAGTTTGGGCAAAGGTAAAAGACAAATACTCCAAGTTTAATTTAAAGCGTACAACACTTAGTAAAATTATGCTGCGGAGTCCGGAATAGCCTTTTTCTGCGCTGCTTCGAATTCCCATCGGATCACCCTGTAGAGACAGTAACAGAGGAAAACGACTTTTTGAAGTATTTCCGCAAACGCGATCCATAACAAAAACCGACCGTACCGGCGAGTAATAAAATCGAGAGCGAACAGAAGTATTCCGGAACTATATTATTCATTCCGAAATTGAATTCCGCCGCGCCGGCACAATTTTCAGGTAAACGTAATTTGATGAGAGAAGAAGGATAAACTCCGCATCCATAGTTTTATTGAAATCGGATAGAGTTTTTCGCCGGAAAGCTACACAACTAAATGGAATTAAAGGAATCTTCGAGAACCTTTGTCTTTTCCGGAGAAGCCGGAGAGCGCGCGCGGATAACTCGTAGCTTCGCCTTTCCCAAAGGACCGGCGCTCGTTGTTTTTTACTGCAGCAGTTCTTTAAAGTCTTCCTACCAATGGCGGCGCCTTGCATATTTCTCGAATAAACTATCCCAGAAATTATTTCACCTCGAATTCCGCATTCTTTATAAAAAATCAACCAACAAAAGGCCACCCTGTAAATACCGTCCATAGGGAATTTAATCGGTATCGGTGCCACCCGTTGATCGTATTACACTTTATTATCCTCATCCCGGGTATCGATGTATTTTAATTAACTGAACAAGCCGAATTTCTGTCCCCCTTAACGGCGATATGGCGAGGCGTTAGAGCCACTTTGTGCTCGATTGGATTTCGAATTTAATCTATTCTAATTTGCTCTACGCATTCCTAGGAGTAACCTAGCTAATTACGCGACGTTTCTCCTCGATTCCTTGGATTGTTCTCATTTCCCACGAGCTCCGGCTATTCTATATAGAGCTGCAGGCGTCACTCACTGCCGTAAGCAATAAATAAAATACGTATATTATTTGAATAAAATCTAATATGCTAATTGAACAGAAAGTCTGTTTTATTCGGGCGGATGACTCGTGTAAATTTTTAGATTAGTTCGTCGGAAAACTTCGTTTATTTGAAACAAAAACGCTCCCGATCGCCGAGAAAGGCAATTTATTACGTAGACTTAGAACTTCGAATCCACCTCAGTAACTTTTTTCGATAGTTTAAATACCCCGGCTCCGGGATTGTCTGGATGAATTGGAAAGCTATGCCCGATTTTTTTTTAATCGACCGTCCGATTGAATTGCCGGCGGATTTTTAGTACAATACGTTTCTCGAAAAGGGAATTAAAATCATCTCCGGTGCGCTATACATGAACATCTCTCGACCATCCACAGGTCCTTCGTGAAAACTTTAATTGCCTGGGAGCGCCGGCTCGAAGAAACGGGTTAATTAGTCGGCGTTTCAACGGGAAATTTATTAAAAACCGCGCAATTAACAACAAGTCCGCGAGCGATAAATGCACTACATAACGAGACGCACTAAACGTCGCGATTCGACGACAACAAGGCCAGACATGATTCGATTTCGGCGCTCTAATTGCGCACTTATATCGATTTCGGGAACGTTCTGTATTAACATTCGTTATGTACGGTCCTTTCGGTATACAAATCAGGTCGCATTGGGCGCGATTGCCTTTTGTGCGCGTCCGTATTTAAGCCTGAAATCAAAGCGACCGCGAATATACAAAATGGTCCCGTGCAATATTAGGCGGTGCACGGCATTTCTGGTTATAAATAGTTCATTACTCATAATGCGCCCTATTGAAATATTAATTCGACATAATGCGATAGTGTTTTAACGGGTTATTTATGTATGTGTACTATTGACTCTCTGTCTAATACTCGATGATATGTTGCAAGTAACGATTAAATTCGTATAAATTATTGTATCGCGTTGTCAACTAGCATCCCGTGAATTGAGACTGGCGGTTTAACGTTGAGTAAAAAAAATGTTGTTTAGTTAAAACGCGACAATTTCCACTCTAGTTTTAAGGGCGGCCTTGCAAAATGTTATAATTAAAACCGACTCTGCGCGACTGCAGGAATTGGACGCGGCAAAAAGCGCGACGGCATCAAAACAGGAAGAAAACAGCGGAAAAAGTTCCGTCGCTGTAGCGGAGACGTTTGTAAACTTTCATTAGTGCAACTTCGAAAAAGCACGTAAGGCTTTTTTTCTACCGTAGATAACATTGAAACCTCCACTTCGGTACACGCTGAAACAGGTACTCGAAGGGACTTTTAAAATGCTGTTGTTTTAACCTAAAATACAGTATTTTTGCATAAATTTTCATGCATTTTGTACTACTTTTATCCAAGCAACTTTAACGATTTTGTAGCTATACACCAGCGCTGTTATAATAGAGGTATTGATAACTAATTATTAGTTGTATCAAAGATATTATTTGATTTCCTGCAAGATATATCGTGCTTGCTTCCCAGGAGTGTCGTCCGTCGCGGAATTGGCAGAAGATATATAGAAAAAAAAAAGAAATAACACAAACCGAAACCATCTATATTGGGTTTATTATAAAGTGAAACTTCTCGAACGGAAAAAGTTAGCGAGCCTGACACTGGCTTTCGGCGTAGTTTTATTCTTTAAAAGGGGCCGTATCTCGACTCCCCGGTGAATAGGCAGTGACATTATAGACACGGCGACACGAAAACTAAAGAGGAAATTGACAGAAAAGCGAATTTAATCTAGGTCCTGTGCGTTCTTGAATTACAAAGGGAGTATTTTTCAATTGACGTCACTCCGACTTCGTTTTAATGACGCCGTGAAATTGATATTTCGAAACGAAAAAAAGCTCCTTTTAATAGCAATCTACTCGAAAGAATCGCAGTTGTAAATCTCCCGGCTTTAATATCCTCGAAGAAGAGTTTTCGCAAACTAGATAATAACTAATTATTTCGATTCTCCTGATAGCGATATATATCTCGAAACAAAAAAAGAAAGCGAACATATACTTTACGGAAAATGAATAGCTCGAGCGCGAAATTTATGCAGCTTCCCCGGCAATTCGCCGACTATGCAAGAAAATTACCGGGCGCGTACGCGAAATCAAGCGAAGAACCCAATTTGCAATATTACGATCTTCCAGCGCAAATATGAATAATTGTTTACGTAGTCTCGACAATTAAGCCAAATTCAGGATGAGCTAATAAATAGCAGGAATTTCGACTAATTAATTTTCCGCATTGTCAACGACAAACGCACAATGGCATCAAAAACAGTCCCTATATCCTATCTTAATAATATACATTTACCTGTACGATTTTTTACGATAAATTTGTATCTAATTAATGCAGATAATTAAGCAAGTTTATGTTATATTTGGTGCTTGATTTGTAATTAAAAGCAAAACGTCCAAACCAATTTCGAATCGGCAATGTTCTAATTCGACATGTAACAAAGTTAATACCTACCTGCTCATGAATATTAATCGAGTTATACCTCTCTAAGGAGGAGACAAATATGATATCCAGATAATCCAGATAATAGATGTTAACACTCCATGGAAATTCCAGATGTTTGGTATTAACTTTCCAACTAGATTCTTCTCTTCCAATTCCAATAACATTTTTATATGTATAGTTATAACACAGCTAATTATATGATCAAAAATAAATGGAAGCAAATAGGTTTTGTTCCTCCGATGGGAAGAATTCCAATTTAGCTACTTGGAGTCTAGCTAGACGAAATGAGAAAAAGGGCCAGTAAGTAACGTAGGAATTTATCGGCATATTTTCCGGCCGGAGCAGGTTGGAACAGGAAGAATTTTAATTTTAAATTTAATCCGGGGCGTATTGGAGGCGACGCGCCGCGACGGCACTACTCGAAATAAATACGTAAACATCCCCGGTTGACTTATAGCGGACAATTCCGTACGTCGCTGTCCCTTTATTGGGCCGGTAATTTATTATTTACGTGCGGTGACACTTATTGAAAAAAATCGCCGGCTTATTTCTCAAGTTAATGCGCTCGTTGTGTAATATGCCTCCAACTGAAAAGTAGAAGTAATCGTATTAAAGGAGGTTTTTTTCTTGCTCGAAGAACAAGTTGCCGACGTTGTTTATTTTTATGTTAGGCGAATGGGAAAGTGTTTTTCTTCTTTTTTCCAGCGATTTTCGGTTGTTTGGAAAGGTTTGTATGAAGAAACATCCAGAGTAAATTAATTAATAAATCATTGGTGGAATATTTTGGTTAATTTTATTGAGTATATTTTATAGGAAGATATATTAATTTTAAAATCGATTCAAAGTGTCAACATAAGTGACTATTACATTTTAAACCATAAAATTATCTATATATAGGTATACGTATTAATTAAAAGCACGAAATTGTCGTAATAAACTACATATAATTTTCCACTTTGATGTTATTAACAATTCAACAGTCAAAAGTGCTGCTAAAAATCGATCGGTCCATTCCGAATGTACCATCATACGGACAGTAATTACGTCAAATTACATTTCGTTTCGCCCGTCAAAGGGCGTAAATTTAAAGGTTTCGGCCATAATTAATACTCCTGCCACTGAATCAATCCATAATTCCGAATTTTTCAACTCGAAAAATTCATTCCGGCCAATTAACCCGAATCGCCATCGAAAAGAACGCTTCTATTAGCAATCAAACAAGTTTCCTCTACGACGAAAGTTTCGCCGCATAAAATCCGGCCGTATGCAAAGTCCGAGCCGGTGGAGCTGATTAAATCAACCGGAGCAGGAGGGCAAACAGCACGGAAACAAGAGTCTCGCGACTGTACGATTTTCCCGGACAGACGCCGCCGAAGAGAGAGGGCGTCGCGTCCGCAACGGGCGATACAATTCCGGGTTTGATTGCGCAACTTTGCACTTTGTTAACTCCTCGACGTCGGGAGAGCGTCGAGTGCACCGTTTCGGAATTATAATGGTTAAACTTGAAATTAGAGAGGCGACTTTTAGGCCGGGATATGCATGAGTAAAGAGCGGTTAAGTTTTCTAAATTACTACCTATCTAATGGACATGTTTGCTAATGGTTGTTTACTCTAAGAGCGCTAGTTGACTTATGCAAGAAGAGGCCACTTACAATTTACTCAACGTTATAATTACTAGTATAATCATACCTGCTCAATTACTAGTCATTTAACGATGAGTTTTTTAAAAATCTTTTGACGAATTTGCGACCTGTAAATCAAACCACTACTGCACAACTAGAAAACGCAAAATGTATATGAACAGACGAGGAGGCGGTTGAGCGAGGGCGGAATAAATGACCCGTTATGATTTAAGTTTGGAGAAAGTTTTAATTGCGAAATAGCTGGGTTGTACGACTGGGGGTAGGTGTAATTTCGAATTGTTCGCCTGGAAGTATAGGCTCTTTTAAAAATTCATTACCTGAAGTTGGAGAAATCGATAGGGACGGACAAAAAAGGGTTAATCGAAAGTTTAAAATTACGAATTAAATAGTTATCACAATGGGTTTTAATCGTTAGTAAATAAATGAAAATAAAGGATTCAAACGAAAATGTGCCGGGTTAAATTTATTCGACTCGCGGAGAATTATGTATGCCTGTTTATTCTTAAGCCATATATCAAAAAGATGCTATTCGCAAAAAAGAGTGGAACTTAGTCGGAACGTCGGCGTTAGAAAACTTCGGTCGAGTTAAACAAGATTTATGGCCCTTTTTTTAAAGCGAGTTTTCCTTATTAAATCAATTCTCACCGACGTATTGCGTTCTCAAAGTTTCCCGGAGACCCCGTAAGTTTTAATGTACTAGCAAAAACTTACTTTTTCTAGCAGTGGGCGGAAAGCTGGCGCCTGCCACGCTTATGCGTGAGCACTTTTCGAACACTATTTTATTATTTTACCCATGTATCTTACCAGAAAGAAGATCTCATTCAGGAAATCGAGATATGGCGATTCCTGTGACCCAATTTCCTCGAGATGTAGCAGAAGTTTTGACAATATTTCTCGCTAGAAAGGCGATAAAAAGGGGCTCCAGACGAACGGGCGCCTCGTCGCTTATCCAGCAAGCGACCTGGATTCCGTCCAAAATCCGCGATATCCCGAAAAAATATCGACTGTTTAAATTAATAAATAAAACAGTCGTTCAAAGATTTACAGACGGCCGTAAAAGCGATATTAGATATTCATTAAATATGCAGTAAAATAAACGTTCTAATAAAATAAATCGCGCGCCGGAGTTCTTATTATGACGAATATATCACTCGGATGCAGCAGTAGATTTTATTGAACAGTTTAAAAGGGGGATTTAAGGCGAAAATAAAACGCCGATTTATTTCCATCTTCTTTATTTTTCAAATAAAGTTCCGAGTGTAATTCAAAATTGAGATTTTTCGCGCGTTAACGCAAGCGCCATGGAATCGAAGTTATAGGATACACCAACATAGGGATGGGAATCTAAGTTACATAAACCCCATATACGGTTCTAATTTTTATAACTTACAGGGGATTCCCATACTTAAATTTCTCTAATCTAATGTAAATAGCTTGAATTTTTATTCTATTGATGCAAACGTCGATTAGATAATTAAAACGGAGCGCCAGTATCGACTCCACGATGCCTCGCATTCAACGCCAGTAAACATTAGGTTATTAATACAGCAATTATACAATATATATTTACATTTAATTTTCAGTATATAGATATATCTTACGATAATAAATCAACTATTTGATTAGCTACATAAACTCTCGATCAAAATAATTTCGGTTATTATTATTACACACTCAATATTCGCTAATAATTAACAATTTTTTAAGGCTGTACAGCCAACATAGTTTGTGATCACAGGGATTTTTCTTTTTTTATGTACATTAAAACCTTCTTTAGTGGTGAAGCTTTACCGAAAATTAACCAGTCTTTGCAAAAATGGCAATATTGCATCAGGTTTAGAATGAACTGTGCCTTTGTTGTCTATTTCAATTATTAAATTTGCTATTAGAATCTATGAAATTATGCAATAGAAGGGTTAATTAGGATTTTTGGTTCACCGAATACCGTTCGGGTTTCAATGTAGATTTTGTTCACACATTTAAGCACCAAATGCCAAACAATCAACCGATATTTCGAAAAATATAACAATAAAAAATAAAGAAAATACAGACTAGGTTTCTTAGGACATGTAGGTAAACATTTTTTGGGGTTAGATAGTTTATAGAACCATTCAATATTATAATAATTGATTTACGAAATACAGTCAGTGCTTAAAATTTTGAAAATTTCGCTTGCGCGTCGTTTCGTGATAATTTCTTCAAATTCGCAATCCGACCGGATTGGATACGATAAAAAATATAAACATTTGGTTGCGTACGATTACAATAATTCCAGTATAAAAAATTAAATTGGAAAACGACACGCAAACTTTTTAAATACACGCTACTTACTATGTTATACATTTACTTATGATAAAAATTATACAATATATAAATTATGTATTAACCTTCAAAAGGATGAACGACTAGTAAATATGATTGTTTTTAACATTGAAGGATGTAGGATATGTACAAAAAAGTTCGAAAAATGCATCCGAACAAAGTCGAACTTCTTATATCTTCCTTTAGCATAATTTTAATTCGAATCCACACGACATAATTTAGAGCGGAATTTTCTCCAAATGAAAATTCCAGATGAAATTCGACTTCGTACGTACATACGTAGATAGGAGAAAATAACATTATACAGCGAACAATTTTAGTGCCATATGAAACTACACTGACGGTAAAAAGGGTAACGCAAACGAAACGGAACGGAACAATGTACAAAAAAAGACAGGGGGAATGTTGAAAGCAGCGCTCTATTATAATCGAAGAGTTTTTTCCATCACTGTTTTTGGCGTTTTATATACAGTGCGTCTCGTTCAAAGTCACATACGCGCCAAAAAAACCCATCAATTCTCCAACCGATAAATGCAAAAATTCCAAAAATGAGCCATCCTGTATACCTACCTCTTTTCACACGTATAACACACGCGTGTTTACGTCAACGTACTAGCCCGCGAATGAAACCGGCAGGAGAATTATCTAGAAGACATGTACAATAGGCCGTAGCACAGGCCAGACAGCGAGGCGCTCAGGAAAACCGATCCTTGACTCGAAGCCGCTGAAACACAAGAAAATATCCCGTTTTAATGACGAAGTTTCATTAAAAACAACTCTCATTTCAAGCTGGAAAATTGTCTTTTCCATGCGGCACATCTGGAACACTATACAAGGTGAATCTTTACCGCTTTACTTAATACTTTTAATTAATAAATCATCCTGTATTTCCTTAAATAAGAGAGTTATGCAACTTTTAATGGTCATTTGGTGTCACTGTTAAAGTATGTATAGCTCACCATGAATCACCCTGTATACAAACACCTTATACAGGGTGTCCCAATGAAAAGTAGCCCATCAAAAAAGCATGCGATTTTCGCAGGTATATCTTATTTTGCTATAACTTTTTGTTACAGTGACACAAAAATTTTGTATCGTCTGTGCAGGATGTTTCAAAAATCCTCCTCTTTTAAATTCACATTAACTAAATTTTATGATATAAGACATCTTCTTTTGTACAATAACATGTACGAATAACACATTTTTAAAAAGTAGAAAAGTATATCTTTCAAAATATCTCTACATATACGGGGTGTTCCTTAAAAAATTGGTTACTGTGTATTTAAAACAGGAGATTTTGATAAAACTCCCTGTATTGGTAATGCATGATTTCTGTATCAGTGTAACAAAACTTACAATAAAATAAAACATATCTGAGAAAACCGCATGTTTTTACGATTATGCGTTTATATACAAATAACAAGCTCATTAAAGGGGCTACTTTTCATTGGGACACCCTGTATTGTAAAAGTTCTGGCAAACATTTCATCTGGGAAATCTGGTGGAAATCAATGCGATAAACCAGAAATCTTCCGAGGCCGATTCTGCGTGGCGGAGGTGAAACTGCGGGGATGAAACGATAATATCAACACACGTGTTTTGCAACGCTGGAACAATGTTATCGGTTCGAGATAATACGCTTTTCTCGTAATTCTTCGGCAGTGACGTGCGGGGCTTCCTGACAATGCACGCCCGAGATAAACTCTCGACGGAGAGAGGAGCCGGCCGATAAAAGGAAAAAATCCGGACAACGGCGGAAAAACCGTGGGGGAAATCTCGAAAGGAATTGTGCGAGCCAGTCGATGCGCGAAGAGTTTCTTTTGTGGCGATTAATTATTAATGACCGTTGGATTTTTCACGAAATCGCTGTACGATGTTTATTATTATACAGTGTGTCCCAAAACGAAATTTATAACGACGTTTTCTTCTATGAGTTATGGCGTTAATTTTCGTTTAAATTTCTCGAGGAAAACCGAAGGAATTTTTCAATCGAGTTTAATTACAATCAGAAACTAACACCTTAGTATTTACTACGTTTTCAATTAACTACAACGCCGATCATTATTGAGCTCGCTTCCTAACAACCCACCCTAAACGAACTAAATCACGAAAAGTGATGTTGATACTCGTTAAGGGGATTACAACCAACGAAAAATCGCTATTTAACTAACCGATAATTGTCTGTTGGAAAATCGCTAAATAATACACTTCCCTCCACCTAGAAATACAGGGGTTAGTTAATACGATACGTACGAGGGCAGCTCGATAAGTAAGCTCGGACTTGTCAATCTTTTAGTTGAAAAAATAAACTCAGTCTCTATTCGGCAAATAATGCACTTCCTCTTTACGACGCCTTGACAACGACAACAAAAGCGGTTAATTACGTTTCTGTCAAGAAACAGGCAACGAACAAAAACCATTAGAAAGCGCGCAGTTCCAGATCGTTCCGCTTCAATCGCAGCATCGCAGCTTTTCCGTATGGCATTCGTACAAGACGCGAACAGGTTTTTATTGCCTGCTCGTCGTCGAATAAACATTACACGCTGGTGCACGTTTATAATTACTTTTCGAGATAAACTCCTTCATACGGCTGATTGATTTTCCCTAATACAAATCCTCAATACCTACACCAAGACCCTGAAAGCGTGTCGTTAAGGGAGTGTTTTCCATCAGGCAATATTTTAGTATATAAAAGATATAAATTGTGTATTACGAATTATTTTGAGGGGTTGGATTCACCCTATAGTAAGCGGTAAAATTGAGTATTATATTACTGTAATCTGCACATTATACACGTGCAAACATGAGGATTATTGAGATACGGTTAGTTTAAAAAAATCGTCCGGGTTTTATTGCGTTTCGAACGTTTTGTTTATCTTCGAATATACCATCGATTCTCCATTAGCAAATATTTAATTTTTTGCTCCGTGCATACGAATAAATAGTTGGTAATTTTTTTCTTCGTGTATAAACGCAACGTCGGGGGGGGCGGGGGGCGGTTCGGGGCTGTTTTATGCCGGGTTTAGGGAAAGCAACAAACGTGTAATATGAGCAGCTTCGTCTACGGCTTTTCTTCCTTCGCATCCGCAGCTTTCGCTTTCATTTCCCGGCAGATATTTCCTTTTCCCCCTTATTAAAACTCCAAACATCGCGACGTTTATCTTTCATTACGACTTCTGCAACTCGAACTCCCGCCTGGGAAACTTTTCCGTATCATCGCGACGAAATTAATATCGTCTACTCGTGTAACGATCAATTTTCTTTAATTTACGATAACGGCGACTAAAAAAATATTCAAACCTCACCGGTTAATTTTCAATGCCTCAAGGCATACTCGGTGCAAGAAGTGTTACCCATAAATCTCGCTCTATGTGTACCTAAAGCCGCGGGAAATTAATATTTTCCACGTCATGTCTGATGTCGAATTTGCACATTGATGGACAAGCACTTGCGGAGCGTTCGCTCTATTGATAAAGTCCTTTATTTGCCAAACGTGACTCATCTTAGGGATTCTTGCATAACTATAATAGCCCGTTGATCTGCGGCTCTGCGTTTAGCACGACGAACGGTCCTCGAATCAACAATGGAAAGTTCCCATCGACGTGAAACTTGTTTCTCGGTGTAACCGAGCTTTTTTCCAGTGCGAATTCGCAGTATTGCCTGGCGGACGCGCTAATTTAGAGAGGGGTTTTTAAGAAAATTGAGTTGAAAAATCGGGCGAACAATAACGGATCGCGGAAAACAGAACAAAAATGCAGTCGTATCTCTAGCCGGTGGCGGTAAACACGTTCGCAAAACAGAAAACAAATTGCTGTTTTTCTGTATACGGCTTCTATTTTTCTATTTTTCGCGTCAAACACGCATTCACACCGGCGTTATCCGTTCCCTGCATACATATTTATCATGTTTATTTGGAAATATGTTCCTTTAAAATCGCGAACTGCACGGCACAACCAGCTTTATAATTAGGTCACTACGAAACACAAAAAGTAACACCCTAAATGTAAACATATAAAAATGAATTTAGTATAAACTGTACTTACACTATACATTTATTGTTACTTGCAAGGATGAAGGATAATTTGTATAGAAATCCTCTAGAAAAAAATCAACTTCCAAACCATCAACATGATTTGTTGTTCGTTTGAACAAACAAAGTCTATTTACAATTCTCCGATCTCAAATTTCGCCCTCTTCTCCTTGTCCCCTTCGCCTATATCGTCCTTCAAAATAACTCTATAAATGCGCAATGAAACGATACCGATCCCGAGGAAAAAACGCAAATAAATTTCTCCGACTTCGAGCAACATTGGAAGGACGAAAGGAGACAAACCGCCGAGGAAAACGACCGAAAGCAAACAATCCTGGAATTGATGAAACACAGGAACACTACAGAGTCTAGATTTATTTATTTTTTCTACTCATAAATGCAGCAGTAACAGACCTTATTACAACCATCTTTCAACCTCAATCTCCACGTAGCATGTACAAGTTCAGTTGGAAAATTAATTTGCCAAAATTTCCGGAACGTGCGAGGTTACTAAGGTGCACAAACCGCGGTGTGTCTGGATAGCACAGAGCGCAGTAAATTTTTCAGGATACACCGGTGCATTGCAGGAAATTTATTTATGAATACTTCTGGCCGTGTTCCAATAAAACAAGCCTCCTCGGTGAATTTTTCAAGCCCCCTCGAAACTCCAAATCAACGAGATGCACATAGTACTCTCACCCACCATCTTTCTATCTACCACCCCCAAGATTTTCAAATTCATATACAATTATTAATTGCGACACCGTTCGAATTTTAATTGATCGATGGACGTCGACGAAGGCGCCTTCGTATCCCTCCCAGCAACAACGGCGGGTCGGTAAATGATAGATTAGGGTTTTGGGGGGGACGCTTACCTTGCACCCTGTCGGCGCGGGATCCGGACGGCGCCGCGGTGCCCCGGCTCTCCAGCACCGACGCCTTCTGGGGCCGCTCGCCCTCGACGCTCTCCTCGTTGCTCACCAGGTACAAGGTGGCGATGGTGGCGAGGCATTTCAATTTCATGTTGCCGCGCTTGAAGTGCTTGTGCCTCACTTGGAATTCCAGGCCCAGGATCGTCGATTCCAGACCCTCGCGACCTGCCAAGTAATTTATACATTGGGATTAATAACGCATTAGTTGAATTTTAGGTGCATACTTTGATATAAAAATTTAAGGATATAAAGGGTGGCCCAGAATTCACGCCCCACCGATAAAGGCCTTATGGAAACGACAATGGAGATGACGAAATTGCAGTCGAAAACATGAAAAAGTTATTCTTTTTGTAAATAAAGAGGTTTAAAATTGACCAATCTCAGTAGCAGTTCACATATGCGAAAATGACGTGAATTGGCTATACACCAATTTGACATTATTGAAAGATTCTATGTCCTATTAAATTTTAAGGTTAACAAAAGGTGCCAAAATCAGCTGCGACTAATGATCAAATATTTGCTTTCAAATCGATCAAAAAATGGATTATTCGATTCGAACCACTTTTCAGGCAATAAAAAAATTCTGTAGGTTTGATATCAGCACGACGAAGCTCCTGAATGATCGATTTGAAAGCAAATCTTTAAATAGTCACAGCTGATTTTAGCAGCTTTTGTTAACCTTGAAAGTGTAAAGGAAATAGAATCTTTCAATAATGTCAAGTTGGTGTATGGCTAATTCACGTCATTTTCGTTGATTTGAATTCCTACTGGGATTGGTTGATTTTAAACCTCTTTATTTACCAAATGAAAAACTTTTTCATGTTTTCGACTGCAGTTTTGGCATCTCCATTGTCGTTTCCATAAGGCATTTCCCGGTGGGGCGTGAGTTCTGGGCCACCCTGTATACAGGATGTTCCAAGATTATTATTTATATTTATTTAGAAGAAGAGATGAATTAATGTATTTTAGTGAAGTAGTAATGTACACTTTAAATCTCTGGGAATTATAATTTTTTTATTTTTGCAATGTTGAAGGATAGTCCTGTATGCACGGAACAACTATTAAAAAACTGAAACAAACTTTAGGCGAGCTAAACATAAATGCTTCATTTCGAAAAATATGATTAATAGAAGTTTCATAATTCCAGTCATTTACTGAGAAGCATCGTTTTACTGTCGCAAAAAGCGCAAGCTTAAGAAGTTTTCGCATTAAAAAAAATTTAATGGGAGACATAAAACCGAATAACCGGTGCAGTTTTTGTTTTGTTTTTGATTACTTAAAGGACGTCCGAAATTCGATTAAAGTCGCATGAATTTTATATATATATTTATTATTTTTTTTTCGGAGAAGCTCACCCCGACGTGGATGTGTCACTTCCAAGTTTATGCACCATACATTTTGCACAATATACAACGCTTCAAGGCGCATACCGTTTTCTCGACAACCCGGCGAAGATCTATAAAAGTCAATTTGAAGCGACTTTTCGCTCCTCCGCGCCAGAGGCGGGGAAGTCGCAAGCGAACAGTCTTAATTAAAAAAAAATTAAGAATGATAAATTAGTTGTTTCTCTCTTCGCGCGATTCGTCCCACTTCTGATTTCGGCGTTTTCTTTCGATTCGCGCAGCCCTCCGGCCGGTTTTCCCGGTTTAATTATCGCAAAATCGCCGGAGCCAACGCTGGTCGTTGCTCTATATCAGTGGCATGTTCGAACGTGTCGTCCACCAATATTGCATTTTTGATGCACTTTCGCATTTTACATTTATTCGAATGAGTGGAATTTATCGAGGAATATTCCAACGATATATTCGAATATTTTAATATGCATGGTTTAACATCCTGTATATCTACCCAAGGGTAAAGAAAAAAAACCCTTACCTAAGGTGATGGTTTCGGGTCCTCTGAGGAACTTGGGATCGGCGGATTCTCCGTTGATCATCCAATTGAGTTGGGCCGCGGGTTTCGACTTGCCCGACGTGCAATTCACACGAACTGTATCGCCCACTTGATAGCGGGGACGCCCGCCCGATATCTTCGGACCTTCCTCCGGAAGAGCTGAAATAGATAAACACCCTTATTACTTAATTGCCCGCTTTATAAATCACTGAAAATAGCGGATTTTCTGGTTTATCGTGTTTTTTTTGAAGATATGGCAACGTTGCGGTGGGACCGATAGAATTAAGGTTTCCTGTAATAGGTTGAATAACGCAACGGGCCCATCAGAAAAGGGAAAATACGTAGTTCTTTTTATTGATACGGCGCGCGGGAGTCGGGCAAAAAAGCTCGGAAGACTTGGAGGAATTGGGGCGAATGGGAGATGATGCCCCTTAGGGTTTTATGGGAGTATCGGTTTTTCATTTAGGGGGGCCGTTTCCGTCGATTTATATCGCAGTCGTTATTGTCTCTGGCCGGGCCCGTCGGCTGAAATCTACTTTTTTTTCCCACCTTTCGCACGTTCGCCCGTCGTTTTCTTGTATTACAAAGCTGTTAATTGTTTCCCTCCAGTCCCGGTTTCCTTATTTAATCAAACACTTAACTCGCGATTATTTAATGAACTACTCAACCCCAATTAAAATAGGAGAATAATAACTTTTACTCCACTTCTACAAGTACCTACTTTTTCAAAAAAAAATTAGTTCATCCGATCGAACGTTCTGTGTATTATTTATGTACATAGCGCGGGAAATAAATGGAAGTGAACGGCAGGGGACTGGGAAAGCCGTACAATTGTAAATCATTGCATTGGAAATGTTCGGCCCATTCCCTGTTAGCCAATATTAAGGAAGTTAGGATAGCCCGGAGCCGTATTTAACCCCAAGGAACCGCTATATTCATGCGATTTTCCCTCCTAATGGCCTCCGAATCGCCTTTTAATACAACGCCAGCACTGGAATATTTTGTTTGCGTTATTGCAAATAAATCGACGGCTATGATATAGCCATTACGAATCATTGCAGAGTAGCAGGATGGGATTTTGGTGCTAATTTAAGCAAAATTCTACTACTTCCACTAATACATTTATTTAGCTACACGAGGTACTTATATTGTGCAAGAAGGGGTGGTAAATTTACGGTAGGGAGAAGATATGGAGGAAGCAGCCACCTTCCTTTCGAAATATAAGCAATAAGTGGCACAAAAGTTTTTTTATGTCCGGATAAAAACCGGCCGTTTCGCCCGAATAAATATGCCATCTCGACTCCGAAGCCGGACACTCGCTTCGTACTCAAGAATTTCATTTCGGAAAACGCATAGATAAAAAATAGCGTCGGCGGTACGTGGGCGTAATTCCCGCCGGTCGGGTGGGCGCGTATACACTGCATTCGCAGCGTTCGAACGGATTTCATATTAACTGAAGGTTCTTTTATACAAACGGAGATTTCGTGCGGCAAAGTGTATTGTCTTCAAGGCGAAAGGGAACTCGGATATTTTGATACCTCGCTGACTGCAAAAGAAAATTTCATCTCGCCCGGAATATCGGGCACTTTGTATCGAACAACAGAAAATAAAACATTCAACACCGAGCTTTATACGTAACATATTCTACCTGCTACAGATCGATAGAGATAGCCGAAGACGACAAAGACTTACATGCATCTACTAAGTGCAATAGTTCTTTAGTAAAACAAATTCAAATCAAACGTAAACTCCATTTTTCATTGTTCAAAACATTTTATCCAGTTATTTTTCATTTTCGTATAATATTCGAGCGCAACTTAATAACATAAAGGGCTCAAACGACGCGAAAACACGGCTCATTTCGCAGTTTTAATAAGGTACCAGGACAGCGTCGCGACGCCGACGGTTGTCGTCGGATTCGCGGCGTAGCCGGTGAATAAACAGCAAAAACCAACAAGTAAATATCTTGCAATTACCCGTACGCAAACATATCTCTAGTGTTTAGTTCAAAACTCTCGGCTTATTAATAAACTTTGCGATACTGTTCGGCTTGTAAATTTCAAATTACAGGCATTCTCGTTATCGCGGGGGAATAAACTGTGTCTGATGTTTTAATACTTTAAACTATTTTGCAAGTGCATATCAGCGAAATTTCCTACGCGGAATTAATACAGTGAATAGACACAGTAGAACGAACTTTACGTTAATTATGTTGCTGTATGAAGGGCAAACGGAGCTTACGGTAATTAATTATTGTGTTTTCGAAATGTCATTAATTAGTTGTAATGGACGATAATTACAATTTTAATTATTAACTAAAACAACGAATGTAGGTGTAATAAAATTCGTTTAAAGATGCGTTCTCGCAGCAATTAATTGTTTCCTGCGGATCGTACTCGATAAAATTATTGGGTGCTTCAAAGATACATTTAATACACCACCGCATTTCGTTTTATATAGTTAATAAAATATAAAATTTTACAGTTCTACCTTTAAATTAAATTAAATGGAAATTACAGTTTAATTACGAATGCATAGGCTATCACAATTTCCATTTAAAAATGATATCTTGTGACACTTAATTTTATTACATGTAGAAAGAGTCCGTTTAAGAGCGATTTAAAATAAATTTAACTTTATACTGGGCGCTGCTGCATCATCAATTGTATAAAAACCATTGAAAAAGCTGGTTAATAAAAAAACACCAATCAGTTTTGGTTATAATGATGTGAAATAAAAATTGTGATTTTTTTTGTTGTCTCGCTATAGCTTAACGAGCTTTCCCGGGAGCTTTATTTTTCTTAATAAAAAATTGCCGCTATACGAGAGAGAAATCGACGCCGGATGAAAAGAATTGAGAAATGTCGATACAAAGACGCCATTATGTAACCGTTTTCATCATAATCTCATCACACGCCAATCGATAGACAGTGAGTGATACAAACCATGAGCGTCCCCGGAGCAGAATTTCCTGCTTTATCGACAAAAAATGACAAACTGCGGACTCAAACCCTTTCAAAATACAACAATTTTGATCGCAGAAAATGTAATGTTACTGTAATTGGAAATGAGTATTTCAACTTTAATTTTCTTCTGCTTCGCTAATCGTAGGTTTCAACTCAGTATAATTTTATTTCGATAACGCGATAGCTTGATTCATTGGAAACAGGCGTCGCGCCGCTGGCGTTTACCGCGAAAAAGCGACCGAGAGGGCGGAAAAAGCGGAAAAGTTTTCCCGTTCGGGTATGTATGGCGTGAAAATCGCAAGGAATCTGAATTTGAAATCCCACAGCTCCCGACATTTCTTTACTAACTGAACACCTGTGGGATTTTGATTCGATAATGCCCCTTTAGGGCCGAACCGACTTTATGTCCTTTTAAAGGACGCTTCCGCTTAATTTTTTAACCATACGGCGCGCGCCAAATCCCACCACCATTTTTCCTTCAATTATATATTTTTTTTAAATAGACGCACTAACGCAGCTCCTATTAAATATTCTAATTCGCGAAGGTATTTAGAGCCGTCTAAGGTTTTAAAATTGAAATAAATCTCCGGCCATTACCGTTTAAGATGCGCGGACTAAAAAAAAAACGCGAAATCCGGAATAAAAACCCATCCGTAATTACTCAATGCCAGAAGAACGCTAAGCCCCGCTGTGTCTTATGTTAATCCGGTATAATCCTGTCTGGTTGGCTCCTGCTCTGCCGCCGGGATAGAGCCATTATTCACGCTGCTTACGGCCATGTTCACTTATTAATGTCGGATCTTGACTAACGTGAGCGCTCGCCCCCTCGTCATCCGTCATTGCGAACTTTCCGCTCGCCCGTTTAATAATAATAATAAGTAACAGAGAACTGGTGAAAACCATTTATTTCTAACGATTGGAGGTGCTTTCGCTAATAGCCATTCCAATGCATTTCATTAGAATGTTGTGGAGTAGCGGAAACGTGGCAACACAGCGCTCTATTCCCACTTTTTGTAGCGCCTACAGCGGAGTAGTGGGGAGAGTATATTAAGAGACCGAATGGATGAGTCTAGTTTAGTTGGGCTGAGTCAGCCGTTAGAACTAATAGGGATATTAGCTACCTAATATTTTTAATTTAACTTTCTTTGACTGAGATGAGAAGATAGGAAAGCTCTCGGAGGGCGATTGTGCGAATTGAATTCGATATGGCGGAACATAGGGGTTGACGGGGATGAAAGCGTCGTCCTAATTTAATTTCGACACTACGTAAACAGTTCGAAAGTTGTTAAAATTTGCGGTCGTTTGAAGTTGGGAGCCGTTTTGGGAAAGACGATGACAATATTATTTTATAACCTTCTGTAAACGAGGGCAGGCTGTAAAGTTGCTGCCGCATAATTCATTTTGCGGGAAGGTATTGCTTGTACTTCATTCACGAGTTTCGACTTTATATGTATACCGTACGGTTCGGAAAGGGAATTCCTCAATAATTTAGGCGAAACTGAAATTTTACGATAACGTTTCAGGACTAATGCTCGTTCGATGGCGGGTTATTTTCGTTTTAGGCAAATGAATTTTTCTTTTTCGGTGATGTGCATAAATTACACCTGTTACGATAAAACGTCAAAATATCAAATATCTAACCCTCTTCCGTATTTAACTTCCCGATTTCCGGACATTTCGCCAGGAAAATTTATGTGGATGGCACGAATATAATTCAAGGACTCCCCGCGCAAAGCGAGAGGAAAAAAATGGTTTCGGAAGGAGACGGGAATTGGGTTTTCCGGATTTATTAAACTTACCTTTGCACTTTACCGAACAATAATTTGCTGACAGGCGGACTATTTATTATTGAAAATTCCGTTGGTTCGTTTTTTTACGAAATTCAGAAAATTGTAGTCGATAGAAATTTATGAAAAGTTAATTAAAACTCCATAAAGTGCCAAATTCAGAAGGAAAACATAACAAAAAGTCTATGCAAAATTATAGAATAAAACTGAATCGAAAAACTGAAAAATTAATTCCAATAGAATCGGAATGTTAAAGGAAAATTGAAAAGTAGAAAGCAAATAATAAAAATAAATTATATTCTCGTGGAATTGAGTACAAAAGACATTTTCGATTATACCTAACTTTTGAATGCGCTCGTTTTCGAGAGCTTATCCAATTTTTCCGCCGTAATCCGCTCTCTTATCATATAATTCCTTTTCACGCGTGAAAAGATAGAGGAAATCTATTTCAGGATTCCAATGAAGCAACATAATATCAAACTGCCAATAAGCTCCTAGGATATAATGCTTCAGTGTCTACACCTTATATGGACCATTTACCAGAGAAGCGATAACCCTATATACCGGAGCTATTTTAGGGAAGACATTATATGTTCATAGAAATTTTATCTCATCCGTGCATGTATTTGACTTTTCCATTAAAGTTTCGCAACAATTTCTTTATTATTCGTTATTACGGCTCGGGCGTAAGGACATTTTATATGTATGCTACATGCTGTATATAAACAAGTGGACTTCGAAGGGTCCTTTCCATCCCGTAATTTCGGAGGTAATTTTTAGTTAAATAGATTTTCCCTTTCATCTGAAAATCCTCGCGTTTTCCTCGAAGGACCGATGTGGACAAACTCAAAAAGGACACGAACAACCTACATTTCGGAAGGGCTGAGGGCCCTGCAGGATTAAACAGGACGTTTTTGATACATTCACAAATCTACCTGTCGTTTCAAAAATATTAGGTACCTATATAAACTCTATACTTTATTTTTCCACAAATAGAATGTAGTAATTTTTTCTACAACTATCAAATCAATACCTGTAGAGCTCTCGCTTTTTGGATATATTAGTGTAGAAAGTAATGTAAGAAAGTCGGAAACGTTAATTAAAACTTTTCAGGTTTCCCGGCGTATTCCTTAGGATACGGGAAGACCTACTGAAATATCTCGAGGTACAAGCGAGGTTCGATTTAATTAATATTATCTAAATATAGTGGTTGATAATTAATTTTAAAATTTTAAATTTCAACCAAATAGCCAAGAAAAACTTTTTTGTATACCTGGCGTACTTACTAAGAGGACATAAAAAATGCAGTTCAACTTCATTAATTAAAAAAAAGTATAATTTCCGGATGCATTCTAATAATTAAACGCAGCGGCGTAAAAACGCGGATAAACCGTTTTATTTACAAGGAAGGACGACTGGTAGATTCCAATTAACTTATGTAACCCCGGAAAGAGTCGGAGAGTGAATTATACAAGAACTCCGGGCACCGAGTAGACGTTAAATAAAACTCCACGGAGAACAGTAAAAACAATCCTCTCTCTTTCGAAATCTTGATTCGTTCTAAAAACATTTTCTAACATCCATCGCGGCGTCGAACAGTGGTCCTGCGAGCAGGACGAAACGACCGGAATTTCCTTCAATTTTAGGATAAAAAATTCATCACAAATAATTTCTAAATAATATGTGGGATAAAATAGTATTTATTTTCATGCGTCTCTATTACTGCGTTATCATTATAATTTCTATAGGATTATAATTAGTAGAGAGTCCTGAAATATGGGATTAGTACATGTTTAATATCATAAAATAATAAATAAAACAAGCTATTTAAATATTTAAGAATCATATTGTAGTTTATTGCTGTAAATAATTTTAAAATAGAGCGATTTAAGGGAGGTTTTTTTCGTCCGCCTTTCGGTTTCTTGGCCCATTCGCGCCGGCAAGAGGTTTAAATGAGTCTTAAGGAAAACTCTCTCTGTATAAGAAATAAGAATAAAATTGGTAAAGTTTTATTTAACTGTAACGGTACGTACAATGTATTACGCCAACTTTTCTCGAATATTGGATTCGGAACGAAAATCTTTTATTTTTTTTTAGAAGTTAAATCAGTTCGGTTTATTTATGAAGATGAGCAAGATTTGGTTCTCTGTTTTATTTCAAGTATACGCTGTTAGGAAACTTCCATTTATGAATAGACAGTTTAATATGATTTAGCATGCACAATTTACTTGATATAACTTTTAGGTACCTAAACTAGTTAATTGTAGAAATGAAAGACTTACCAACAACAGTCATCTTCTGGTGATCAGTAACAGTTTCAAAAAACGGGGCTTCCCCTGATACTTCACATCTGTAAATACCAGTAGAGGATAATTGTACTGAAGACAAAACCACCACACTCTCAGTAGAATTGTGCATCTGAAAAAGAAATTATCTCACTGTATAAAACGAAACAAAAATTTTTAATAATAAATCCTATATTATAGAAAATCCGCAAATCCTGCTACTAATCCATAAAGCTCATACTGTATGTATGGAAGGTTGTTCTGATATAACGCCCCCGCATCACGTTGGATATCTAAAATGTCAAAGTAAAGATAACTGGGGATGAAATGTCGCCTCTATTTAGGAGGGTTGCTTTGGATAACTTTCACTATCATTCCTGCGGAGGGTGAAAGTCAACGGGCCCTGTCGGGCGAAGGGTTGCTGCTTTTCCATAAAAGTTGGTTTATTTTAGGACGGCATTGAAGATAGGGTTTTGTGTGCGTTGGAATAGTTTTGTTTCCGACTCCTGGAAAATGCCTTTTCGCGTCGAATTAATTTCGGAAATTTGTATTGTACATTGAGGAATCGCAGGAATTTACTCGGATTTCATTTGTGTAACTTTTCTAAAGGACATCAACAATATGAACTTCACTTCAATACCTATATTAATCACCAAATTTTGTGTAATTCAATTAAATAGCTTCATATATAACGCATTTGAGACGATATTAGAGCAATTCAGCTTAATCCCAATATTAATTAATTACAAGCTAATTTACATTTGATGTATAACATTGTAAATAAACATTGCTGATGTACAATTTGTTAGATATAGTTGAGTCAATGTCCAATACAATGTTATTTACTTAGTATCTATAATAACGGATATCGACATATTTAGCTTGCACAAATAAACCTATAGGTACTCAGATTTATTAAAATTATATAAATATAGTTTCCAATTTTCCTATTCAATTCTCCTATTTACTTCACTTCATAAAAAAATGGTATCACATAATTTTAATATGTATCTATCGATAAAAGCTGTTGTTCTTTTCATGTAAAATTATAAACCTATCGATTAATTATTATTTATCCAACGTCATATCTATTGATTATT
Source organism: Phyllotreta striolata (assembly GCA_918026865.1). Taxonomy (NCBI): domain Eukaryota; kingdom Metazoa; phylum Arthropoda; class Insecta; order Coleoptera; family Chrysomelidae; genus Phyllotreta; species Phyllotreta striolata. The sequence continues at coordinate 6,123,722 of OU900101.1, read as the reverse complement.
TACAAGAAACATTAGTAAATTAAACAACGAACAAACATTTGTAATTTACTTTGAAATTCGTCGACAAAAGTTGCAATTATTTGTCATTATAGTGCAATAACGGTATAATTTGGACATTCATTAGTTATTCATGATACCTGCAATGTTTGTTTTTTCGATGGCAAATACGCCGGCCGGCTTTTACGTTATTAATTGGCTGAAAATGTTCTGGGTCCAATCAAATAATAAATCAAATGATGTACGGAATCAATCAAGCTCCTTGATGGGAATACAAAAACCCCAGGAATAATAAACGGATATCAATCGTGCGTTTTCGAACGTGAAACGCAAAAACCCAATTTATTAATTCCGATATATAAAAGTTAAACAAACGCTGCTACATTTAAATAATTCTACAATGAAATAAATCAATTCGAATTTTATACGTTTTAATAATCGCGCGATATAAAATAATCCAAAAATTATTGGCGCTATACTGGAATTCCATTGTAACAATTCGAAATTCCCAATTTCTAGGAATTATAAAATAATAAAATACTAAAACAAACAAAAAATCTACCTGAATATTTAATTGAAAAATTACTCTAAACGAATGAACAGCAATCGGGTTAACGAGAATTGATAATTAGGTGACATTGTCCAGTTTCATTAGCTTTCCATCACTTACACGAAATTGAAAATGCGTTAAACAACATACCGTATTGCGTTTTTCGGGCGTAATGAAGAAATTGATTTTTCCGGCTAATTATTAATTCCGTATCGGCGTGTCCGCAACACCGAAGTCGAAACGAATTGAACCAACAAATCACGCGAATTCATTAAATTTAAATAAACAATTTGCAATGTGCAAACACGCCGTTTTAATTATAAACAATATTTGAACATTTGTACTCTTTGAGGCGATGAAATTTCCGAACAAATGGCGGAAAATTAATCTTTCACCGTCTACAACGAAGCGCGACAGCTTAGCTGTTTCGAACGTTGTCAAACGAATTATTTTGATGGAAAAAAAATCGTCCCAGTTTCATTTCTCGCGTCCGTAGGTATAAATAAATCAAAATAAATTCGAAATAAATTGGAATTTCCGTATTACTGTCATCGATTGTATGTGAAGGCAATCGTTCGCAGCGATCGTGCCGGCTGTCACTCAAAAGGGATATAAGTAAGATTCAACAGTTCCCAAAACGTATTACGACAACTAGGAAACGATCAATCCTACCTTTAGTTTATTTATTTTTCATTTCGAAACTCCTAGTTTCGAATTCCGACGCGTATCGATTGATAGATGGAACCATTCTTGCTAAAACTATATCGATAGAAGCCGGTAGGATTAGGAATTATTGCCGAAAAACGGCGATACTACTGCTGAAAAATTTAAATTTTCCAGCCGTACAAGATAAATTATTGTGAGTGCGTTTTCGGAATAAAATCGGTACGTCGATTTTTCATTTCTACATCTGCTAAAACGCGAATGGAGCACTTAGAATTCCGCTAATGATTATAATATCTATTCAACTCGGGTGATTTATTTTCTTGTTTACCACCACAATTTCATTACCACAATATTTACTTCATCTCTTATTAATTTTTTAGAACCATTATTTTGATTATTTTTCCGTCGTATTTACCGAACAATGAACAAAAAAAAATGATTGCGGCTACAGAATTTACTAATGGAAACCCTATTATAGAATAATATACAGATAGAACAAAAGGGAATAGTATGAAAGACCAGAATCTCTAATGAGTCAGTTAATGAAATTAATAATAAATAAATGTAATGCACTGTAACGAATGTAGAAATCCGGTAAAATTAATTAATAAAATATTAAGGGCCAGTTTCATAAATGAAATTTTAGTTTCAAAGGATCCTTTAATTCTTTAAGCCTATTTTTGGACATTTTAACCCGCTAAAGTCTTTAAAAAATCCTTAAAGCAACCTTTTTCTAAAGCTTTTTTATGTAGGTATTTGACATGAGGCTAGAACACTTTATCTTGAAGCTTTCTTTTGTTAGAGCTAGAAAAAAAATATGTTCAAAAGAAATTTGAATACGTTTATGTATTATCACTTAGAAGTGCAATAATTTTTTATTCGATTACCTTCTTCCCTGCGTTTGTTCAAACGACAGGCATGCACAGAAGCGTAATTGGGAAAATTCCCATCCTGAGAAAACGGTTTGATACCATTAGCGATTCAGCAGAAATTTTATTGGCGACCGAAATAAATCAAATTGCGACGAAACGCGTCCCCGCCACTATAAACATGAATCTTGCCGAAACCGTTCGTTCGACCGACGACCGCAGCATAAAATCGGACGAAGGAAAAGCCGGACTCCGCAACACACACACCTTCGCACAAACCTAAATATTTTAGTCGAAACAACCCCGAATTCGAACACCGACAATTCAACCAAATTTATTGCATATATAGTGCGCCCCCTGTTAATCGGTAATGACTCCTACATATGCAGGAATATCCTAGATATGAATAGGATACCCCTAATGTAAGAAAACTTAACCAGGTGATTACGACACAAGAAACAAGTCAGGTATGTCTATTAATTACTAGAGACCATGTACTATTCTACTATTAATTCTACTAAATGGTTCCTTCTATTCAGTGAGCGATTTCAATGAGAATTCAATAACATGTTACTGTTACTAGCACCAATAAACTGATTTCATTTCATTTGAATGTAGTGCTTTTAAGAAAATAGTGTTTCCGAAATTACAACGTAAAATATGCTAAATGAAATCAAACAAAAAAAAACGAAGCATTTTCCCCGGCTTAATTAAAATAAATCCCGATTCGCGAGCAACGAAACCGAAGCGAAAGGGCATTAATGAAACCGTCGTCGCAGGAAATTCCGGCATCTTCCTTAATACATCCCGCTCGAACTGTACGGGCCCATAAATACCGTTTCCCATGAAAACACTTTTAAGTACGTTTTCGAGTAAATGCTAAAGGGGCAACCGACTTGCATAATATGATTTTTGCTTCGGCTGTAAATTACCTTTATATTTCGTCGAGAGTTTTCTCCGGCGAACGTAAATCAACGTTTAGCGAAACCGCGTGCGGTAAAGCGATCGCCTCGAGTGTTATAACGAATTCCGAAAGGTGATTCATTTCCATACAATTAGAGCTAGGTGGAGCGGCGGCGTGAAAATCTTCGCACGAGTTATTTAATGCCAAGAATAATATTGCTGATGTACTCTGTATACTGAACTTTAAACAGTTAATCGATAAGAGATTTATGATCGATTCGAAATTTGACGGTATAAAATTGATAATAGGCCAATGTTTGATGGTAATATTACTTGGAGGTATTAAAATTTCTTAAAGAAACAACAGTTTTATTAATAATTTTTTCATTATGCAAATTTCTGTTGTTTCTTTATTACTGATAGAAAAGGTGCTCATTAAAAGTCTTCGAGGAGTTTAATTTAAAAGTTTTACGGGCAGGAAAACAGCTCAGTGAGTGGTATTCCATACATAAAAAAATGTTAAAAGTATTTACAGTATGTTGTTGAGAAATTTGTTAATTAAATACAAGATAATTAAAGCTTCTTAATTCTATTGTAATTGGTTGGGGGCGGGCGCTTGCGCGGGGAATATAATAATAGCCTCAGGTATAGGCGCATGTTGTCTGTTCATCTCTCTATTATTAATTCACTGTTTATATTTCGGGGAATTGCAGTACGCGCACGTAAATTTCCAGATTTCGCAAAATATTAACCTGCGCCTTTGTGTATTTCCAACCTCGATTATGTCAACATGTATCAATATTAGCTCGACTTCGTTTATGAATATCTCTACAAACGTTTTAATGTATGCGCATATGGCAAAATTTCCCTTTTATGTATTTAGTTGAATAGAATGCGCTTCCATAAAGGTGGAAAATAAATTTCACTATCGTACCTACGCGCAATTCCTGAGTATAAAAGCCGCTGAAACTTCTGCTGAAAATCAGCTTGATTAAACAATAAAATACGAAAAGTTTGGCAAAAAGTACGTTTAAAAAAATCGAGTTCTTTGACGTTCCCTCAACTTTTCCTGATGACTGCTTTTATTGATGTTATCTCGGCTTCTATTAAATTTTTTACCAACTTTTATCGACCTTCCTAAAAATTAAGTGTGCACCATCTCAAAACCCTTCTGGATTTAGTGTCAATTAATAAGCATAAAAAACCAGTCGATAAAACGAAAACTATTTATTTTGTAATATAATCGCTACGAAATAATTGTACTGTAGGTATAAACTGCGATTCGATGTTAACGATTTCGAATTCCAACCCTAAAATATCCCTTTTATTCCTCCATAGCAATCGCAACGATTCGCTTTAAGTGAACCATTCCGCGACGTTCTTAGCTCCAATTCTGTCAATTCCTCCGTTAAGATATTTATCGGCACCGTTACTTCTATGTTATGGCCTTTAAAGTGCTCAGAAACATTCAGCAGGATTAAATTTTTATAGAACAAGCCAACTTTTATCAATTTTATTCGATAGATACGGAATTTGTGGGCCAGAAATCTACCAGCAGGTTAATCTACTGTGTATTTTTCGTACACCAGCATCGCTGTTTTTAGGATGAATTTAAGTTCATCTTTATTGGTATCATTAACTCTCGCAGAAAGGCGGCAGTAATTTTCCGGGATCGGGTCACGTTTGCGCGTACCACCTGCATCGTAAAACGAAACAATCGAGATTACTTACGTCGACGGTGACGCCGGGAAGCGGAAAAGCCTGCGTCTGGGGCATATCTCGCGGGACGTAGCGATAGAACTCGTTGCCGTCTTTATACCACTTGACAGAGTACAGAGTCTCACCGTCCATTTCGAAATGGCACTCCAGCCTGGCGCTCTGATTTCGCACCGCGTGGCTCGGTATCCTGATGTCGACCAGGCGAAGGCACACAGCACCTGCAAACAAACATTTTAACATTATTAAACCGGCTACAGAAAAATCCAAAAGCTACACTAAAAAAATCATGTACCAAAATCACGAATTTCTTATACACCAAGCTATTCAGTTACTACAAAATAGTCCAGAATGGTTGAGGAAATGCCATCAAAAAACAATTCTTCCCCGGTTTATCCGCATCGAGATTTCGCATGGCCGATCGGGATATCATCATCCTGATGCTTGGATCGTTCATCAAGCATCGCTCGAATCAGCACTAAAATGTAATATCGATAATTTTCCGGAACGAACGTGCCCCGGACCGGCGGATGCATTCGCTTCGTAATGTACGAGAACTCCTCTTGCAGATTCGGTCGAATCGAAAAAAATATATCGTTCACTCGGAATTACAAACGGCTCGCGTTAGACGGGGAGTACCGAGAAGAATGCAAGTTCGCTCCGGGCGATCCTGTTCGGTATGCGGGATGTTTAAATAATTTATTGCGCGAGTCGAAGGGGTGAAAATGGAATAACAACTACCTCTACCTTTTCGAAATAAAATCAACCGAGGATATGTCGCAAGTTAGGGGATAAGTTGGCAGCGCTGAATGCGTAAGTTGGCTCGCCTGCAGTAACCGAAAAGTTTCTGCTCGTAGCAATTTTTGCAGTTCATCCAACGGTACAAAAACAATTTTGCCAAATAGTGGAGTCGAAAAAAACTTTGGCTGTCGTTAATAAAAATGTCGGTCGCGTGAGTTCGTACGAATTACTTTCGATCGATGACTATAAACAAACATTTCGTTAGGGTTCGGGATTACGTTTTCTCGAGGAAGCTCCTCTAATAACATTACGATGGACCTTCGTTTTTATGGAGTTCGGGGGAATTTTTTCGAGTTTGCTTTTCTACGTAGAAACAAACACACCATCGGTATAATTCGAAAACTAACATTTTTCGAATGAGAAACATAAATATACTGACAAGTATTTTATGCAGATTAAAAATAAATTCAATATCCCTCGTTAAAACCCATTTAACAATCTGTTATATAAAAAAAAACTAATGCACTCGTTTTTGTCATTAAAATAATATTTCCGTTTTATTCAAGCCAAATAGGAAAAATTGTTTCGCGACATTTCGGAATGATAAGTATTAATATTTCGAAAGCGTCGCTTCGAATTTACTCATATTTCACGGCCTTCCGCGTTCGGTCTTTAAAACGTATTTGTTTCTATTTTTATTCCGGCGATGTACGAAGAAGAAATATGCCGTTGTAGCATTTTATATTATACTAATGGGACGTCGGAAGTTGGGCATATATAAATCAAGCAACTCATTAATAAATATTTACCTTCAGGAATTCTAATGTGTGCGTTTGGGTGACTGAAATAATTTTACGGTATAAAAAGTTTGTTTTTTCCGCGTGGTTATTTAAGTATTGTAAGAATTATTGCTCGGAGAATTTTTTCGTCGGGAACACCTGGAACGGGACGTGTACTAATACGGCCCTCTATTTATCTTCAACGCAATCAAAAAAATTTTTATAAATGGTCAACATAGAATAAAAACGATTACAAAATATTCGTAACAAGCGCTTTGCATGCGATGGCCCGACATTCGAATAAAATGAAAAATGAAACCGGCTCGAATCTGTCCGGGCTAAAGCCCGCGCCATGATGGATCACCCGGCTCTACATATCGCGTGGACAACTTGGCCTAATATTAGGCAACCCACTTTACTAATACACCGAATTAACGATTCCCTGCATAGCGCATTCATCCAGCTACATCTCCCTCCATAAATAATCAGCAATGGCAGAACATCCTTCTCATTGAATAAAATATTAAAATACCCGTCCTGCGACGAAATTTCCCGTCGCAGGACCGATGCCGGAGGAGTTCCCGTGACATCTCTAAATCGTTTAAAATTTATAAGGACTGAAGTTAATATGGGTCCAAAAAAAAGGTTTCCGAAAGAAGATTAAAGGGAAAGACTACGTCGAACTTTATTTCCTACTTCCAACATGGATATTGCTTGATAGCGGAAATAAGACGAGCAGGAATAAGTCGATTCGAGGATTGCTTATGCAATGCGGAATAATTACTGAATATTAAAGAAAAGTTGGAGTGTGTGAATGTTGGTATGATGTGTATATTTAAGAGAAATCCTGCAGGATATTGAATGGAGGTTTGAAAATAAGTTGAGTGTAGTTGGGGAAAATAACGTTACGGCACTGCGTCCTAAATTATGCCCATTCGGGACGGGAAAGAACTTGCCAACGTGGATTTGTTTTTTCAATTCCGCCTCGTTCTCGAATCGTTCGCATTATCATTTGGTTGTATTTTTTCCCTCGGCGAGATTCCTGCGCTTACCCGTTTTTACCGATTTACTAAATCAAGTCGAATATATCGGGAAGTTAGTTAAAGTTTTAAAAGCCACGGGTTTCTTACGGTTTCGGGACCGGGAGCGCAATAAAAACCCAGCGAAAACGGCGAAGAGGTGGATTTTCGTTGCCGGTCGTGGACGATTGCACTCATGCCGGAATCGCGAATTAATCCGCCTGTTTCGTTCTCTTTCACTTTGCGGTTTCGGACGCACATAATAAGGTAATACCGAGCGATTGTTATCTAACGAAATAAAAAACGAGGGGTGATAAATTGCCGTGTGCACCTCCGACAGGCATTAATCTTTTAACGTAACACGACCGAAGCCTTTCAGCATTAATAATATTCTGATACTAACGATAGGACCTTCCCTTAGGATTAGATAGGCGATTATTATGTAACATTTTATATTAAACAGCACCGTACGAAGGGGTAAACAATGTTCTATATTAACATTACAAATTAATTTAACTGTTATACTAATTTATTTTATTAAATTAATAAGTACAAGCAATTTTATATTGCAATATTTATAACAAAATAATAACTGTATTCTGTTTATAAAACTCTTGTATTATTGTTGAATTTATATAGCAGGATTTTTCCTATAAAAGAAACAATTATAGAAGCGTTGTATAATAAAAATTGATTGTCCAATCCTGCGTTCTGTCGAAGAGTTAAGTCCGTATATACAATAATTAATTCATGTTGATTTAGGTGGTATTCTGAACACAATAATCAACCCTTTACAATAGGTTAATTTGATGGCCGAAGGCCGAAAGGATCGAGTTTATGGAATAGAACAGCCGCGCCCCGATGAGCCGTAACTAAGAATCACAATCAAGATTCGGATGTAATTTCGAACTAAAAGTCTGGAGCTCGTTGCCATTATTTATGTGGAATGAAATTCGAATTTTTTTCCCAGGTCGCCGGCTCGTTCGCCGAAAAGGTCAAGTCGCAGAAAACGAAAATAATCGCAGGTAATAAAAGTTAATGTAGCGTTTTATTTAAACGGCACTCTTTCATTTGCATTCACGGGAAAAAATCGCCTCTAATACGGCGCGAGCCATAATTAAGAAATCTCGCGATTAATCCCCGAGGGGCGAGGCCGCGCAAAAAGGGAGTTTATTACGCTGTAAAGCCCGGTATAATACACAGCGATTAATACGGAAACTACAACAATTTTCGACGCAATTTTAAAATGCGATTTTAATCCGCAATTTCGCGATTTTATTTAGTCAATCATACCGTTTTATTGGGGGTGCAGGCGCACAATCCGGTGTAGCAGATGCTCATCTAAATCCGCTTTATCCCTTTTTAACGTTAATAAAAAAACTTTTTTCGACGTTTTTCATGTTAATTGTCCGCTCGGTTGTGTTTTTTTTGTTACGGCCGAATTATAATTATTTTCTCGTTTAAGTTTCGACGGTTTTCGGGGGCGGTTTTTTCGACTCGTCCGCTGATAAAAAAATCGCATTTAATTAAGCCTTATTAAAAGATATTTCTCCGGCGAGCATAAAGGAAAAATTAGGCATTCAGTGCTTCTTAATAATTCACCCTATTGTGTTTAGCGAATACTAATAAAGTTTTATCAAAACCGGTGAGTTCTCGAGGGGCGAATTTTTCACCGTAAACAAGAATCTAATGAGAAAGTGGCAGCGGCCTCGAATAAAATTAATTTAGGAAAGCCTCGCTTTCATTTCGCGTACCGCAAAAAGTGCGTGATACCCAGAAAAAATTATTCCAAGGGGATTAATTATAATTATAGATAAGTCCGGACCTGTGTACGTTCCAGTAGAATTCCAAGAGTGTGTGTATGTGTGTGTGTGTATGTGTTTCATTAGTGGTATCTCAAACTTTCGGTATATTTCAAGGAAGTTAACTCAGAAGCACCTAATGCTCAGAATTTATTGATATTATTAGGAACTCCGGCATAGCGGAGATTCTGTTTCAGCATTGAGTGTTGCGCGGATGTTTGGGGATTTTAATAGGGGTAGTTCGGCCCGGAAAGTTGGAGAATGCGCGATTTAACGAATTAGACGCGTCGAGGATAAAATAAGTTTAACAACATTACAACTGAACTCATCCGAACGAGAACCAGAGACACTAAAAGATAAAGGAAATATAACCGAGGAAAATTCAGTTATCGCAATCGACGTTACGGAGAAGAGAAATTTAATTATTACTAATAGCGCATAGTGCGGAACATACGTCAAAAATAATAACAAACGTAAAAATAATAGGAGTCAATAAAAACTGTTCGCGACGAGACACAATGCAGAACGTTACGGAATAAAAAAAATTCCAGTAGATAGTAGGTGAGGGCGCAGTCGACTGGAAGCGCAGATAAAGAATAAATAAAGACAAAATAAAATGTAAAATGGAGACGACGTTTCCATAAAGGAGATTTGATATTCGGTTTCATTTGGTTTATTTTCGGTGTTTGAGATATCGCGTCGGAGCCACGACAGTCGTCGAGAATGTTTATCAGCCGTCGTTTTGTATTATTTTTCGAAAAACCGACGCTTTAAATTGTCCAAATAATTTTCGAGTATTTCTCGAAATTACTTCCAATCCGTTTAATCGTCATATTTAGTCGCAAAAATTGATCAAAAGCGTTGTTATAAATTATAAACTAAATACGGTTCTGGACGGTAACAGAAATGCCCCACATGAAGTATATAACGTTTCATCTCAATCTCGACTACTGATTGTTATTGTCCTTGTGAGACTATACTCTGGAAGAGGTCCTGAATTCAATTGCCGCAGAGTTAATTATTCCCACTTTATCTCTAATAGCTAGTAGAATGGAAGTTAGTTAACTGTTCGAACAATGTATGGCAAAAATTATTTTATCCTGTGATAAAGTTTGAAAATACCTTTCAGGAATTTATTAAAACACAAAATATAGTCATGGATTTAAACTGGATATCCTGAACTCTTAGTCGATGTATTTGTACAAAAATAATCCTTGGAAACATCAATAATGAATTTTTTTTTTCGGCGGAGCTTCTGTCAGTCGTCAACGGATACAGTCGAAAATAATGTCGGATAAAAAGAAAGGATTAACCCTTTTATCATTTGAATTTAATCAATTCTAATGGGGATTCGCGTTTTATACCAGTAGGAAGGGAGGCTTTCCGCAGATATAAACCAAGGGGTCGTTTTGCAAATTTAAATAGTGTACATGACGCAGCACTTTAAGGATTAAGAGTGTCCGAACTCATCGACGGCGTATTTATGGGCGTACACGATTTTCCTGAATTTTAATCGAAAAACGAAAATTTCCGCGGGGGAGCTTTATTGGGATATATAGGGGGCACCCGAACGACGATTATTTTTTACGAAAAAAAATCCGTACAATTATCGTTACGTTTTCGCGAAGCAATTTAATTTTCATCTTCTTCGATGATCGGAAAAGCGCTTCGCGTGCGCTCTAATTAATTGACATATTCGAATGCGGCATGCAACAACAGCAACTCCTGCTGATCGAATTTCCTGAAGTAATTTTACTGTGCAGCCGGCATTTAATGGTAATAAAGCAAAGGCATTCTTATCGACAATGTTCGCTCAAAACCTTTAACTCTCTAATCCTTTTTAATTTTAGAATTAATTATTTATGTATATTTCGAGCATTTCGATCATATTTTCGATTTCTTCTTGTTGAATCTCTAGTTTTCCAGGCAATTTTTCGATAGGAATGCATGGAAAAAACAAACTTTGACCACCTTCTACATACAGTATTGACATCTAATGATTCATCATGGTGAATGTGTAGGTACATATTGGAGGAAATGTAGAGAATGTTATATTTTCTTTGACCACGTCCGGAAAAAGATAAACCCTCTTGTTCGCGTAGAGTTTTCCGCGTCATTTGCTCCATCATCCGGCAATAAAATATTGTATTATATTGTGCTCGTGGCCTTCTGTATTATAGATTGAAAGTTCACCATAGAAAATCGATAGAGTATCAACCTATTTCCTTCTGTTTTTCCGAACGATATTTACGTATGCGAGAACGTTATAAGATAAAAATAGCCGGACGCGAAACTAAAACAAATTCGTATAAACAAGGAAAAAAACACGACCGCCCTAAGTCGAAGAATCCTCATTGTTCAATCACATATAAAAAACCAACCCTCGTACTTTCTCTGCAAATAAAAGCGGTTAGAAAAAACACTCTGGAAAATAACGAAGACGCCTGCAAATATTCCGGGGACGTGTTACTACTTGTTTCAGTTCTATCGCAGTTTTCCCCGTTTCCTCACGTTTCAATATTTCTCGCAACACGTGTGTACTTTGGAAACCAAATGGCTCTTTCGGTGCGTTTCGCGGGGCGAATTTCGCACGTAACTAATTTTTAACTCGCGAGCATGCAACGCAACAGTTCGGATTCGGTTCGGATATCTTCCGCCTCCTGATATCCATTCAATTGCGGCAACCGGGAAGAGCGAAAGAATCCAATTAAAAACTCTCGTTACTTCAGAAGGATCGCTCGAATTTGTTTGGCAGTGTACAAAACGCTGAGGCGAGGCGCGTGTATGCTTCGCAAGGCACGCTGAATAGAAACCTCCTCATTTATCTAAAAAAAAACCACCGTGAAAAATACGACATTTTCTCTCCGCGTCGCTTTTTGAGGTTCAAAAATAAGGCGCAAATACGTGGGAAGAAACTTCATTTACGATGCGGATAAATCGCACTTTTTACGTGCGTTCGACGCAATAATGTAATTGGTTAAAAAGAAATTTTTACGAAAAAAAATATACACCAAACTAGGCATATTATACTGACAAATCCGTGTAAAAAAACGCTTTGTTCGAATTCTATGCTAACCGAATGTTCGCTCGTACAAACCCCGCTGGTTCCTATGTTATTAACATCTGAATAACGTATAATATTTCCACTCGGCATCATAAAAACCGCTGGAAAAAGCCCATTGGCGGTGACAAGGATTTTAACTTAGCGATATATGGGATTAAAAAATTTCAAAAATAATGACCCTCTACTTCGTTTCCATTCCTATAAAAATCGATTTGCACTCGTACATGCATTTACATGATTTAAGTTTCACGCACGAAGGTAAATTTGTAAATCCTCTACAATAAAACCCATTCAAACCTCACAAAATCACACCCTACCTACCACACTTCCCTACAATTAATTATTCATCGAGCACCACCCTGTGTTCAAACGAAGCGAGCCGCGCCGTACATATACAGGAAAATTTCACGACTAGGCCAGGAAATGAAAATTAGCTACCCCGCAGCGAGGAATATTTCGAAATTCCCGGGTTATTGCATTACATTTCAGCACGTGAAATCCCTGAAACTAAAAAGGAAAACTTTCGCATGGCGAACGGGCTATCGATTTCCGTTCGGGAAACTTTAAATACGTTTGATCTACCCGGTTGTAAACGTCACACAAACTCCGATCAAGTTTGTTGTTCGTCGAATTGATGGTAAATTAGATCTCTTGCTAATTCCATCTATAAAGAGCAAATTCAAACAAACTTTTATACCTAGTCAGTTCGTTGGGATGTGGACATAGTTTAATGCCTCAATGTGCACTTGCTGGTGTTTTCAATTTGTTCAGGACAGTTTTAGAATCATTTAGAACTGTCCACAATCACTTAGAACCGTTTTAGAACAGAGTAGAATCATTTAAAACATTCACAAAATCATTTACGATTATATTTTGAACATCTTTAGAACTAATTTGGACTTTTTTAAGAACTATTTAGAAATTTTTTAACTGAAAAATCGACTAATTTACGTATCTAAAATAAAATTCATCAATTCATTTACTTATAACTCCACAAAACATTTCACTTTACATAAATACTCGAATCTATAAATATCATCGACTCGATAATGGGGGCCCTCAGTTTTGTACGTACTATTTGTCCTTGAAGGGATAACAAAAAACCGAATTGACTAACTTTTTGCGTGGGCTTTCTCAATTCGTTTGACAGAAATCGTACATCATTCTCTCTAAATTCGGGCCGGTTAGAGATTAGCTGTCTGAGCTAGAGACGTCGGGCATATTCTATTAAAAAAAATACCCAGGTCGCAGAAAGGGATCGACAGTTCGACGAGTCCGGCAAAAAATATGAGCGATTTCGACCGGATTATATTCCTCTCTGTTGTCCGTTTTTAAACTAATAAGAGCTTCAAAATTTTCATTATATCGTCTATTTACATTTTACCTAGTTAGAAAGTAGAAGTGGTATTTACTAGTGGTTGTAAATTATATTAATCCCGCTAAGCCATATCTAGTAGCTGGCTAATCTATCAATCACAGTAAATGGCGATTCGTTGAAAGAATCGAGCAGAAATCTCCCCTTGTCGAGCACAAACTGGAAGAATGGAGTATCCCCAATCTAATTGACGGAATCTTATATTGCCGGCAATTTATCCGTTGATCGATGCGTTGACATCGCTCCGACCATATACGATAAATAACAAGAAAATGCCCTCTCTAAATATCTTGGAATTGTGTAGCGTTTGTGGGAGGCGACGAATTAGAGCCCGACGATTATTTACCGGGATAAAATTCAAATGCGAACTTCTGTTTAGCCGGAGCGGAATGAAACCGGGCGCATTCGTTGCACCGGCATACTATGAAAAGGAGTTTCCCGACGCGAAAATTCAAATTAGACGGTTAAGAAAATCCAACTGAACGAGGAATTTTCAATGCGCGACTTTAATTTTAAATCGCGTTATTACCTACTATACGGTAGGTAACGTAATAATACCATTCGTAGCATAATGATATAAACACAATAATACCTTTGATGGTAGATATGTAGAAATGACAAAGAGAATCATCAAGCGTTACTCAAACATAATTGGCGAGTTGACTGTGCCGGGCGCAGAAACGAATTCAATCCCTGCATTCACTCGTCGATATTTACTATCGCTTTATTGATATTGTATAGGAGAGGGAAATCTCGAATGGAAAATAATCCGGCAGTTGTTCGCAACCCAGAAAACGGGTGGATACTTTGCGAGGATCCTTTTTGCGAGGAAGATCCGCGACGGAAGCAATCAACTCGGCGCGAAAGAAAGAAACCGTCAGAAATGAAGACGAACAGGATATCCTAAACGGCCTCGTACGCGATTTCGTATCTACGGTGCATTGTTTAGAGCGCGCTCGAAAAATAGTCCGGCTCCGGGCGAACTAGTGCGTGTACGAAATGCTGCCATAAGCTCCGATTCCGGGACCCGGGATCGTATAGGAAGTCGTCGAGGGAACGTCCCGTTCCGACCGGAGGAATATTGTTAAATACCACTGAAATATGTCACCCGGATGCACCACAATTTGTACCAACATATGCTTTTCTTTTACTATATTATATGTGTTTGTCTAAAGAATCATTCAAGTAAAAATAATACCCATAGACTCACAATTAAAGATCCATTAGTAGACTCAAATATAGATCTTTTAGCAGCTTACATAGGCCAATTTTACACCCCAAGTTCGAAAGTAATGAAAAAAATACTTTCGAGCGCAATGTATTTGAAACAAAGAACCGTCCGGCTGTATTGCGAGGCTGGTGCATTGTGCGGGGGCTGTTTACAAGAAGTCAACAGAAGGGCGAACCGACCGCAACCGCCCTCCGGCGTAACGCACGCGGTTTCGCGAGGGATCGCCGAAACGATAAGGCAAAAATTGAGCGAGAGATTAAAAAGGGACGCCCGGAATAAAAGGGCCCTTTCGGTGATTAAACGCCCGATACATATTTATATATCGGCGAGAACGCGGCTGTTCAGGCGACGCGGTGAATTTTTACGTAATTACGAGCCCGCTTCGGCGTTGTTTGTTAATCAATTAGACGGGGTCGGTGTGTGGATGTTGAGCGCGGCAAAAAAATATTTCGGAATTAGCTAATGTTCGGATTAAATTCGCGATGCGAGGCGTCGTCCGGGGAGCGTCGATTGCGATCCAGAAACGTTATAGTAGAGGCACTCCCGGCGGGATGTACTCGACGCGTTTATGCCTGTCAAGATCGCTTCGAAGGCGTTAGCAACAGCTCGAGTTTCATTATTTCAGGTACCTGAGCGAATTCGCGACGCTTGATTTTATTTAACTACGTTTGATATTGTAATCAATGTCTCTGCATTTTACCATGTCGCCCTGCGACACTGCGGATGTAGGAAAAACTCATTTACATTACAAGATTTTATATGTAAATTTGGCGATTTTATTAGAATATTCCTTACTAATGTTCTCGATTTTTTTAGTCCTGTGTATGGTTCTGGAATATCTCATGAATGATAGTTTTGATCTGTTCTATATAAGATTTTAAACAGTTTTAAATGGTTCTAAATAAACTGCTCCACAAAAGTTAAGGAAGTAGAAGTATTTTAAAAGTTGCAGACTTTTTGATCGCCCAATTTTCAAATATGCAAAATTAAATGTTTTCTCTCATATCTGAGTGGATTTTTTACCCCTTCCTCTACAACTCACACTAAATTTGGCGATCAAAAAACCTGCAACTGTTAAATTAATCTCAATATTTGCGAACTTCCTTAACTTTTGCGGAGCAGTTTATTTTTGAACATTTTATAATGACTTCGAACATGTTCTACATAATTCTAAACTATCCTGAACAATTACACATTCAGTTCTAACGCTTTACCGTAACATTATCGTGCCCGCTCTAATCCGTTTTTGTACCTACATAATTTCGAATTCCCCTTAGAAACGTTACACTTGCACGAGGCATTTCCTATTCCAGGCGTCGAACTTCAAACCTTAACGCAGTTGTCCCGAACTCGGCGCTTTTATCCCGAAATTGGCCGCTCGACGGTGTATCAGGAACCGGCGAAATTGAGGCGTCGCGTCCTGGAGGTCGTTCCGACGGTGGGCCGGCGCTGCCGGGCGACGTGACGCGCCTGGCGATGCCGCCCGGCGTCGCGGAGGCGTCGCCGGCACGTCGCCCGCTCGGAATTTCCAACTACTTTAACTTCGTCGGGATCACCTTTTCACTTATCGCGGGTCCCGCGGGGGCGGGCGGCGGCTTTTTGGGCGTTTCGAAGGGTCAACGAGGCCGGCGTCGCGGGAAACGGGATTAATGGGAATTCGGGTAAAAAAATTAGCGCGGCTTCTTATATATAAAACCGGTAGGATTTTAATTAAACCGCGCCATTTACATCCGATTCCTTTGCGTCCGCCCTTCCGGTAGGATAACTCCGGGTAAACAATTAAACAGTTAAAAAGTTGGAGAAGAGCGGACGGGAGATAAAAAAAAATAGAGACCGGTCACGGGGGCTACTAAACTGAAATTAACAAATCCGCCAATTTAACGGTAAATTAAACGCAATAAAAATTAGGGGAGAAACGGCCAAAGTTTTTCGACGAATTAAAGTAGGTTTTTTTTTCGTTTCGGAAACAGGATGGATTATGTTCGTTTGTACTCGAGCGAAATCGAGGGGTTGCGGTCTTATAATTTATTTGATAATAGTAACAAACCTTGTTCTGTATTCCTAACAACCACATCTCGTTTTTTTTTTTAATTTAATTATTGTATAAAACATGCCCATATAGAATTGCCTACTATATAGACTATTCCGGAGAAAGTGAACCGTTAATTCACAGTTAAACATTAAAACATTCTTTGAAGTATAGAGATAAAACTCTGGATGGCGCGCTTCCGCAAGCTAATCCAAATCCGGGATTTATTCCTACTTCTGATCCGAGAACTGGGTAATGCTCTTAATACACCCGCTGAACAAAAGAATAACAACTTGGCGGAGTTCGGCACTTTCGCGAAGTTGAACAACGACAAAACGCCGAAGATCGAAAGAAGAGGGCGCCCTATACAGGGAGGCGGAGGAAATAAAGTCGGAGTATCGCGCGAGTTAATTGTATTTTTCCCCGGACTTTCGGAATCTCACGTAGTCGTTTGAAGCGTTGCCGGTTGATAGATTTCCAGGTTATATAGGAGTTAATTTGGAGGAATCCATCCCGGGAATTTCTTGTGTTCGCACAAAGAGATATCCACATATATCGCGAATTTAATTTGCAAGCATGAATACCCAACGTTTATCAAGTACCGCCGATCAACTTAAATATTTATGGGTTAAAAAAATTCGGGGTGGTAGCTCGTGAAGTAGAACGAACTTTTTTTGCGCCACGCAAATCGCCCCCAACCCCTTATTACGCTACAAATGAATCACTCGAACGGAGCGAGTCGAGTAGTGCCATACAATCGGACGAAATATTCGCGGATTCCAATTAATCTCGCCGTTAATTTTTCATAGCGATTTCCCCGCTACACCCCCGTCGGACGGGTTTCAGTTTCGGTTATTCCGGTCGAGTGGGAAAGTTTCGAGTTTTTCATCAATCTAGAGCCGAGCGAAACGATACGGAGAGTGACTCACCCCCGCCTTTCGAAATGAAGGAAGTGCATTAGAATTTTCCCATTTCCATTGTCATCCAGTTGTTTACGGGGGCGAGGAGTTTACGACCAGCAGCGCGCTACAACTTTTGCTACAATGAAATCAACACATCCAATGATCTATCACCATCACAATCACTCTTATACAGGGTGTTTTAATATGAACAGTTTCATTTTTAGAAAGGGCGGAACATCTACCAATATTCCATTAAAACACTTGATTTTTTTCGATGAGAAATTCTTAATATTCGTAAAAAAGTTGTAAAAATAGTACTTAAAGCTTTCTGAATGACTGTGGACTTTATTAGTTCATCCTGTACCTTTCAAAATAATCTTATTCTGTTCTAAATGGTTCTAAATATACTTCTAACATAATTTTATATATTGACTACAAATCCTTTCTTGTACATTCTCCATTTCTCGAATGAATTACTGAATTATTGTGGGTGATACGCCAATGGAGCACCAACATATACCCGGCATTTTAGAAAGTTGATGGGGTGTATTTACTCGACAAGCCTCTTTCACCACTAGGGTAAGGGCTGGTGGAATTTACGATCGGATCACGATTTCTTGTAAGCGGCCAAATTCGAAAATTAAGCAACATCAATTTCTTATCGGAAACGTACTATAATATATCGATATAGACGGTATCCTGCGACCCGATGCGAAGTTATCGCCCGAGGGACGTGATTTTTTTCTTATATACGCGACAACAAACTCGATAAGATCCCGGAGTAATCAACAGATGACACGACTGTCTGTTGGGACTTGCACAACCGCCTTTTTTATTAATCGATCCTGCGCGGATTGGAGCTTTGGGAGTGAGTTTTTATCGAAATTCGTTGTTCGACATTCTTTTTTCGCCATCACTATTATTTTGATTAGTTTACTCATCGCTTTTCAACAGAAAAGCTAACTTTACGTACCTATAAAGATGTTAAATAATAGTTTTGTGTATTTTCGCAAAAACTTTCCGGTAATTATCGATTTGAGGTTCGAAATGTGGGTTATTAAATTACCATTTTCATTGGGAAGATATTATTAGTCCGGTTTCTAATTTAAATAATGGATTCTGAAGATTGAATATTCAACAGGAGTTCTATATTACAAATAGATGAGCAAGTTCTACTCATTAATGTAAATCAATTTTACAAATTTATACAACAAAATTTTCAAAACTTTCTTATTGAACAAACAATTTTAAGTGGGAATGATTAGCGAGCCGAAATTCGAATTCGACTAGAGAAAAAAATGGCGGTTTTGTTTCGCGAAAAGTGCCCCCATTTGGAAATTAATTTTATTCATCGAGCCGGATCGATACGTTTACAATCGAACAATTCCATTTCGCGCTATTATACAGCAGTTACTTTCCTCAAATTCCGATTGATCCAATTTTCGGCCGCGACTCGAAAAAAGGATTAATCTTTCCGACGGATATTTCCGCCCGATTGTCGGCATTAAGAAGAGCCCTCGACGAGTCCTCTGAATTATTCAAGTGATTGTTCGCCGGCCGCGTATTTATTGATTAAAGCGAAAAGGTATAGGAAACTTTTCGAAAGAGGGATTATTTCCAGAATTTCCGATCGGCTCGCAAGACGTTTCGACCGGATGATTCTGCGCGACTTGCCGAAATTAATAATTCTTCCATGAGGAATTAAGGCGATCATGATAAAGGAGCTTAAAGATAAATCTCTACATCGCTTCGGAAAAAAATATGCGCTGTTACTCAGAGTTGTTAATAAGCTAATTAAAATAGAATAAACTTGGGAAATAGTGGAGGGTCCTTTCCAATTCTTTTATGTACCGTGTGTGCCTTTTCGCTTGCTGCGGATGCTAAAATCGGTTTTCCTGAAAGTTCGTGACTCGATGTTACGCTCCGAAAACGAAACACAAAGCGACTTTTAAAGACTTTTCTTCTTATAATAAAAGAGACAACAGCTTCCTGCGATTTTTATTTTCTCTGTGATGTACAGTTGATCCTATCGAGAGCGTATCTTAAATAAAGCTCGACTTTCTCGCTGTTTCCGGATATAATTGGAAAGTCTAGTATGATTCCTTCACATTTTATGTTTGTTTTCTTCGGCGTATTGATCAATAAAATTCGATTACGAGCGACTCCCGGCGCTACCGTAAATTTTTAATGATTGCGTTCGATCCGGATATAGGTGTCAAACTTAATTGATTAGATAGGTATTAATTAAGCCAATCGCGCGTTCGGTTTTTTCCAATCGGAGTAATCGAATTATTCGAACCTTCATTCATTGGCAAATGAAATGCAACACCGCAAATTGAATTGAAAATAACATTCACAATCGTTCAATTTAATTATCTAAAAATTATCATTTTCTCCCTCCGCCCATTAGCCCTGATGTTATCGATTTTATGTGGAATATTCGTCGAAAATACACCGGACGAATTAATCAAAAATTTATTTATATCGATGACAATTATATTTGAATTCATAAACTTTTAAGTACCTATTGCAAAACTTTTAATAAAACTTTCATGAAGCTTTAAGTGAAAAATATCAGTTATTTAACAGTGGTTCATAATGTTGTTTCTAATAAGTACCAATCTTAGTTTGTTACTTTTTAACATTCCTGTGTAGGTCGCCGGAAGAAGCCCGGAATCCCCGGAACGAATTGGAGCGCGACGCGGAATCGTTACCGTTATCCGCGCCGCAGTAGGGAAATTTCGGGCATTTAAAGATCAAATGCAAGTAATAAAACCGGATCAGAGTAAGACTCGATTTCGGGAGTTTCGGGGAGTTTCGGGGGATCCGGGCGCTCCGGTCCGGCGGGTAACCCTTTTTAATCCTTTTCCGCCGTTTAACAAATCCTATCGCACTTATCCTATACCTAACAGAGCCCGATCGGAAATCCAGCGGCGTACTTATTAACAATAACATCAAAAAAACACAATACGCACCAATATTTGAAATATTATTTTCCCTTTAAACTTTTAATACAAAGCTAATAATACAAATATTATTTTAAGAAGTTTTGTAAACTTTCTTTTTAGAAATAATATTTTAAATTGATGTATAACGCTACGTCACTGTTTCCAGGATAATCCGAGTTTCTGGAACTTCCATTGAAAAGCTAATCAATTAAAGGTTTTTTTTTATATATAGTGGAAATTTTAAAGGATCGGGCATTATTAATTGAAACGGTTCGACGATTCATTAAGGTATTTGTTGTGTTAAGCTCGTGCCGGATTTTATTCGATTTCGCTCCATCCAGTTTTCTCGGCGCCATCAATCGAATTACATGCGGCAGTTTAGACAAGATTTTCCAATTCGATTCGATCGATATACAACGATGAAATGTTGGGATTATTACCGAAAATTATTCAATTTTCCATTGGCGGGGATCCCTTCTAAGACTCCTTCGGATTGAATTAAAATAAATGCGTATAATAATTCCGGTGTTTTGCCAGAAACTTCGTTGATGTTTCTTTTCCACCGCAACGCGGGCCCGGCTCTTCCGCCAGGCGCCGCGTAATGTACATTTCTGGCTCTAACTCGGGAAAAAATATTTCCAGAGTTTCTCCATGTTTCATTCCGGTGGGTGTTATGTTAAAGTTTCACGAGTTTCGGGCTTAGAGTTTTCTGGTACGGAGGAAGAGGCGGATTTTCCCTGCTACCTTATTCTCCTTTCCCTTTGTTCCGGTTTTATTATATTCGCGCCACTATCGCGAAGGGGACGAACGAAAATGAAATGCGGCCTACATTTTTAATTTTTCTCTGTTTTTGATGAGAGATTGGGTGACTGAAAAATACATTAAAATAGATGCCATTGTAGTGTAAGCAACACAATTTTGGATTTTGTATAAATAAAAACCAATCACTCTATATTAGAAAAGTAGGTATTTTTATCAGTGCAAGAGCGCCTAAGCCGGGTGATATATACCGGAAAACTACCCCTTCGACTACGGTTTTTCCCTCACGTCGCGTTCTTTTTGTCCGAAAGAGGCGACTGTGGCAGCCTGCTCCGTTTTATGGGCGACATAAAATCGCTATTTATTATTCATTCGGTTCGTTTCGTTTCTAATCTTTATTGGATGGAGCGTAAAAACTCGAAAGGGATTCGTTGAAGTTGCTCGGGCAGATTGACGGATAACGATTAACTCCTATAAAACCGCTCCAAACGAATTTCGAACTTCCAAAGATATTATTATTTTTTTGCCACAATTGAACTACTAATTAATTACGCAAATTCAAAGCTTTAAATGTAAATACACTCAACAAACTTTTTTTAATAAATAACGAACGTAATTCTTCGATTAAGAGTTTTAGTGAGTGGTAGTATGATATTAATAATCGAGTAAATTTCAGGGGCTGCCTAATAATGTGCTAATATACAATAATGATGTTGCACAGGTGGTTTCATATGACAAAATTAATGATTTATTGGGCGAAGGTAGCAAATATAGTGAATTATTTATGTTCTATGTGTACCTAGCAGGTTCGGGGTCGACCGACGTTAATTTTAAATCGTTGGAGAATTAACCGATATTCGGCTATAAATCACGATTAGGGACGTTTGGATGGTATTTTTTCTTTCGTCAGTTTACTGCACCGTCCGATTTTAATTTACCCATATCTCCGTTAAATAATAACATTTCATTACAACATGAAATGTTTATATTGCGACATTAATCTACCAAATGACGAATATCGTCCGTCCGAACTTCAAAATTTTAATTATATTTAATTAATTAGTATATATAGCAAACTAATTATATCGGAAGGTTAAAATACGCAATTGATTTATTCGCCCTAACTGACGTTAACCGACAAATTAATTTCGAAATCATACACACAAACTTGACAAAGCGATTCGAAACGAACGAGAATTATTCGCTAACATCGACGTATTTATTACTCCCATTGTTTTCTTTCCAACCTCCAACAATTCCAAAAGGGCCATAATATTCGTACAGGCACAAATCAAACTAATAATCAGATAAAATTTGAATAAATAATCAATCACTGATAGTAATTGAATTAAATCTGGATAGCCTATCGGCAATCTCTGGCAAGCCCGACGACGGTTCCTCTCAACGGCTTCGAACTTACAAGGTAATAAACGTATATTTTATGGGTCTAGGCGATGATACACATCTATATAAAGTCTGGAAGAGGGTTGACTGTTTGCAGGTTTCATTAGGGGATCAATTTCGACCTCCTTTCCGGATTTACATCTAAAAGAGACCCGCAACATCCAACGTGACATTTTATCTGCCATTGGGAGTTTCATGTAAAAAGTACACTCAACAAATTATAGTAAACATGACAAAAATCTTAAGGGAGTAGGTAAAATCAAAATATCTTACATTTAATGATTGACCCAAGAATATTACATACAGCGACGTAAATTTGCGATAACAATAAAAGATCCCGAGTTGAAAAATACGAATTACAATTTCTATTTCCGCTTCGGTCGTCATTTCCTTTCTTTTTTTTCTCTTTTCGCGCCGTTCCGGATTTTATTCGCGAAATGCAAATTTCTCTCCGACTTTTTTACGGCTAATTTGTCTCGAGACTCTCGGGCTACGCAAATAATTATAACTGCTAAGGCCGAAGGTTCGATCTGAAAAAGTAACGAGCCCGGTCTCTTCGTCGAAGGAAATTGCGAAAATTTCAATAAGTGAAACAATAATCTCTACTGCCGAGCTTAGAGCTTATTACTTATTACGTTCAGGGACGGTGCTCGTTCGGTTGTTAAAAGCTTCAGAAGGAAAACATTGTATGTGTGTATTAGAATTTGCTTTATACCGTTGAGTACTTGCAAAACGCAGCGTTACATTTAAAATATCGCTATAAAATAAAATCCGAAAGCTCCGTCATTAAAGCGATCCGATGAGAATTCGCGCAGAGTCTTGCAGCAATAAACAGTAGTTTTATTCATAATCTTCAAGTGCCGCCCTATAAAATAAACTCTAGGGGTATTACAAAGATTAAAATTATTATAGTTGAAGATTATTATTACAGACAGTTCCCGTATTCATAAAATTTAATGTATCAAACGGCGTTTGCGGCGCGAGACTTCCTTCCTACAATTTCTGCCGTTCAAACCCCCACTCGGTATAGTCCGGGCGCTTTAATTCATTTTACCACTTAATACCTAAGTATATACTTACAACGAAACAACTTATTAATATTATATTTAGTAGTACGAGTATTAGAAATGTATTTATTTAAAAAAAATCGTATGTTATATTTAACGATTATAGGAGGTTGTAAGCGATAAGCCGCAAGTCACTCTACTATAATTCCTTGTCGTTTACGGTGAAAATTTTGCGTTGCGTTGCTGCGCTGGCGGAATTGAAACCTCCATCGAATATGGCCTTATCGAATGTTACCACTCATAACGAATATTACAGTTGATAGAAACGGGTGAAGGAAAATGGAACGTCGAGGGGTTAGTTTTATTCGGTGCCTTATTTCCTTATTATCGTCCGTTCGTGCCGGAGCTAGACAATGAATTTTTTTTGTACACCGAACGAATATTTTACGCTCGTTTTCGGTCGTTGAAAAAATAGTGCGCGCTATTCGCTCGTTAAACTGACTATTTAAATAATTTTGCATTTTAAAGACAACTTCCATTATTCTAGCTTAAAGAAAAAATAAGCAGAATTATGGGAATATTTAGTCGTCTTTACTGTATACCGCAACAATATAAAAAAACGTATTAGGTACAGTAGAAAATGGGCTATTTAGAACCTTCTGTTTGTCTATGTATTCGATTAAAAAACTAACACTGAGTGTAGGTTTCGAGTCGAATGCAGGTATACCATCCGCTTGATTATTTTCGCGGGTCTTTGTGCGGAGATCAAAGAGCATGGGAATGCAAATTCGGCAGTCGCAGGTGTACGCGACGTACTACAAACGCGGGCCACCGATATACCAGTTTCGCTGGACCCTCTGAGCATCGAACTCAAAGGGCTCGCAATCGTGTGTCGCGTTATTCGTTTTTGCCGGATTCCCGGGGAATTACCTACGCTTTGATGCGCTTCTAATTGCGTCGGAACGTTTGGAAAAATCACGCCGTCGAAAAAAAAATCGGGTAATTAAGTTCGGGGGTTTCGATTTTTAAGCGGTTGGTAAACACTTCTGGTCTTAGCCGGTCGATAATCCGAGTTCGGAAGATTATCGATTCAAGCGGGAGATTTAATGTAGCTGTAATACAGCGAAGTTCATTGGTAATTGGTAGGTGTGGGGGAAATGTATCGTTCTGTCGCATTCGAAACTTCCTAACTCAATTATTTAACCCCAGCGCAAGGCTGAGTCGAGTTGACTGAGAACTATCGATTATCATCCACCGTTAATTCAACGAAATCAAAACGAATGGTCAGAAGTTTAGTGGAGAAAAAACGAGACGCGTTCCGGAATTAATAACGTAAAAAATACGAGATTTCATCAAAACCGTTTTGATCCACTTTGCCGGATAACGATCCGATCGGGGAAGATTTTCGCAGCGCTACGATGAAAAAAAAAATCCTATCTATATAACATCTCTTTTAATTTGAATATTTTATGAGCCTTCTACCACTTTAAAAAACATCGTTAATCAAAATTGATAGCGAACAGGCTCTTTTTCCGAATTCCGCCGTATATAGTAATAAAAAAATCCGGGGCATCCAGGCCGGTATCATAAATTAGGTAATTTTCATTTTATACGCTAAAATTAGTATATTACTCACAACCGGCAACACCGCTTCTACATAATTAATCACCGCGTTGCCAAGCCTACTCAAAATTACCTCAAACCTCTTGCACCCCTTTATGCATATAACAAGTAAAAGAGAAGCTCGAATGGCGAATTAACATCGGTATTCTACACCTTTCGAAAACCGTCTTGCATATACGCGGAAAATCCTCCCGGAAAACGTCTGGAAACCGTGCTATTCGAGAGGCCCGCCCGCCTCGCCGAAGATAAATTTTATTCACCTCACAAACGCTGCAAAGATAAATGTTCCAAATAGGAGTCGCGCGAAATGTTCATTCGCTTTTTCATTTTGGCATATTAAAAGGCATACAGGAGCGCACAAATCATGGGGAGGTCGCGCCATATGAGCGAATAATAAGCCGGAGCGGGTCCGCTCGAAGATAGAAGAGGCGCCGGGTGAATCTTCGGAGGTGAGATTTAGTGGAGGTGCGCTGGAAAACCGGGAGTATAGGGAATAATTTTAGTGCTGAAACAGAAATGTTTTGCATGGTTCGCTTATAGCGAACGTTAATTCAGCAGAGAAAGGAAGATTTTTGGGGATAATTTACAGGATTTAGTAGTAGTTAAAAATGAGGGAATATTACATAGATCCATAGATCCTTGGTGCATATATCCAAGGTCCATGATCCATATATGCAACAACTTTTTAGTATTTTAAAAAAGTTAGTTATTTCATCAATATATTACAAAAATATCAAGTAATTTATTTTAAAATCACAATTTTTCAACCAACCCTACATCCGGTATTAAAGAATAGTATACACAACTAAGATTCTCTTGTATAAACAAGTAGATTAAACCTCATATTATATAAAAAAAACATCCCTCGACGCTCTCGTAAATTCTTCTCTTCTTCTGTCGATATATTTAAAAATACATTGATCGCGTTCGATATTCCTGTTATGAGAAAGCCTCACGATCCTCTCGGGACCCCGATCGCTCCGTCCCCCTGCTTGTTCTCGAATAGACCGCGATAGGGGATTTATCCAGATAATTCGGGATATACACGAGCAAGGGAAGGGCGGCTCAAGGAATAATTCTCTTATAAAAGTAAACAGATTTGAAATTAAACTTTTCAGCTTTAATGTACGGCTCTGGTGATTGTCCGAAGTGTGTTGCGTAATTAACATTAACCCTAGGATGGCAATTTTCGAATTAAAAGGATTAAAAGTAGAGCTTGTTTTATTCGCGTAAAGGTAGATTTTCATTTAGCATAATCGAGTCGCGTATATTCAAAAAGTCGAGAGCACTTTCGACCCTCTTTGAAGAGCAACATGCATTAACCCTAGCAGAAGTTGGAGAACAATCTGCATGGTTTAGGTATAGTTCATGAGCTCAGCCTGCTGCATCACAATATAATTACCAAACAATCAATTAGTGCAATTAATTTAGTTATTAATGAAAGTAATTTTAATTTAATAACATTTGGGAAAGGTGCATTTGTTATAACAAAATTTTCATTGTAAAAGTGTGTGCAGTTGATATTTAATTAAATTCAAATTAACAGGTGAACCGGATAAATATTTAACCGTAAACATCGGTGTATTTCTCAAACTACAATAAAGCTAGAGCGCAGACTAAAACCCGTTCATGTACTCAAAAATTCATTTGTCTCGGCCCCGGGATAATGAATAGAAAGAGTACCGAGGACTTTATGAATACAAATGGTCTACTTAATTAAGCCGTATTACCATAGTTGTCTTATGTTTTATGCTACTTTACATAATATTAGTTTTATTTGAGGGTTTTGCCGCATTTCGCCTTCTACTTCTCGGCTAATGTGGCTTTCATTATCTCGAGGGGATAATGTGCAACGCGGCAAAGGGGTGAGATAATACAGCGAGTAACTTTACTTTTATTTCGGGGATGTTATTTAAAATGAATTTATCGCAATCATAATCGTCTTATCGAGCAATATCTACACTAATATTACAAACCCGGTACATGTACAAAACGACATTTCGTATTGCCTTTACGATCCCGTAAAATCATATTTATTAACGGCGCAATATTGTTAGATTACATCGTTATCGACATCGTTATCCGAAACGAACGAACCGCACGGACTCTATTCGTACGCCCGCCTCTAACTGCTCTAAACTGCGGTGCAGATTGACTTAGAACTAACTACACAGGTGTTCAAATGATTCTGTTACATCAATGAGCGTTAATGTCGCTGTTATAATGGAGTATCGTGCAATATGGCGCGGGGAATTACACGCCCTGTCGCTCTATAGCTACTCTAAATGCGCAAAAATTTAGAGTTTGTCGAGGCGATTCGTGCCAGGAATGCGTTAATTAGAGAATGAAATTGTTTTAACCTTACCGAACATCGTTGAGAACGTTAGCCGGAGGCACACTCACCATAAAAAATCATACATAATTTCTATACTAAAATTAGGTAGTGGGTACTAAATAAGCACTAAAATAGCAGTAAATTATAATGTTTGAATTTTATTTTTTTATAGTAGGGGCGCTAGGTTCACATAAGTTTGAAAAGGCGCCCTTTCAAGCTGCTGCTGCAAGTTATTAATATCATCGCTTGATCCCGGTTCAACTTTTGCAGTTGGAAATTATCCTGCTGTGCCGTTTTATCTCGATTTTTCTCTGAGAAATAGCTTTACTTGCACCTCATTCATATTTTTCAACAACAGGAATTACAAAAGATATTTGTTCGGTAGTTCGAGCAAATATCGCATGAAATATAAACGCGGCATTATTCCCTTATTCTCTGCTGCCAGCAGAGGTTGATTAAATATTAATGAATTTAGATCAGTTAGCTACGTAAATAGCAGGTAGGAAAAAGCGCATAATGCATTTTTCATTTGTTAACAGAAGAATTCATAAATGGTTTTAATGTACTTAGTTTGGAAATTAGCTTTTGAAAGGCGATGTTGCTCGCGTTGAGCTTTTAGACTGTTAAAATATTGGAATTATACCGTTCCTGCTCTAATGTAAAAGCTCGGTTCTTTTGTATTTTTACGTTTGTTATATAAAGGAAATAATAATTATATTTTGCTTTTGTATACGAGGTGATTTAGAATTTTATAGACAATTAAGTTTACTTAATAAATTGCAATGAGGGCTCTGCGAGATTTTTAATTAAAGTGGAAATCGTGAAGGGAAGCACTCAATTAAAACCGCACGAATGACAGCGGGAAAATTCCCCCGATATCCTCGATGGAAGAAAAAAGAAATATAAATGACATCAGCCGGCTACGGTGACTTAATGTACACAAGACGTAAAGACGTCCGTAAAATGAATATGGTTCATCAACTATTATATTCTGCGTCAACAATCTATCACCGGGTTATTTCGGACAGTTTTCTGAACGCTCCGAAATGCCGCAGTTCTTTCTTCTTGCTATAAAGTAAATACCCCCAATTCTTTATCCTGTAATTTCGCTTCTTTTATTGTGGCCTTTTTCCTCTGCTTTTATGAATTTTTCATTATTAATCGATAGGTAGTAGACGTTTATTTTTAACGTTTGCGAAGGAAAAGTAGCAGGAAAATTATATTTGTACCTACTCGTATCTGTATAAATATTATTGTATATTATGCAGTAGGTGTAAATGAAATAATGAAAAAATTGGTATAGGGAGTTATGTCAGAATCCCTTGTTTGTGAGGCCGGTGTGCCAACGTTACGGTCTAAAAACGCCAACCCGCCGGGCAATGAGCCGAAAAATAACTTGTAGCTAGTGACCCATGGAACAAGTCGAACCTTTTCTCCCTTTGCCGGCCGGAAGGGTCACTCAATAGTCCTGTTATCGAGACTTTTTCCTCCTCTCGAGACGAAAATAAATGAAATCCTTATAGGGCACAATAGTTTGACAGACTGTCTTTGCGTCAACACCTATTTCTCGGCGCCGGACGTTCGCGTTACCGAAAATGTCGGATATATTATCGGAAAAGCTTTCATATCGCTTATGTGCTTGACCTTATTTATTTTAGAACCGACGGAGAGCCTTAGTTTCCTTTCATTCGTCGTCAAATTGAATTTTTCCCGAAAGAAATTCATTTCTATTGGATTAGATCATTTCGCCGCATGAAAGGGACTGTATTTTTTTATGGGAAAGAGATTTTTCGTCGTTACACGTCACGGGAAATTTCCTAGCATCGGCTATTTAAATGCTATAAAAATTTCAGTTGTTATTACCGATGGAAACCACCCCAATGCGGCGCGTTTTTCGTTACGACCCCTTGTCAACGCTATAAATTCGAACTATTCAATATTTACAACCCTGTAAAACCGGCAAATTAATCAAATTTTCATCGTTCTATTCGTAGTTTGCTACGGGAAAAACAGATAATAATTACCTTCATACACTCACTTTATTTAGCACCATATTAAAAATTAATTTCATATTAATTTCGATACTAATTCGTGCTCTCGTGCAAATACAAAATTCATGAGAAAAAATATGTTTTTTATCACAAAGGATCTAATTTTTGATTAATTTTAATAATCCTCCTTGTTGCCAAAATGAAATTGCCGGGTTTTTATTTACGATCAATAAATTGACGCATTTTAATAATCTTTTATTAATACCGCTGGTAATTAAACCCGAAAATGGATTCAACTGATTAATAAAGGTATATTTAAATTGTTTAAATTACCCATACGAATATCGAGAAGTCAATTAAAAATGCAGTATAGATTTAACAGTGATACTAGTACACTGAATGTTACTTTAGGTTCATTACAATTCACCAGCAGAATATGTCTAAAAATAATACCCCGCGCAAAAAATAATAGACATTTCTAACTAATTAATTAATCCAATTTTTTATTTCACGCCACCGAATTTACTAATTCATCTGTGGACAGCTAGTAAATAATAAATATTTTCCCCCGCTTTTATTATAACGAATTTCCTCTTAATTTTCCTCTTTTTTCTACAATTACGTTGTTTTATTTACGTTGCCGGCCGAATTATACGACGATTAACTTAATCTTTATCTCTAGTTTTTGCGTTTTATATCCGGAAAAGGATCCTCTCCAGAAACTGGGTTACAACCAACAATACTATCCCGACTAATAAAACAAAGATGCTTTTATAGATCAAGTGGGTTAATTTATTTACCATATTATTCTTTTATTACACGACCATACCGTTCGTCCAGCTCTTGCTTCATTACGGGATGCTTTATAAAGGTTATTAAGAATAAAAAGTGGTAAAAACAAACTAAATTATGGTACATTTTATACATAACAAACAAATATGTTGTTCAAGAATTCAGGACAGTTTTAGAACTGCCCAAAATCATTTAGAATCTTTTAGAACTGGCTAGGACAATTAAAACATTTCTGCACGATCTTAGAACCGTTTAGAACTATCCAAAATAATTTAGAACATATTCTGAACGGTTCAGGATAGACTACACAACTTGAGAATCGTTTAGAAAGCTAACGACTGTTTAGAACTTTAATTCAACCAGGTATATATCAAGGTCACTTTTCCTAATAAGAGTACCATGTAGCCTTCACTATAATAGGTTATAGTATAATGGCGTATAATTGACGTTCTCTCCCGTTTGTTAAACTGCCACGAGCCGCCTCACTTCGACGACGCACGTCGCATTTTGCATAGAAATTAATGAGTTCCTAGCGCAGCTGTACACGAAATCACAATTGATGGATTCGTTTCATTCGGCGCGATTGCTGCGGAAATTAATATTCGATCGATCGGGCGACTAATTCGTACGAGAAAACCGTCGATTTATTCAATTGGAACGCGCGTTTTCCGACGCTGGAATTTCCTATAACTCCATCATTTTCTCGCGCGCGACGAACACCTGTATAATCCAGCGGAAGGTTAATGAATAACGGATTGAGTGGTTTTGAGTTTTCTTTGCTTTTTCATATGAATGAGTCTTCTAAAGGTTCTAAATTAATCCTGAATGCGTTATGGACTAATGGTTTATCCTGAATCATCAACCAAACAGTCCTAAATCTGTCGTAAATAATTTTGGATAGTTATTATCCAGAACTGTTTCAAATTGTGCTAATTATCGCAATGTTAAAAAATCTATAGGTAATTATCGAAATGTTTCGAATATGAATTAATTATGTTTGTGTTTTGGCGACTTGAAAAGTACGACTGAAATTCGAGGCGAAAGCGAGCCGGGGGAATGGAAACGAATCGAAATAAAAAAAATTTCAATTCAATTTCCCCGGTTTCTCCTGGTAGACGGTACAAAAAGTTTCGTAATCAAGCTTAACAACAATTTGCAATCAGTTTAGGAGAAATAAAAAGTCCGGTTTTTTAATTAAACACCACTATTCGATATCGGAGGCGAATGGGAAAAGTTTCTCCCCGGACGGGATGAATTTTATTGTACAGGTATTTTTCGGCGCGCGGTTCGGGAGAGTTTTTTAAGAATTTTATTATAGAAAAATTTTTATCGTCCGTACGGAATAAATCTCGCCCGGCCGTAAATACACTCGCATTCGTACACTTCCCTTCTAAACCGAAAACAATAAATCCCGCGCCCGTATAATTCGATCGTTTATAAAAGCTGCCTTGTTGTACTTCCGCGTGTCGAACAGGAAAAATATTTCCGAAGCATCAATTAATCGTCATAAAACCTAACGCAGGAAAGGAAACACCGGCAACCTAACGACCCGAACTCAGCTCGCATTGATATGTAAAAGACGAACCAAGTATACATTTTACTTACGTTTTATTTACAATTTATTATATTTAAACGATAACTCCGCCGAACGGGAAACAATAACCGAAAACAAATCGGAAACTCTCTGTATCGAGCGCGCAAAAAGAAAGTAGCACGAAATAACCTTTTAGGAAACGCAAAACAAACAGGCCGCACGCTTCCCAGACTTGTTTACCGAACTCGCTAGAACAAATAGAAATGTTTATGAAACGGAAAACCGAATCTCCCGATTCGGAATTCGCTGCAACGCGGTATAGATTATAAATTCATGTTCATCGGGAATTCAAGAACGGGGTTTATGACGAATGCGAGCTATCCGGCGATGCATAATAAACAATTACGCCGAATAATGGAGAGATATTTCCAAAGAAATGGAAATATGACGGGAATTATAAAGTGTTATACTCACTAGCTGTTCGTTTTGATACTAGCAAACTGTATTAAGTCTACTTACTATAAATTTTCTTAGCATGTATTGTGGATATACTTACTATTAGATTTTGTTGTTATATTATCTTTAACAATGTTGGTATTTTGGATTCTAATTTTCAAATAAATAAAGAATTATCTTCATTTTTTTAAGTTGTGTATTTAGAATGCAATTCTTAATAAAATTAACGCTTAACCAAAAACCAAAACAGCACAAAAACCAAATAGCTTTTAAGAGAAAAGAACATCTTTAACAGTTTAATTTATCCTCCATGATGCGCAACTTTTTCCCCATTTAACTCATTGCTCTTGTAGTTTTCACGATTCCCGAGCCTTTCAGCCTTATGTAGGACACAATCTATTCAAAATTTACACCGCAATTTGTGCGATGGAAGGGCCTTCGAAGAAGCGCAGAAACAAAGCCGAAGCAGATCGGAAGAGCCCGGCACAAGCGAAAGCTCCGCGCGGCATTTCGCATTTTCCGCGCGACTAATCGTGTAAATCATGCAAATCCGCGCCCCGTCCGTAATTATTATACGTTTCGTGCATTGTGCGAAACGGGCGAAAAAAGCACGCGCGCCCGGAAGACGGAAGTACTTCGAAAAATTAAGTTTTTCCGATTTAATCCGACGGGGACAAAGCGACCGGTGCGCTGTATCCAGGCAAACGGAAAATTCTCGTGAATTTTCATGAGCCATTGTCTCATCGATTTATTATCTAATAGGTTATTGGTTATAGTCCATTATTTTTCATACAGGAATGAATGTATGTCACTCACGTCTCTATAGATATCAATATCGCACTGTGATAATTTTGGGCTATAAAATTTACCAATAAAAATGCAATTTATTTATAATTAGGCTACTTTATAAATTGCGATTTAAGCGAAAACTATTAAAATCGGCAAGTCAGGGGGAATTGTGCGACGCATCAATCGCTCTCGGGTCGACAAACATTTGCGCGAAATTGAAACATAGTGAAACATAACAGGCTAGATAGACAATTTTTATGTAAAATTCATGTAAATTTATGACGACATAGAATGAAAATTAGGGCCGCCGTTATAGCTGGATAATTACTAACACCTGTGTGTGTTGTAAAACAATTACTAAACAACAAATTGTTGTACGAGCTAACAGCTTGCCCCTGTTGGGCTTTTAATCTCTTAACTACGGTAAATAATTCTAGAGGTAAGTACGACGTTTTTCATCCCGTACCAACTGTTGTTGCTGTCTGCGATACATAAAATACTTTATATTGTACAGTCCTACGCGAATATTAAGAACTGGATCTCCCTATAGTCGGTCAATTAACCATCCGCTGACACCTATCTTTTGATCCGACCGAATTATCCCGAGATTTCGGCGAAGATCCCACCCGATTAAATCGGAATGTGTCAGTAGGAAGTAAGTTTTAAGTGCTAACTAGGTATATGAGGTCGAAGCCGAATGCCGGACTGATCAAACCAATCCTCTTTCAATTAAGTGAGATTACTTGTTATCCAATCAGTAGCAGCCAGAATAACCCGAGAGTCCCTCGACGGTCGTAACTTCTTCGGAAAGAACAACCGCCCCCTCGCCTACGTCCTGGCTATTTCCGCAACTTTAATAAATAGCTTTTGTGTTGCGGTATCGGTGTCGTTTTAATTTGTTTACAAGTCGTGTAATGAATTCATCCTTGCCCGGTCTGATATCCAATGATTTTGTAATAAAATGGGAATCGGAGAGATCGTTATATTTTATAGTAGCTCCTATCGATTTCTGTTCATATTTTTAATTAAAAACTTTTCAATCTCCCGATTTCAATTTAGGCTATTTTATCGGTGAAATTTAATCTAAAAATGTAAGTTTTGTCGAGTTTTAATGAGTTGAAAGTGCTATCTGCCAGTTTTGGAATTGTTGAGAGAATGTATCGGAAATTGATTTATCTACAGGCTACTCAATTTACTATAATTAAAATAACACAATGCAAAAGTTTCTTCAAAGCTTTATATACCTGCGGCACAAGATTCTCCACTATTTCCCTGGAATGAAAACTTCAGCTTACAACTAGCCTAAAATTCACAAAATTCATCACCACCCTTAAATATTTCCCAGTCAGCTGAATCACCCTGTATTACTAAAACATATTTATTATGGAATGCGACAGGATGCCGTATATCAAAGAATCCACTATGAATTCCCACTTTTGCCACGTTGAATTTTTAAATTGAGATTTTTCATATCTAGTAATATTTCTCCATATTTACATATCTCATAAAGAGGCTCCTGATGCAAGAAAGGGGAGATATTTCTATATATGTTCGCCAGTTTTAGCCTCCGGTAACAATAGCTTCAATAGTCAGTGGCGTATAACTTCTAAAACAAATAATTTAATAGGTTTTTCCATCACTATAGTAGTAAAGATGAAGGATTTGATTCCTAACCAAAAGTAAGATAATTTAGTGTTACATAGTGGTAAATTTTCTACCATTTAGTCGAATGGGCGAGCAAATTCCCACGGGACTGTAAAAATCCCTTATACCAGGTCGATTAATTAAAAGCTCATTCCTGATGTACTAATTAATCTTGTAGCGAATAAACCGGTGAGCGTTCCATTAGACGAAACGAAAGGTAGCGCAAACGTTTGTCCCAGGACCAATTCCATTTGTAAACTTTCGTCATTCGTCGCCGGTTATTCAGCGATTCTGGAACAGATGAATTATTTACTTCGCTCGCGAATAAATCGGGATTACTCGAAAGTTTTGATCGATATGGAAAGCCCGCCGTAGTTTTCTGATCGGGCGCTGCGTTTATAAAATCGGATGGGATTTTCTTGGGGAATTTTATACGTCTGATGGACGGTAATTTATGCGGAATCGGGATCTTCTTCCGCATAATAAACGCCTTCATTAATGTGGGAATTTAAATCAACCGTCCTAAATCAACAACTCTAATGGTTTGTGTAGGTACTAATGAGATTCAATCCCTCAGATGGAATAATTGCGTTCTATAGTTTTAATATAAACGTACCGAAAGTGACCGTTGGTCTAGTTTAATTGCTTATAGTAGATTCCAGGGCGAGCGTCCGGCGAATTTCTGTAGCTAAAACCAAATCCAAGCGTTTTGTATCATAATCAGCTTCCGCAGGAGCGATGCTCCTATAAAAGGCCGCATCTATCACGATGAGCGGCGCATTTTTCCAAATTATCTCCCGCAGCTCAGGTGCCTCACGAAACAAAGCCTAATATATTTATACATAGTGTTTCTTGATTTATTCGCCTCATTCCCTCCGTGAATATTTCATTGGGTTACAAATGGTCGGCGTTATTATTATTTTACCGGGCGCATTTCGGTCCAGGTATAAGGCCCTTAATTGGCTTAGCTCAACTGATGCTAACCGGGATTTATTTCTCTTTCAACAGCACTTGTCACTGATTATTTTACCGGATACGACCTCCTATTTATCAGTGTTTACGGTCTGTAATGTCGACGTAATTTGTCGGACCGGCTCTAACAAAAATGGTTGCTTATGCGCTTTTAAAACGTCTAATTTAATTGTACGTGCGAATTATTTTAAGAGGGGTTTTTGCGGTTCAACATTTGGTGATTCTTTTATTATGTTTGTAAAATAATAGATGAGTTTTAAATGGTGTATAGGGTTGGAAATGTATGTATAGGTACAGTGAAGTTGTTTGTGTGCATTAATCATTTCGTTTTGCTCTTTACGATGAAATGATTCCGAATTTCATTCACTATACCAGTAGGTATTTCATTAACGGAAACTTCATATCTCCGTTTACAAATTATATAATGTATTCCATTCCTCGCCGCAGCCAGTTGAGACACGTACATTTTCCAGTTAATTTACCCGAGGAACGTTCGTACGTTTCTCCTCTTTTCGCCTCTAATTCTTTGCCGAGGGGATGAGGCGTTACCTCACGTTAATATTAATAAAACTACTTAGCGAGTGCATATGTATAGAAATGTGTATTTACCCAAATGAAGGAAATGGCTTTGTGCTTTCAGCAAATATTAATGATTCACGGCGGGTTGGCGTGAATTACACTAAAATAGGCGTTTTTATATTATGTAAGGTACCTACATTATACAGGAAAAATTATGCCGCATCGAATTACTCCTAATTAAACCGAAACAAACGGTTTACGTTACTAATTATTCGTTGCTAACTCATTCGGCTTTAGTATCGGTAATTGTATTGTATTCGCACAAAGAGCGCCGTTCGTCCATTGTTCTCCCATCCAGATAGACGTTGAATTTTCGAAAACTCCGCTTTTTGTCCGGGGCCGACGGATTTAATTCGAAAATCCGTTTCGCCGCTACACCACTGATGCGACCACAAAGGCCACTCCAAACGTCTCGTACGTGTGTCGTTGTAATTTCTGCATAGTGCGTCGCAGCCCCTCTAGCGCAAATACGAAACCGAAATAAATTAGAGGAGACCTTACGTCGCGACGCCGGAGGAATGCCGATGGAGACAGATTTGTTTTGCGTTGTTGATTAAAATTTCGAAAAATGTCGATGTCGACAAGAGAGATAATTTTAGAATCATTTAGAACTGTGCAAGAACTGTTCATAAGCATTCAAAACTATCTACAATTGTCCAGAATCGTTGAGAACCATTTTAGAACCGATTATGACCATTTTTAACAGTTCTCATTAACGAGGAAATTCCTTCTAACTTGTACTATCAAAATCACCATAATCTATGTCGAAGGAATCGATGTATAT
This sequence comes from Phyllotreta striolata, assembly GCA_918026865.1. Taxonomy (NCBI): domain Eukaryota; kingdom Metazoa; phylum Arthropoda; class Insecta; order Coleoptera; family Chrysomelidae; genus Phyllotreta; species Phyllotreta striolata. The sequence continues at coordinate 6,086,462 of OU900101.1, read as the reverse complement.
ATGAGTAATTTTAAAACGTTCTATAATCAGTGAAGTGAGTGAGCATTCCGGAATTGCATACCTACTTTCCGGCAATTTATTTTCGAGTAGTCTACTAACTTTCAGACTCGAGGCACATCACATTACGGTTAATTTATATTTTTCCTTCTCCTAAAAGAACAAGTATCAAAGTATAAGGGCACTCGAAACGACTGTTGTCTTCATACTGACGATTATAAAAGTCGAGATATATTTTATTTATGTTTATCGTTTTTTTCTCCGGTGGCGCTTTCCTTCCGCGTTTTACGTTTTTTTCAAGATGCCACAACTGTTGAGCCGCAATGTAATAATTTACTTCTGCGACTGCGAGTCGTTGCTTCTTATGTAAAACCCCGCGTTTTATTTAAACCGTTACGCTTCTCCTTTTTCGAGGAAACATTAATGCATATTAAAATACATGGAAACCGCCATAAAAGATTTCGAATAATAACGCGCTTTATTTTCGAGAGAAAAACCCGCGGTGTTTTTTTACTTTTTGTCGAACTAATGGCGTCCGAGCGAACACCGAACGCCAATTTACCGAGCGAATTCGTTCACTTCGATATTTTACAGATAATTGAATTCGTAAGTTATGAAACTCCAAACAGACATTTCGTTAACTGATAAACCGAAATTGTTTCCCAAGTTCGTACGGCAGAAATTATCTGAGAAGCCAATCAATGATAAATTATCGTTCGGCGCAAGTACGGAATTCAAGTGAACTGGAAAAAGGGATTGTTCATCATAATAATTTCCTTATTATTACAAACTTCTCAAATTAATTACAGCGGAAACTCGAAGCTCCGATTAAAAAAATAATAAAACAAACGTAGGTATCAGTGTACGCATAATTTTTAATTCACCCTCTCTCTACCTGTCACGTCGCGACGACTACAAATAACCGACACGAAATAAATTTGTTATTCGGATGCCGTGGACCCGAAAAAATCGGTTTTCCATACGTGATAATAGTATTTTCCAAAAGGGGAAAATTGATGAACCGTGCCGTGATTACTTTCGATGGTTGAAAGGTTGGTTGAGAGCTGAAAGGGGGCGTCGGCGTCGCGACGGGACCGTCGAGTTTTTTTTTATTCACCTCGACAGCCCGGTAATCCACTAGTGCAATTTTTCCAGTAGAAAGTGGAGCTTTTTATACATACAGGATGAGCCAAAACTTGAACTTATATCACTCATCTCATCACACTCTGTATAATGATCCATAATTAGAGCAAACACGTGAAGAATCTCCGTTTATAGAAGAATTGAATTGTCAAATTGTCGTTTATCGTAAACGAAACCGAACATTTCCAAACGGACGGTCGCCCGATAGGAAATTACGCCACAATTTGAATTTGGAAACGACGATTTCATTAATGAAGTATCAAATTGCGCGGAAACCGGATTAATTTCACACTACGCTGAATTAAGTTATCTAATCTAGGTGCGAAAAAGGCCAAATGAATAGAGGAATTGAAGAAATTAACTTTAACGTCCAATTCAAAATTATTATTACAAAGGAATATAAAATGTCCAATGATGATACCGTTTGTTCTAGTAAATTATTCTTTTATACCAATAAATTCTTTAAAAGAGTACATTCTTGTACAATACAAATTACTTCATAAATTTCTCTCTAGTATATTCTTAATCAATTAATGTTGCACCTTGTGTTCGTATATTACAATTTTCACCAGTAGATTCTTCTCTAAGTCTCTTTTCCAGTAGATTATTTAGCAAGTTGTTTAATTTTTATAATAAAAAAGCTTCCAAACGGATCCTTCTTCACCACTAAATTCTCCAATAAATTACACTGCGTATAATTCTTTTGTAGCGACTTTTCTTTAGTGGATTGTTCAATAATTAAACCATCGAATAGAGTGAATTAATTTTTTTAAAACACTGCTCCCATTAGAACATTCCCGGAATTTTTTCGCAATTACCCTAATTCGAGTAAATTAAACCTAAGCCTCGAAAAAACCGCCCGACTTCGCCTTGATGTGTAAAATGATAATTAGCCTAATGAAAACCGTCTTAGAGGGGAATTTTTACCGCACCGCCCCGACCCCTAAATTAATCCCGTATATCTCCGGGTTGTGATTCCCGTTCCTTCGCGGAGCTCCTTCACCCGACGCTAAGTAGGTGAACAGTGTACTGAACAGTAGGCATAAAGCGAAATTAAACATTGAGAAATAGGCTTACCGCATCATTAATAAATTCGGAACGAGTCGTCTGTTCATCAGCACGGCGGCGCCATTTCCCCACCGACCAGGACCGAACAATAAAACTCTCTATTTAGTGGTACCTAGTGTACTTACGGTTTATTAGATATTTTATTTACAACAGTATGGTGAAGGGCAGGTGCAGTACTGCGCTGGAGGGCACGGGGATTGGATGCACGACATGAGGCACACCATCGACTTGCCCGGAATTTGGGCCGCTTGAAGGAGCATACAAGCTAACGAGTCGCAGCATTCGCTGCACGCCGTACAGCAGAAGGCTATTATATACAAGAAACCAGCGACCATCGCTATCGGGACGCCGACGGTGACGCCCAGGACGCAGCACACCGTCCGCAAGCAATCCTGCGGCATTTCGGTTCGGTTTAGTGGGAATTTTCATGGACAAAAATATCGCCTCGCCAGCGATTCTGTAGGTGACATCGTTATGGTGTGACAGTATTGAATTGTTTCTGATCGTTCGCTTGGTAGCATATGAACTACTAAGTACGGATATGAATCGTATTGTGGCTGGTGTAGTATCTAAACAAAGGCCTTTAGTTTAAGACAAAACTAGAATGTCTATATGTCTTGAGAAGTGCACCACTTCTTATCAAAGTCAACAAACTATTTCAAACCTTATAGTATAAGAATTTAATTTAATTCTCTTAATTCTCGTCCATTTATATGAGATCTACCCACTTTAAATAAGGAAGCAGACTGACAGAATACAGTACATGTTTCGATTATAATGCTGTAGCTTCTTCGCTTTAATTTATAGACCATGTTCTAATTATACGTCCCAAAAAGATCTTACCCGATTCGCACACGTTACTAATTATTCGTTCTCTTTATTCAATTTTACGAGGAATAATAAATCTACAGATAGGGAGCTCTTCTCTCAGATTATTTAATCATAACTAGTGAAACGGTGATGAGTATTATGAGGACTTGTGCCCATTAAATAATCGATTGATATAATGAATTGTTTATTTTATTTTATTTCGTAAAAAATAGAGAAATACTGGCATAATAATGAAACGTTGTCTTTCTGATAAGGCAACCCAAATACACATTTTACTGAAGCATCGATAAATAAATTATTAGCAGGAAATTAACGGTTTTAGTCGATATTACGTTGGGGCAAAACATAATTACGTATTTTATATTTTATATACCTTGGCTAAACTTTTAACTTCAACTACTCCCTGCGACATTTAAGCGTTAATTCGGTTTCTCTTCATCAGCTTTACTCTCTTTCTATTTTCGCGCGGCAGCCCCATCTATTCTCGAAATTATTATCGCAGTTTTACTACGTAATTTAGGTTTAATCAACGTCCCGTGTAAATTTAATTTTAGTAATCGTATTAGTTCGTAAACTGAAGTTTCGTAAGAACGTTAATATTTTTCCTAGCCGAAAAGGACCTTAATCTTTTTGCGTTATTTTTCACTTTACATCTCGGCGGTTTGCATATTTAAGCGGTCCAATTTATTTCTCTTTGAAGTCGCGGGTGAAGTTTATGAGCTATTACCTGTCGCTCTTATTAATTTTTTTTAATAACCCCGTCTTGTAATCGAGCCAGCCAGCGCGCCTATACAGCTTTGATATTTCTATCTTTATACATTTCGGTGGAAAATTCTAACACTTTATATCCGAAAATTATTGGTGTTTCGTTCAAAAAAAATGTTTTATTGCATCTTTCGCCTATTTAATTCACGGCAAATAAATAATTCAACTGAAACAAACCGGATTGTCTCGTAAAATAGCTACCTACCGCTGAGCTGCCATGTGGTTTCAATTCTGGTAGGACCATGTTTTTCCGTAATTAGATAGAATTATGTTAATTTACCACCAAAAAAATTAGGGTGGATCGGTACATACAGACCGATAAAATTAAAATTGTACCAGTCACGGTCGACTTTAGGGTGATTTATGGTAAAAAATATATAATAATAGAACTGAGGATAATACTTAGTAGGTACTCATAAGGATGGCTTATTTATAAATTGAGCAATCCTTTACAGTTTAATCTCTTTAACTATACTAAATATGCTAATTAAGATATTATTTCGATATCTAACACATCCAGGCGTAGAAGAAAAATTAGCCACAGCAACAAGATGTCGCCGCATTTCTCCTATATTTTGATTGATTGAGGTTATGCGTGATTTATTCGGTTATTCAGCCAGTGCCGGCCGACAACGTACCACCGACAGCTATTTACCCTTGTTAAATCGATAGGTCCTTATGATATCCCCGATTACAATGCCGATATCGAGTTTCCTTATACTCGACGTGCATTAAGTTCATTGCATAATCGGTTTCGATATCAAGATTTTATTTAGATTGTTGCGAGTAGCCTGTAACGATTTGTACTCACACTTTGCTTCTTTTTATGCAACGATAATCGGTATTTCTACATTAATTAAAGCGTGTAAAATGAGCTGTATGAATGAAGCGGTGTAGTGGGTAGGTAATTCAATACAGCGGTGATAACCGTATCGGTATCGAACATGTCGTTGCGTGCCAGGTGTCCGGACATCTGCTAACGTTGTACATATTAGCCGGCCCGTAATCTTGGGGGCATTCGGGTGCACGCAGGTCGAGGTAACGCCCTTCGCCGGTCAACCGACCAGGAAGAGGCCGGTTGGAAATTCGTACTTGGTGGATTTCGTTCTGCGAATGTGTACGCAAAGGGGAAATTTAAGTGATGACTTGGCGGGTCACGCCATGGGTGCGTTCATTGATCGGATCATTAACGAGCATTTATCGGCGGCGTCTGGCTGAAAAATTAATTTTTTTTTACGAAACGTTGAAAATCGTTGTGCGTACGCTTTAATTTCAATTAACTCTTCGCTGTAATTAATCCTCCTAATTGACGATAGAGCAGTCGAGACGAGCTCGCTTTCGTTTCGTTCCCAGTTTGTTTGTTTATGGAGTGCATCGCATGCGATTTTGAAATGAAAATGTAATTTGAAAAGTACCTCTTGTACGCTTTGCGTAAAACAAACAAGTACACGTCGCGTTTTATTCGCATAGTCTTCTTCAAATACTGATATAATTTACAAGTTTAATCTCGTCTAGACGGTTCTTCGATAAACCAACACTTTACATTTATTCACAAATCGAATGTTTATTCGACTGTAACAGAAGATTTAAATAGAAATAAGATTATCTTATATCATCCTGAAAGTATCCGATTAACCACTGTTTCCAATTTTCTCGGATCATACAAGGATACGGTTTTCCGTGACACAACATCCTGCAAAAATATCAAAGTAAATTTTATTACAGGAACTCGCAGGATTTCGGATTCGTCGTCGAACGGACGTTTCCTGTTAGTCTGTTTGCTTAGATTGAACTCGAAACACGGAAAACGAAATTGAAAAACATTTTTGTTTGCTCATTCAAAGATAAACGAATCCTTCGGAAGACTCTTTATACCACTATAGAAAACAATTAGTGCAGTCGATACGCGCTACAAAATGAGTCACAATACGAAGATTGTCATAGAAAGGTTGGCTGAGGTCTCCTGTCGCAAAGGGCCAAATGGAACGCGGCACGATAAGCGCCAATAAACATCTGGCTGGCCACTCAATTCAATATCCGATCCGGCGAAATAACAAACTTGGCGAGAAGCTGACTCGTATATATCCACAACATGCCGGCGACGGAATAGTTCGATTTCCATTCTCCGCGCCGGAAAAACGGCCAGATGCGAAATTAATTTTCCGATTTCCATCCGAGAGTATAGCGTAAGAATAGCCAAACACACTGACACAAAGTCAAACCCTCGTCGCTCTCGCGCGCGATTTCAATTAGCGCGAAACTCTTCCGTTTTTCCGGGTTTATTTTCCGATAACTCTCCGGCTACTACCCATACTAAATAATTCAACCGCGATTTCCGCCTCGCGTTCGCGTCGGCCGTATTTACATGACAGGTAGATTGATGCGGAGACTGCGGATATTATAATTTTAAAAATAGGAGAGCCGGAGAGGGCGGAAAGGTTCGCGAAAATTCTCCCGCAGGTGAACCGCCGATGCCAGATATTGTTTGCTCTTCGCTCCTAAATTGATATTTATTTCGATTCTTTGCGGCGGATGCCAAACGGGCGCTAACATCGGGTATAAAGCGAGCTTATTATGGACTCTGCAACGCGGAAACGCGCCGGAATTTAATTCAATTAATCAATATTTTGTTCGGTATTGGTGTATTGTTGATTGTAGAGAAGTAGAGATGTGGAAGATGTTATAGATTATGAGAAATATTTTATGGTATCTCCAAAAACTTAAAACCAGATACAACTTCTACCAATTCTATATCTAAGAAGGTCAAATAATTCCCTTTATTCCCAGGAAAAGGGGAATCCCCAAGCTTCAATGAAATAGCACCAAATGCCTATACAGAGCCACCATAATTAAAAAACCGGACGAAAGAAACGTAATTGCCTTCGATAGGTCAATCGTCCGGTCGGCGCTGCATTAATTTGCGCTGAAAGTCTGGATATTATCTGGTCCGAAGTTGGAAAGGCCGGGAGACGAGCCGGGGAGTTGGTTTAGCGAGAGGTTGGTCGTTTATAAGCACGATTAAACCGCATCAACTAGACGCCGCTGGATTGCGGAATATTAGCTAGGGGACGGAGACCGGTGCTATGATACTTTGTAATTAATTATCTCGGAGAGTGTAATTGGAATTTTCGTTCGGAATTGGCCATCCTCTCGATTAATATTTACTGACTCGTAGTTTAGTGATATACCTGCGTTTAATTTCAATGTTCAGCATTGTTTGGAATATTGATAAGTTTTTGATAAATCAGATGATACTACAAATTTCCAATTGAGCCCCTATCTTTAAGTAAAAATTCTGGATAATCTCATCCTATAATATTAATCCTATCTCATCTTGTGATGGTCTCTTACTAAATAACTTCATAAAGAAAATTTGGTAGAGACAGTAGAAGAAAGAAATAGTTGTAGATAAATTAACAAATTCGTTTACAAAAACATTTCTGGACGTTTTGACAAGAGATTTTCGTGACGATCCCATAACTGTGTTTATGAGCGGGGTGTTTTAATTTAGCCGTTATAATTGAATTATGACCGTAACGCTGGTATAAATCAACAAAATTGTTTTCATCAGTAGTGAAACCCTCTTCAGTTTAATCAATTTTCGAAACGGTTTTCAGACTTTGCTCTAATAGCGGACGGTCAGTCCGCAACGTTAATGGAATATACAGCAATAGAGACGCTAAAACTAATTAAAAAGTATCTTAATGGGTTGTTGACCCATATCTGGTTGAAATGAAACGAACAGTCGAAGCGTATGTAGGCCTAATTAGATAGGCGTTAGTTAGGTGAAGTTGGTGGAGAGGTATTTGCCTGGAGTTCGGAACAATGGTCCATTATATTCCAGTTATAAAGAGGATTTTCATCGGCTGATAATAATTTTACAGGAATGATTATTGGATCTGAATAGGAGTCGAGATCAAATTCATCATTGTTTCGTAAACAATAAAAATGGTTTATGCAATACATCAATACTGCATCGTTACTAATCTCGACTCAGTAGTGCTTTCTTCATACTCCCAAAAATTCTTTTAGACTCTCCTTCGGTAGTTCCCATCTTTTTAATTTCAGAATAAAAGCGCCTTAATTTCCTTTCCTCTCCCAACTCCATGCTGTACCTACCTATTGTTTTTACTATTCCCTCGTCCTGTGAGCAAAAGACGTTGGAATTTTTCAACCGTTACGAATCGAATGAATTAATCCCCGAGAATTCCAGTTGCGTCATTCGCCGAGCTAGATTCGATACTTTCGACTGGAATACCAAACGAGATCATTCTGCGACGAGCGCTTCACTTGATTCAAAACGGAAATTTGTTTGAAGTCGCTCCAAAAATTATTGATAAAATATTCACAAAAACCCGTTCCGGGCTAGTAAGTAAGTGGTAAGAAATCCGTTGTTCATCGATCTAATAAACTGATGTTTTAATTATAAGAGCGCCTATTTCTGGCGTATTCCACTTGAAGAGTTATAGAGGTGTATGTTGCTAAAAATAAACGCGGAGTTTGCGTTCGATAACACCATTGGGATTTCCTCTTTTTACATTTAATCTTGATTGACTAGCTCGAAGTGCGTATATACCAATAAGTTCCGAGGCATCCTCGCTCTTCTAATTGACGTTTATTACCATCAAAGACGAAAAATCTGGATAGAAAAAACGGAGCACAAAAGCTCCCGGATCTGTTGCCCATTGTACGCGTAATTCCCCTATTCCGAATTCCGAGTGTATTCCATATTATACGCACACATGTATAGCTATATATACTTACATCGTCGTCGAGTATGCTGCTCAGTGCTCAGAACCCGAGTAATTGTATTATAGATATTTCGAGAGACCAGAACCAGGAATCGAGGCTAATGTGATTGGGAGAAGGTATTATGTACTGTCCAGAAGAGTTAGGTCAACGCTCCTTCGGGCTCGTTTCGTTTTCGTTCTACCGGAGGAACGGACGTAATTATTTGGACTTTCGGGTCTAACGTTGTTACCGCAAAACGGGATATGCCCGCCGGCGCCGGACAAATTCATTCGGTAATAATAACGCAAGAAGAGGAGCGAAATCTCCGCCGAGACGCGCTCTAATAGCATAAACGAACGCGCCAATTACTCCATTGAAACATCCTGTATAGAGGAGTAGAGGAGTTTCGTAAAAAGGAAGTTTTTTCGTCGAAAGTTCGGTATAAAGTTATGCGATTTTTTTCGGTTTGCCGGTTCCTTGGTCCTGATTTATCGCGACACGACCGTCCATTTCTCCGTTTCTTACAAGTATATCAGTCCTGGCATCGCATGTGACATTCCGCAACGTAAAGTTTAATCTTGTTTCCCTTATCTGGGCCATTAATAATTCCATACGCACGCGGCTGTTGGTCCAAAAATTCAGATCTCCGACGGCGATTTCGCTAAGGCGGCCGAAAAGTTGGATTTTCTTGTCCGGAGACTGACTAATTGCTTGATTAATTTATTACAAAAATTCGTGTTTGTTTTATTCTGTAATCAGTATCAAGATTATAAAAAATTAAAAAATCTTCATGACCTCATCTGCAGTATAGAATGAACGTACTATACCTTCAAAATTGGATACAAAAAACATTTTTCATTGTCTCTGTTTAAGATTCATAAGTAGGAGTTGGGAAACTCTCATCTTTAACATTCATAATCTCCCGAAGAGGCTCCTGAAAAGTTCGCCTGGCGTTTAATTAAATGAAAGCTCGCTCGCGAGTTTTCGCGTTTTTCCTCGAAAACTTCCATTAAATTGGATAAATCTACCTTTCGATACTTATACAAGGCAATACCTAGCTAAACAATATCAATATTTATTTTCTGGCAAATTTAATACATAGGAGGAAATTTTCTTTTCGTACTGCGGCCGGGCAGATAAGGCGAATGAAACTTTTCGTTTTCATTAAAAATAAGTTATTATCTGATACACCGGCTTCTAAATTAAATTGGCGAATTTTTTAATAATCCTCTTCTATTCTCTCCACTAGATTAATTCGGTTTTAAGCGGGAATAATTATAATTCGAGACGTTCTCTTTCATTTGGTATTCCTTCGATTCATCTTCGTTTTTTTCGACGCAATAACTGATGCATATTAAAGAGCCACTTTAAACACAAAAGGCAAGAATAACGACCCCAAGAAAACCCAGAAATTATCTCATTCAATATTTAATCGGGAATGATCCCCGAAGTATAATACACGTTTCACAGGCGTTCTGAAAACCCGTTAACATTTATTTTTCTTATCTAATTATACTTTCGTCTTCCTTTTCAGAAACTCCTTTTGCAATTATTTTTAGTGAAATTTTTAATGTAATAGCTTTGGTAATAAAATTTGAAATACACCAACACATTATTCTTATTATCTTAAATGCTCGAGTGTAATTTTTTTCAGTATATTTAACGGGCAATTACCAATTAACGTCATATTGTCGTGCATTATGAACGATAAATTCACAGCCTGCTAATGAACATTCCCGTTCTTTTCTCGTCCGGAAAAAGAGGCTTTTCGTCGGAATGAAAAGCGTCCAGTCTCCGGCTCGCAAGACAATTTACTTTTCCTTTTTTCGTTATTTTAGCTGATTTAGCGCGCAACTTTTCGACGAAATTAATTGCCGCGACCGTTGTAACCGGAAAGAAAGAAAAACCCCATTGTGCTTCGCGAAAAACTCATTGTGAATGGTTCCTCGGATATTTCAATTCGAGATGGTTACATACAAAAAAAATAAAAAGAAACAAGAGGAATTTTCCTGTAAATTTATCAACGCAACGTTTCATCTTTTTATATAAGCTCCAGGTATTTCCCCTAAATTATTAAATCACTGCTACCAACTTATAACAAGCAAGTTGCCTTTAGTACTCTTTGACATGAGCCACTACAACTTTCAGATTGTCGTATAATTTTACAGTAATAAACCGCAGATGTTTGAAATTAAAAAATTAAATTCCACCCTATAGCCGTGAGGCGCATTGAATTGTCGAGCACTCGTGACCGTCGGGGTTGAAAATTTTCCGCTACCCCAAACCGGCGGCCTTTGTTGACACACTAAACATAAACATAACGCCGGCGACAAACAAGAGCAGCGCACTCTTGATTCCAACAACAATAATCTAACCCCCCCGTGGGTGTTGCGAGGCGAAACATTGTGAAATTCTTGGTTGGCGTTGACAAATCATAGCTGGCTGGATGGCAGCCATAAAATACCGCTATTGGTATACAACGGGCTGTCATAGAGCTTCCGGATAAGTTGATTGATTGCGATTTCGACCGATTTGTCTCGGAGGTGAAGTTCCTATAGCGTAAACGCCGCACTGACCTAGGCGTCTCGATGGAAAACAATACGATTGTATTTAGATAGTCGCAAAAAACCGTTTAGTATTTTCGAGTCGACAGGCGACAAATGATTATTAGTTGCTTACTAGATGTTAAATGATATTAAAGAAACTATTTATCAACTCGAAAATGTATACGTCGTTTTATTTTTAAGCCTACGGGGCAAGAATGCATTCATCAAAACGTCGGGAATAACTTTGGAAAACAACGGAATTTTAAAACCGAAATAAAAAACATTTACTCTAACGGAACAACGTTAAACTGGAGTTTAACTGGCGGAACTTAATGCTCAGTTCCGAATGCTAATGAATTATATGTGGGAGCTGAAAGCCCTTTTTGATCCGCGTCCCAAGGAGTTGAACGCTAATTAGACAACTTACTGTATTCTCTTTTCACCGTCAAGAGAATTACGATAACGAGATTAACTAATTTTTGTAAGGAGTTCATAGTTTTACGAGTTATTTTATCTGCTCCAGCTACGTAATTAGTGCTCGGGAGTTTTCTTGTCTCATCGGCGACGCGCTTTTCCTTTTTCCCTTATTTTATGCGGAATAATGCAGATGCATTTCGCATTACGCTTATTTCAAAACTTAGGGGTACAATGGAGGAAAAAAATCAGACAATTATTTAGATAGCTTGGACACCAGTCTGTGGAAAAAGGTTTTAAACAAACAAGAAGATTAGTATAAACTGTTAAAAAAATGATAATAAAAGAATCATTGAATGACTGGTAATAAAATTGATGTAACTTCATAGTTCATAAAGCTTTGCTAAAGAGGAAAAGGGCCGTTGGATAATAGAAGATCAATTATAATTACAACAGTGTACGTCCTCGTTTGTTCCAGTCAAATCAACTAACACAAAAGCCCCAAAAATCACCTGTACCCCGGCTTCAAATTCCATTCGATTCCCCATAATAACGACCGCCCCCCCCGCCCGCCCCCCGTTCGCATGAATCACCGTCGAAATACCCTTTTATCGTATTTGCCGGCGTGTCGCGCCACACCCTGTATCTAAATTAATGAGCCGGTTATTCAGCACTATCGCACTTAAACGTCGCATCAATCGGTCGTCAGTTCCGCGTTGACGCGATATAAATTTCGGAATTGTAGGTGGAAGAGAGCGGCTGTACGTTCCGAGCATCTGTTATTTCAGGTTTGCTGAGACATCTGCTGATTTTCAGCGGCGGCACCGCCACCTGGCCTTCCTACCCCCCTGGCCATCGAGCCACATCGTTGCTGTATTAATTAGCCGAAATATGGGATTTTTTTTGATTTCGTATAGGTTCTTTTTGATCTTGGTTACATCTTTGTTTTTGATCTATGCTCCAAGCTCAAAAGAATCTCTAAATTCTCTCTAAATTCTCTCTAGATTCTCTCTAGTTTCTCTTTAGATTCTCTCTAGTTTCTCTCTAGATTCTATCTACATTCGCTTTAGATTTTAGATTCTCTCTAGATTCTCTCTAGATTCTTATTAGATTCTCTCTAGATTCTCTCTAGATTCTCATTAGATTCTCTCTAGATTCTCTCTAGATTCTCTCTAGATTCTCTCTAGATTCTCTCTAGATTCTCTCTAGATCTCTCTAGATTTTTCTAGATTCTCTCTAGATTCTCTCTAGATTCTCTCTAAATTCTCTGTAGATATTCTATCTACATTCGCTTTAGATTTTAGATTTTCTCTAGATTCTCTATAGATTCTTTTTGGATTATCTCTAGATTCTCTCTAAATCCTCTCTAGATTCTATCTATACATTCGCTTTAGATATTTTAAATTCTCTCTAGATTCTCTATAGATTCTTTCTAGATTCTCTCTACATTCTCTTTAGATTCTCTCTAGATTCTCTCTAGATTCTCTTTAGATTCTCGTTAGATTCTCTCTAGATTCTCTCTTGATTCTCTCTTGATTCTCTCTTGATTCTCTCTTGATTCTCTCTTGATTCCCTCTTGATACTCTCTTGATTCTCTCTAGATTTTCTCTAGATTGGTTCAAACTGGGAATCTATTTTCGATTTGTCCAACCGACCTATTGATAAATAGTACTGATTCTTTATTAGGTACAATAAACTTGTTTAGGTGATTGAATAAGCTGATAATAGCAAGTTAACAGGACTTGTTTTGTGCAATAGGTAATTTAATCGCGCATCATAAACTATCGAAATTGATCATTTAGTTCGGAACGAGACAATTTCTGATACAGTTCAAGAGAGCGACGGTTATGAATAGATTTATTTAATTAAACTTGGGTAGACGGTAGGATGGTGGATGTTTATTTCCTATGCACAGTGGGTCCGCGTTGTTTTCCATATATTGTGAACTGTTCGGGTGTTCTACACCGATAGAGCGTAAAGTGTATCACTAGAGCGTGAATCTGTCACAAAGTACAAACACACGCATTTACTCATTCGGCGAAAGGGAAACACATCATATCTGATTTATCCCAATCTGATTTATCCCTAATTTTCTTTCGATAATTCCACCGTGTACAATAAAACGCCCTAAATTACCCTCTTTATTTTCTATTAATTACATCGATCTATTTAAATACGAACAGCGTCTAAGAATCTAACAATTTACTCGGAAAACTCGTTAAACGAAACGTCCGATTCTTCGAATTGCTTTCCGCTTTCCTTCTTTCCGAAAGAAAACTCCCCTATTGTTACTCGGCGCATCTGCGGTTAACATAAATGCCCGGAGAATCCCATTGTTAAACTTAACGAACTGTTACACATTTTAATTCGATTTTATTAGTAATATCATCGCTGAATTAACTATTGTTTCGAGCCGGCAAAACGAGCTTTACTAATAATAGAAACAATAAAAATAATTAGGTGTATTTCGAAGGAAAATTAGAAGATATAAAGAAATCGAATTGGAGCGATTAGTGTGATGGAAAACCGATCGAATCGACGTGCATCAATAAACAGCGAACACATGTTTAACGGCGATTCGCTAATTTCTGCGTAAATATCTGTTTAAAGGATGATAAACTAGTTTAGTTGTAAACTGGGGAGTTTCTGTTGCCGTTATTCCGAACTGATTGGACTCGACGAGATGAATGTGTGAGTTTGACAAGATTAACGCATCGATCTGTCGACGTAACGTTACATAAAACCGCTAAAATGAGCATTAAAACATCCAATTTATTGTCCCCGTTTGATTTACTTTCTCAAATGTTTGGTTTTCTAATTAAAAAACGGCCCTGCGGTGCTTTGAAGCTTAAAGTTGGGTAGGTAAATTTCAATTGAATTAGGAATTTACCTACTCAACTTTAAACTGGACGCTTCAGTACAAATTGCTGTACAGTTTAATTTAATTCAATAACACAATTTTGTGATTAATGATGGTTTTCTCTCGTCATACGACAATTATACCAGTTGACGTCCTGCTGTGTTTTTTCATTATCATTTTACAAATAGATCTATTGTTGCATTGTGGAGGAACAAGGCGTGAAAAAGCACGTCGGGACAATAAAAATATGTGTTAATTCGTTAAACAAATTAGACAATGTTTCGAACAATGGGTATTTATCTACGGTTCAAAGCGAGGAAATCGATTAGTCAAACGATAACTTCACTAATTTCGCGTTACAAATTTATTTCGAGAGGTGTTAGGAAAAATGCAGCACTCCAAATCGCGTTTTTTTTTAATAATTAGGTAAACATTTCAGGTGTGTACTTATCAGAATGAGAAACCTCAACAATTCCCGCAGTTCTGTGCTAATGTTATTTTCGCCATTTCACTTAGAAACTTCTCAAAATCGCGTATTTAAACATTACTCCGGGGATGCATGGCGAAATGTACATTTCGAAGCAGAAAGTTGATATTAAGCAGCGCAGTTTGTGTGCAGACGTAATAGAAACAACTTTTCAAATTAATATTCCCCGCTTATTTTTGATTACGTTAAAGCGGGTTAACGAATGATTAAATTAAACGAAAAATTAAGCGGAGATATATACGAAGGAAAAAATAGCGGATCTTAATTGCAGCGTTTCCGCGATTGTTATTGTCTTTTGCGACGACGAATATATTTCATCGGCAACAATGGAAGGGTTAACGAAGACTTTGTACCGGTAAATTTCATTATAATTGTACCTGCCGTAAAGCGTACTTTCCAATTTGCAGGAGGAGGAAAATCCATCCGTGAATCTCGGTGATTATTCTACTGGGGAGGAAAATAATTCGCCGCTCTTTAGTCCTATATACGAAACGACGAAAATAACATAAACAAAAAGCGATAATTGAAAGAGATATCTCGGATTCTCCTCCTTTTGTGAATGATAAATTAAGTAGGTAAGGAGAATTAACTAAGAAGTTGCAAAAATAACACATAATAAACCCAGTTTAATAACTAATAAAACGCAAGAATATGATTAATTATAACACATCTGTCGAGTTAAAAATCTATTAAAACGGTAAGCAGTTACCGCACCCTCGTCCATCAGAACAAATGGAAACGCGCAAAAGAAATAACAAAATTAAATCATCAAATTAGAAAAAGAGTTTTTCAACGAGTTTTTCAACGGCGGACAGCGGAAAGATCGGCGTCGCGACGACGTCTCCGCCGCGAGAGGGCGCCCGTACGTTCGCGAAACTTTTAAATTAAGTTTACGTTGATATTTTGAGTGACACTCCGCTCGTATTTAACAATTAAAACATCGCGCTCCTCCTCTCCTCGGCGACGTCGAGGTGCGGTCGCGTCATTAATTAACGCCAAGCCATTTCCCCGGGGACGGAGAGTTGACGTCTAACGTTTTGTCGCTGCATTCGACGAAAAAAATTACACAACCAGCTTTTACCAACCTTTTAGCAACAATAATCCAATTACTTAACTTGTGTTTTTGGTTGCAGACGATTGCGCATACAAGGTCGCGCAAGACACGTACGCAACTATTCCTACAGCAGTGTAAGCAATTCGAAGGTAAGTGTAAGAAATAATATTAAGCAGTGGGTGTAAAGCTCGGGCTAAATAAAATCCGGTGCGAGCAGTTGCATTAGTAAAATCCGGGCATATTTCCACGGGGCGGAAAATTCTTCGGCGTATCCAGTTCACGGCTAGTTTTATAGCTCGTAAATCATAAACGTAGAATCAAGGAAATGCGGGCTAAAGAAGGATTTATTCATACAGTTCGGAGTATCGTAATACGGCGAATTGGTGTAGCTAACAGGGGTGGATTACGGGCGGGGATTTACTGCGGGCGTCGTAAAAAAGTAACTGCCCCTAAGCCGATGGTGCCCCCCCTTAGTCCGGTCGGCGAGCGATATAAAACCGAACGCGCCCCGATGTATTTTAACATTTGGCCGAAATCCAAACACAGATATTATGGGTCGATTCTGAGAACATCTGTAAGACATATAAGCCAAAATCTGTAAGAGTTACAGGAAATGCAATTCTATCCTCATCTGTTACTTACAGATTCGCTTACAGATTCGTAAATATTTACAGGCTAGACATCAGTCACTGTAAGCGGTACAGAGTGTGGTAGAGAGCATTAAAAAGCATTATTCCTTGTGTTTTGTTGTGTGAACCTTACGGGTGTTTAAACTATACTGCTCCACAAAAGTTAAGGAAGTTCACAAATATTGGGATTAATTTAAAAGTTGCAGGCTTTTTTATCACCAAATTTAGTATGAATTGTAAAGGTAGGGGCAAAAAATCCACTCAGATATCAGAGAAAACATTTTAATTTCGCATATTTGAAAATTGGGTGATCAAAAAGTTTGTAATTTTTAAAATAATCGCGATATATGCGAATTTCCTTAACTTTTGTGGAGCAGTTTATTTAAAGTAAAAGCGTGTTTTTTACTGTTTTTTACCCATAACCTACAAATGAATTTATTTGCGGGTGTTTTGTTAGAGAAATATGAAAACAAGTGAGATTTTTGTAGTTTTAAATGGGTATCTACTTAAATAAATACCAATAATTATAATAATAAAAATAATTACATTTTTTAGAAATTATATGATAAATTGAAAGAAGGCTAAATCCATTTGACCTCACAGAGAGGCATTTTAAACAAATATTTTGTTTATAAAATTTAAATAAAATTCTAGTTGATATGGAGACGTATTTTTTCCTTTTCCTCTCAACTTAAAATACGTTATACATATCCATATATAAGGTCGGCGTCGGTACTCAGCTTTTAAACTTTTAATTGTTATGAGGTTATAATTTTGACGTTATAAACATGAGTGAAGTTGAAACCTATAAGGTAAAGATCTGTAACTTGACTTTTACAGATTTGGTTCCAGAATAGCAAATATTACAAATCTGTAAAGTTTCAAGTTACAGGCACTATTTCTTACAGATTCTGTAGCTTATAGGTAAATTCTCAGAATCGACCCATTAGTCTGTTCCAATATTTGAAATGGACCTTGATTTATGAATTCAAATTGGGTTATATTTTTATCAAATTCACCGACAGGGTCAATATTTTCCGCGAAGGGGCGTTAATCATCGCGATTCGCCCGCGTGATGGAATAGGGTCAGCTGTATCGGAATACTTTATTATTTTCGTTTCCAGGTAGTTAATCATTCGAAAAAAACACTTTTCCAGATCTACCGATTTTTTTTCCTCTTATTACCTACCCAACTTCGAGTCGAGCGCTGTAATACAATTGCATAAGTAGCGCTTTTAATTAACTTTATACGTCATCAATCATGTATCGAATTCGCTGTAACGATAGTTCACGTTGAAGGGGTGTAATTGGATATTTACCGCCCCGACTAATATTTTTATTTCACGCCGTCTCGGAGGGTGGATGCTCTTCTAATTGACGAGCGCGTTTTTTAATCTGTCAATAAGTTTAGAATTACGCGTTTAGGGCCTCTCCCGCGTATCGAATTCCATCGATTTTTCTTTCGCCGGCGAAACGTAACCGTAATCGTCGCGGAAATTCGAGCGTCACGGAAGATTCGATTACGAATAAACAACGAACAAGGGCTGTATAGGGAGTAAGCATATGGATAAGCGACCTCGTTATTTACTTCTTTGATGTTTTTAAGATGTATCGATGTTTCGACATCTCGCGACGGGTTGCAATTATATTTCCAACCGTTTCGCGGATGTAATTAAGTTTGTTTACTAGGGGTAGCATGTACAAGGGGTAGCAGATTTGTAACACTGATTCTGTGTAGGTAATTAATAAATTCCAAGATTCCTATACATAGTTTCACAACACTATAACTTAAATCACTCTAATTCATAGTGGTTAAAATATTTTTGGTGGAGCAAAACGGGTGTATTCGGGCCCGGCTTTCATAACCGTAACATCCCCGACGAGCGTGCACGGTAATCAATTTGCAAATAAACGTTAACTCCGAAATAATGAGTGTGTCAACTTAGGTGTTTACCGAGAACTTTGTAGTCGGTAACATGGTGATAACTTAATATAGTCTCTCAATTAGCAACGTTGTCTTGTTACCGTCGAAGAAAATTATGTCTCGGGGGCGCGATTATGTCACTGGAAGGATTAGAGGGCGAGTTCCCCGTCGACGCACGTTCGGAGGGTTGAAGTGGGGAATTTGTTGTTAGAAAAATAATAATAATAACCGGCGCTGCTTGACCGGAACCGCCGCTGGAGTGGAGCGCGTGTTTAATTAGAGATGAATTTTGAGCGTGGAGGTTGGGGGTTTGGAGTTCGGAGCCGATTACGGTTCGTTACTGTCGAGGCGTTTCTATGTTTAAGCTAATTTTCGCATCGGAATGAAATTGTTTGTTTAACCGGGTATAAAAACGCGCCTTCCTATTGGAAATTCCGCGGTATCTTTCGGTTGCATTCGCGCCAGGCTGAACTTTACGCCGGATTTAATGCCGCATATATATTTTAACAATATTACCTATTTAATTACAAAACTACTAAAGTTTGGTGTAGTGTAGTAAATCGTAAAGCGAGATTATCGCGGTTATCCATAAAGTAGCGCTAATTTTATAGGAGAGCATCGTGAATATAAAAGCTCTCGTATTAAATTGACTTTATAAATTATGCTAACTTTTACTGCCTCCAGTGATTGCACAAGTAAACGTAATTAATTAGACAGTTTTAATGATATGCCGCATTCGCGACACTTTCCTAATTAATTCATAATTTTACGTCCAGCATTTCGCTAGTTTCCAAAAAAAGAAACATTTTGATTTTAATAAACTTCACGGACAGTCCAGTAAACAGGGCGCCAAAAATATTTATTATCTCAACGCTTAAAAGGGTCTTATTATAGGTAAATTGGGCGCCAGAATATAGAGTAGAAGTAGAACAGAGTAGAGTAGAGGAGAGTAAAGTATAAAAAAGCAAAATGGATTAGAAGAGAGTAGAGAGAGTAGATTCAGAATAGAAGAGTGTAGAGTGGGGAATTTATTTAATTATTATCTAGCATCATATAGAATTTACATTCGTTCGGATAATCACCCTGTAGATAGCAGCCGGCAGGGGGCGTTGCGAATTTTATTATTGTTTCATTGAAAATAAAATTGCCTTTTGTACGTAGACGTTAGAAAAATAATAATTCATTGTGTTCTGTTGACTGCGAAACCCCGCAATTTTAACGCGGCAACATCCGCTAAAAATATAACCCGAAACGAAAATAAAATTAATGCAACAATGAACATCGTAATAATTTTGTTTTTCCCCTTGTTAAATAGAATCGTTTTTATCTCGGGCGAAGCGATATGCAAATTTTTTACACATTTCCTTTTTTTTTTTTGAATTATTTTATATTTTATTGCCGTCTCTTACCCGCTCGCTCGGCTCTTCCTTTTCCATAACACCCCTATATGTATAGGGTGTACCGATTTATCAAATTTGATAGACGGCTAGCTTAAATTCTAGATGAAGTGTGAAATGATATAATAGTGGATAACTTAATGTCTTCCCCTTTAGGGACACGAAATCTACCAAACGTATCTCACGCCGGTTTATTTTATTGCTTCCATGCGGCTCCTTCCTCTTTCATTTATATTTTACGAGCTGCTACTGATTGCATATATTCCACACCTCCACAGCGCCTGCCGCGCCCGAATAAGGTTATCAGTTTTCCCCTTTATTTACACTGCTCGCCTGTTGAAGACATTCGCCGAGGACGACAAAGGATAATTCGCGCCGAGAATGGAGATGTTCCGAAGTGGAGACAAATTAGTAGAGTCAACTGCATTAAACCGGGGCGCGCGGGCCGGCCGGCGACGCGAAAGAGCGCCGGAACGATGAAATTTATCGGCGCGGCCCTTTTTTTTTCGACGGTTATTTAACTTCTCGGTTGACGAAGCGATTTTTCAACTCCGAGAGAATTCCCGTCGACGTTGATGTGTATGAAGTTTGAATAAAACGATTTCTTTAGCCGAGAATAATCGAGCGAAACGAATTGGTTGTTCGGCGATATCGATTCCTTTGGCATACGTAATATCTACAGATAGAGCAGAAGAAAGTAGAATAGAGAGTAGAATAGAAGATAGAATAGAAAGTAAAATAGAGAGTAGAATAGAAGATATAATAGAAAGTAGAATAGAGAGTAGAATAGAGAGTAGAATAGAGAGTAGAATAGAAGATAGAATAGAAGATAGAATTGAAAGTAGAATAGGGAGTAGAATAGAGAGTAGCATAGAGAGTAGAATAGAGAGTAGAATAGAGAGTTGAATAGAGAGTTGAATAAAAAGTAGAATAGAAAGTAAAATAGAGAGTAGAATAGAAAGTAGAATAGAAGATAGAATAGAAAGTAAAATAAAGAGTAGAATAGAAGATATAGAAAGTAAAATAGAAAGTAAAATAGAGAGTAGAATAGAAGATAAAATAAAAAGTAGAATAGAAAGTAGAATAGAGAGTAGAATAGAGAGTAGAATAGAGAGTAGAATAGGGAGTAGAACTTGCTCAGTCAGTCAGCGTAATGTGCGGTTTTATCCTCTGGCGATGTGTACCTATGTAGTTGGAAATTGAATGTTTTTATATCGCAAACTGAATTAAATTCGCAAAATTAAATACCCTCCGGTTCTGAACTATGCATGTTTACATAATCTCCCAATGTTAATTTGCGAAACGGGTCGGAAGTGTATTTCGGCTGTATTTCTACATTTCTACCTACATTATTATTTTACGGCGAACCTTTTCCCCGTTTCTCGCGGTGATATTTCGAAGGAAAATCCATATTAACGTCAGTCGGACGATTATTATTGAAAGCCGCGAGAACCAGATGAAAAAAGAGGCTCGCCCGGTAGTCGGTCTGACTTTGAAAGTTAATTATTTTCGTTTGCAGCGGAGAATTTAGCGAAACTCGAGTCCATTAAGCTTCGTTAGAATGGTAAAGAGACGTTGTCTAATAAGCTTGTAGTAGCGATTCCGGCGACGCGTTCGCCATTTCGACACAAACGCCTATAAAATTTCAGATTGTTCCGGGGTTATTGTTCCGCTTTAATGGAGTTAGACACGGGTGTCGGGGAAACGGGTCTATTCGGCGGCCCCAAAGCCCTCGATATCTGATTTCTTTACCGGTTACAATGTATTTCCCCGAAGTTCGCTGTACTTAACAAACATATCGCATTGTAATGGATCCGCGTGACTGATTGTTATTCGACCTGTTCGGTTTCTCGAAGCAATTATATTTGTTGTATTCGGTTCAATTTTATATACTTTGTTGACTACCAAGTAGTGGTCGAAACTTATATGGTTAGTCCATGAAAAATAATTAAAAAAAACAATAAGAAATTTGTACATAATAGTTATTGAGAACGTCCTAAATTGAACACAAAACCGACAGTGTAATACATTAATTCCATCACCCCTATAACAATTAGCAACATATAAAATTGCATAACAGTATAATTAATGCTTGAAACAATGAAGTTAATCATATTGTTAATGGATCATTACTAATTATAATAATACGTTCTGTTCCGTTTATTTGACGTCGGATATAATGAGTATTATCAATAAATAATAACGATACCGACCGGCATTTTGAATGAATTCATACAATGGCCCCGGCATGTTACAAACCGATTTAACTGAATTCAGTTAAATATTTCAACCGCATAATTTCGCCGTTAGAGGTGATAACGAACAGTACCCCTGTAATGGGGATGTTGCGATCTTCATATAGCCGAAATAATGTAGTTAAATAGTATAGAATAATTTGTTGCCATCGTATCCTTCACTCTGATAATATTTTTATAGCCTTCTGGTGTAACTCATATGCATCCGGGGGTTGAAAATAGCGCATCGTTAATACGAAAAGAGCATCATCCGTTTTAGTGCTCGAGATTAGATTTCTTTCGTCTGCCGGGCGTGTTTTACTCATCAGATTCAACTAACTTTATTACGTGTTTATTTTCGGTTTATCATCGACAGTCTCGATGGGTACGTATAATTTTCCGAACGTTATAAAATAAACAGATATGGAAGTGTATTTTTAAAATTTTTCTCCTTTCTCTCCGACGTAAACGCATCAAAATTTAATTTTCGCGTCGGTAATTAAATTCCCGTTAAACTTGAATTCACCCGTTCGCGAACAGCCGACTTCCTTCCCGATTTATAATTTATAATTCATCCAGTTAAAAATTAATGCGGAGCCGTCCGAATTTCGTTGAAAGTCTACGAAAATGTACTTTCTATATTAATCTTGGCGCGTACGCATTGCTACAATGAACAGGATAATGTAAATAACTCAATTTGATAAATCATGAATTTTCATGCGGAATTCCTCTCCCTCTTCTATATACACCTACAAGTATTTGATTAAAACATTATTTTCGTAACAAGACTGATGATGTTTCTGCGAAAACGAAACATGTTGTTTATTTCGTTTTACTCTCCATACAATCTTAGATACAGCGTATAATTAATTCTATACCTCGATATTCTGAAATTCCACACCGATGCCCTTAAAACACTCAGTATACATTTTCCACCGGGTCGTTTTTTACACGGCAATTAGTAATTCAATACCGCCGTCGACAGTTGTAAAGCTACGTTTCGTGTTGTTTTCAGGGAAAAAAACATAGGGAAGTTACAACGCTATATGCAGAACTGATCTGTCCAATGCTCTAATCCAGATTCCGGCCATCCGGAACTAATGCCTGTAGGTGAATCGGGTGTCGGTTTATAAAAAAAAGTACGCCTGGACATGCGAAACATTGTCGTGTGTATCGGATTTTAATTTCCATAACGTATTGTTACCAAAATTCATAACGTTCTGGCGTAGTACCATCCGTAGTGCATCTGTTGATGCTGTTTTATATTACCTTTTGCAGGGGAATTCCCAGCTGTTGCAGCAGGAATTTTTAAAAACTGCATTATAGATTATGTTGAAAAAAATTACAACCCGATCAACATCCTGTATCGAGAACAATCGTCGAATAAAGAACGTAATTCAATAAGTACGACGTTAACGTACAAGAATTTCAGTTATTACGTTATTAAACAAAATTCCGCTCTCGTTAAAAATACATAATCTCCGCACGAATATCGCATAACAAATCATAAAAGTTGTTTGTAATTAGAAGCATTTGCATAAGCTCGGAACGGGGGGCGAAAGGGATATGCGAAAAAGAAACAATAGTTATTCATTTTTCCGTGTCACTTAACGGCGAAACTCGATGTAAGTGATTTAGTGTGTCACGCGAAACGATCATATTTCTATCAGTTGCGACCGATTTCGAAACGAGCTAATAAGAAAGGACCGAGGGGTTAATAACTCCCTAATTTAGAGGTAAACCTATATGAAAATTCGACTCTATAATAAATTACACGTTGGATCAATGAATATAGAGTTGTCGAGCAAACAGAAAAAAACCAGGATAAATTGAACAGAAGTGGGATTAGTTAATAGAGATTAGAGAAGTAATTTTTCGGGTTTTCCCCGAGCAATTACTTCGCCGGCGGTTTTGAAGAATTCCGCGGCGCGCGGAAACTCGTTTCTGTTGTTTGATTCCTTCGGTTAATTCATCCCCCCCGGGCGAATTCGAGTAATGAATTTTCTTTTAAAATGAAAATCGGTCCTGCGACTCGTCGGTGGCGCGTTTTATATGGAAATGTCGCCATGACATGCTTCGTTAAAGTCGTAAAATAGCGCCGGCTCGGCCGCGCAGGGTCGGACTGTTTTGTATAAATAAAAAGGGCAAAGGGAAAACGTTAATGCGGTTTGCATGCTAAAAAGCTTCTAATTAATCTCTTTACCGAAACCGAAACGGCGAAACGGAACGGTTTTTTTTTCTCTCCTACCAGTCGAATGTCCTCCATTAGATTAGCCCCAATTGGAGTTCGATCCGAGAAAATTACATCTAATTTTTTCCCTAAGCGAGTTAATTTGTTTCGGGGCGCGACAAATTTTTCGATACGGTTCTGCGCCGGGCTCTTAATTAAGAGGCTTTTTGTGTTTCTTCTTTTAATAAATTGTGTCTATAATTGAAAGAAATTAGTTTAATTCGAGTTTGGAACGGAACAAAAAAAATAATTTCGACTAATTAAAAATATGTCTATTAAATTTGGAATCGAAAAAATTGTGTAAATCCCCTTAATTGTGTTTCATAAATTTTTTTATCTACTGTGTAAACACACAGTACTGTCTTCTTGTGATAAAATTAGCATTTTTATGTGAATATATAATTACCCCAAATTAACTTTAAATCCCCCACAAAACCATTTTAATTATAAAAATATTGTTCCATTAAATAGTAATACATTTCCGATAAACTTTAAATTCCATTAGTGTAATTAAATCAATCGTCCTCTCCGCAAAGCCTAAATATTCCGAACTAATAACACCTATTAAAGGGAGTTTTTATCGTAATGCCGCTCATTATATGAAATTTCATTGTCCATTTCGACACTCGCTCAATGAAATATTGGAAATTACTTTCAAGTTTACTTCATTAACCATTTACGATGACATCGTTTCGATTTCGATAAATAAAATTTATAGATTATTACGAGGCCTCGTTCCGGAACGGTAGTAATTCGAAGATAAACTCGAATAAAACAGTTCAGTAATCAGTTTTTAGCCGAGTTGAATGCGTTTTGTATTGACCGATAACGCTGTTATATTATCTTATTGTTGTTGATTCAACGACTTGTACTCTCGCTTTACGACGGTAACGTTAACTTTACGTTTTCGTTGGGGCCAGGATGAAAATGTTTGCTGAAAGTTTCGAGCAAAAATCGCCGTCGGGCGTATTAAAAATCAATTACAATTTTACATATCAGGCATATCTATCAACAAAAACAATTCCGGATTTGATTGGTTTCATTTTTAACAGTTGTTTTGAATATCCGCTCGAATTTATCGGATTTTACTTGTTCGCTTTTTTGTCATATCGGTTTTTTTTCCTAGCTAATAAAACGGATTTTCAATTTGGGTACAATTTTTAAAATTAAACTTGTCTTGTGGGCTATCAATTCAATTTCTGTTCGTTTTGAACTAACCAGTTTTATTACACTCCACCATATGCTACAATTTGAAACAGTACAAAAAATAAATACAAGCTAACATCACATCAAAGAGATAATAATAAAAAAAATTGTTAGCAATTTCAGCTATTGTGGAAAAGCAATAATAGAGCAGGTATTGTTTCTTATCGTTTAAAATCGACTGGGAAAGGTCCGGTTGCTGCGAAAGCGACCCACCCATCTCCGGAGACTCCGCGTTTTGAATATGTAATGTTCGAAGTCAAAGGGATCCTTTGGAGAATCCGGCGCCCGAGAAAACATATCGAGATGTACTGCTTCGCCGAAAATAAAGTTGTATGAATAAGTGAAATCAATAAGCGTCCGGGGATTTCTGGAAATCGGTCAATTGGAACGTATCGGAAGGATTTTCTGGACCGTTTTCGAATCCACTCGGGAATATATTTTATGGTTTCGTGATTTCCATAGTTTTTTTGTATTCCAATTGACGTACGTTTGTAGGGTAATTTTCTGACAAACGGTAACTGACGAGCGCGACAACAGACAACTGACATTATTGCAACAGTGATTTTTAAAGGATAGTTTTATTGGAAAACCGAAAACCGAAACATAGAAATCTTGTATGAAACCCTAGGAAATATCTACGCTGTTACCGCTGATGTGAAATGAAAATTAGCTTATTCAAGAAGCTATAAAAATGTTTACGATTACGAGCAGCACTGTATGCGGGCGTGTCAAATCTTCTAGCAGCATTTCGTAGGTTTCTGTTTTTAGTTATCCCGCCATCGTATATTGTTCTGTCGTTTTCCCTACCATTCGAGAATCAGCAGGTCATAAAATGCGCGCATTTCGCGTTTGCGGTATAATTACGAATTGGACGGGGGTTGCTTTGCAATTCGCAATATGTCCCTTAAAAAGGGGGGATATTTTCATTTCGGGGTCGATTTATTAGCGAGCATGTACGTTTGACATAATGACATTAAATACTGTATATTTAGAGTATTAGAAGAATTTACATATTTCACTTGACATTATAATGAGAACACGCCTAAAATCTGATAAGGGTATTGTAATATTCTTACGAAACGACACGCAAACCAAACGTTTTAAATTATTATAGCGCAATATAAATTATATTTTCTCGTTCGGTCGCAATCCCGAGTTGTGTTTTTATTCGAATTACCAACATAAACAGCTGTGGATGTCGTTATTAATATTTTTATAACGCTAAAAATTAATTAGTTAATAGTTAATTTGATAATGCACACTACGATAGAAATAGCTGAAGATTAATTATTGATGTTTTCAGCTATTGCAGACTGTAAGCAGATATTGTATTGACATTGCCGTTAAGTAGCGGGTGCTTTTGTATCGATTTTGCCATACAATAATTATAATCCGAAATAACACAAAGCCGTTTTCCTTTGGCGAGGATAATTCGGCGTATCCCCTTCTCTCCTTTCGCATGTTAAGTTTCCTTATGGGTATCCTTTGCTGCCGGAACGACGGGGAATATCATTTATTCAGGAAGCTATTTGATGTGAAGTGCTAATTCTGTTCGCGTCGTGTTCTATTTTGTTTCCTTTCGTCGTGCGGTAATAGTTTAAATTGACTTGTACGGTAATTACTTGAACATCAAAACAGAAACGGGGCGCGTTGTGTTTCGTAAAAGGAGCACCCGAGCTATTTGTCTCGTTAGGTGAACTTACAAAGAAAATCGCTACGCGTTAAACAAGCATCAATATTCATTAAATTCTCTAACTACGTATAAGCCGTCCTATATGCTACTAATATTCAACATAATATATACATTTCGAGTTATTGTAGATGAAAAATTAGACAGGAATTAACCGTAAATTCAAGGAATTGTCTATATGTAGGAGTAAATGTAATGTTTGTTCATCCAAAATAAAATAGGTATTCAAAATGTACCGGTGTATAGAGATATATGCGTTATTTGCGGAAAACCATCTCGTATAAAGAAAATTTTATGCAAGCCCCGAGTATACTACGTAGCAGATAGTATACCGAAAATTGTAAATATTTGAGATAGTCATCGGGGGAGTTCAGAAGCACCGTCGGCTCTATTCCAGCCATCGTAATGAAAAAGTCAATATCGAATATAAATTCTAAATTCAGCAACCGATCAAAAAGTTAGGAAAAGGTATCAGTGTGCAAATTGTGAAATTGGAAAGATGAAAGAGTTGCCGGCGACGGCTAAAAAAAGAGTCGAGCGAAAATAACCGGGAGCCCCGAACAAACTCGACTCGAGGATTTTCTCTTTTTTCGAAAAGAAGTCGTTCGGTTGGCGGGAGTGTCGGTCGGATTGGTAATGGCTTTCACCTGAAGAATTCATAATATCGGGAAAGTTTTTCTTGTTGCTATTGCTTTTTTTAAATTCATATTTTCCCGGAATATTTATTGGGATCGAAAGAAATTCATTTTTTTCCGGTATGAAAGAGAAGTTTCCTTACATATTTATTCACACAAAAATAACACTACAAATATGTCACAAGTAAACTTGACTTCAATATAAAACTTGTGTACCAACACCTAAAAAAATATCCACTTCTCGACATTTTCCATTATTATTTAGGTTTCATTACATTACAAGAGTCCTGCAATTTTTCCAATTGTTATGCCTACTAATTATTTATTTAAACTAATTTTTTTTCAACAATTCAGTTTGTCAAAGTTAATTGTTTCTGGTGCGGAAAGTTGTCGCAAAAAGTGCCCGCGTCCCTTGATGGAAAATAAACTTTGAAATTACTTTTTCCACAGTGTTTTCCGAATCGCCTGCGGCTTACTCTTTTTTATGTAAATACGGTGACACGGCGATAAAATATTAAGCTCAGGTAAGTAAGATAAAAAGTACATTTTTTAACAAATTGAAAAAAAAGTTAAACCGAAAAAATGTCCCTTCTATACCTGGTTATTTTGGGGTGTAACCTGAACGAATAATGCTGGTTAAATTTCGTAATTCCCGAGTTTTATTTTAATATGCTGGCATAAATCTCTTTTTAAAAAAATACAGCACGATAAATTGAAATTATTTTTCTATCAATAATTTAATTACAAATGAGCAATCAACCTTTAAACCGTTCGAAATGTGAGTGAAAGCTTGGTTATATAAAACAGTATAGCAACAAAAAATCAGATCTCGATAGATTTCGACTAAAAACCATCCGAAACTATTCTACCAGAAACCCCAATGATATAACAGTAGGAACTACAATACAATATAAATTCAACCCAAAAACCTAAACCGATCAGTTGGTAACCATGCGACTTCTAGTGCTCTGCGCGGGGTTATTCCTCGTCGCCAATTTCGGTTCGTAAAACCCCCAACCCCAACCCAACCCCCCCAAACTAACCCCCATTAACTCCACAGGCACCTGCAGGATAATCACAGACGATACAGTAGATGGCGCCCTAGTCGACCTCGACGTTTCGGAATCGAAACACGGCCATCACCACGAAGAAGGCGGCGGCCACGAGCACCACGCTCACCACCACGAGAGCCACGGCGACAAGGGCGACAAGGGCTACAAAAGCGACCATCACCACGACAAAGGCGAGCACGGCAAGCACGGCAAACACCACTCCGCCGGCCACCACGAAGAGAAAGGCGGCCACCACAAGAAGCACCACGACGAGGCCGGCCACCACGGCGAGCACCACGCCAGCGGCAAGAAGCACAAGGGCGGCAAGTTCGGCGAGAAGAAGGGCCACAAGAAGGGCCAGAAAACGACCGGCTACCATCACAAGTCGCACAAGGACGACTACCACAAGGAGCACAAGTTCTACGACGACTACCACAAGGGCGGGCACCACGAGAAGCACGGCGACTTCCACGGGCACCACGGCGGCAAGTCCGGCCACCACAAGAAGGGCGGCGGCCACAAGAGCGGCTACCACGACGATCACCACGGCAAAAAGGGCCATTCCGATAAGGGGCATTACGACGAGGACCACAAAGGACATAAAGGTGGCGTTTTATATCTAACCCTCCCTACAGTATACTTACTAATATCAGGTGGACAACTCGACTCACCTGAAAAAGAAAATAATTAATTAATTTGATGTATTAACTTTTTTTTTCAAGGACATGGAGGTCACGAAAGCCACCATTCGCACCACTCGAATTTCGGCAAGAAGGAGGCGCACAAGGGGGGCAAAGAGTACGGTTTCAAGAGCGGAAAACATTAAATTAATGATTTATTATCTAGCGGTGTTCGTTTGTTGGAGTCGGACTGAATTTTATGTTAAATATGCAAAAACTGTTGTGTTATTGTGATCTGTTGAATTGTCGACGCGTTGTAAATATACATGATAATTTCTGTAAGATGTGTCTTTTATTACCAGAGAGAAAATTGAAGGAAAAAATACTTGAAATTGTTTATCGATCGCAACGAAACGCGACTTGCGACATTATTAAATTTGTATAAATCCGTGTAAAATGCATCGTATAATTGATTTTTCTAATCCAATGGACGTCAAATCATTGGAACGGACTTTTACTCGATAGTGAGGAGAATATTTTGTAATTTCAACGGGAAAAAATAGATAATCGCCTTTGTATTGATAGCGACACAGTGTTACGTGAAATAATGAAAAAGTTCACTGACTTAACTTGTGATAAAATAACCTATTTTTGTACTGTAATTATTGATACATTTATAGGATCAGAATATTTTTCAAAAATATGTATTCAAATTGTACTTAATCGATTTGTTCGGACGAGATGCATGTTACAAGGTTAATAATATTAAATAATAAAGAATAATTATTAATGCAAACTGTACTAATTTGTTATTATTATCCTTTTAATAAAAATAAATGTAGCACTTTGATAACAATTACCACAATATTATGTTGTAATTTTAAATTTAAATTTATCGCCAAGTGAGAAATAAAATTTTTAGCGCACTCTGTATATATTAATGAGATGATCCCGTTTTATTTCGACCAATCGTAGAGGAGCGTTTTATTTAAGCGCGCCAAAAAGCATTTCGAAAAACTTCTATTTACATATAAATAACCCTTCCATTAGGTTATTCCCCGAACGACAAAGCCCCCGGACAAAAATGAATCTTTATCTTGCCGTTCCGCAGGAATTACACAACCTCGTTTGGGGGCCAAAAACCGAAAAATAATGCCCGGCAGAAGCCGAATAAACCGAAATTAATACGACACGTCCCCGAACTTATGCGACAATTTAAAAATTTTCGAATTAAAAAACGCGCTGATACGCTTCAGATTAACCCGCTACATCAGTACCGAGGGTGATATTAAAAGAAATTTCGTGAAATAAAATAAGAAGCGTGTATTAGAAGAATGAAATAAAAATATGTGAGCAATTTCTTATTCAACAATGCTCCAACCCTTAAAGGAATCCGAATAAAACTCACCCGCAAAACTAAGTGTTCTCTTTGCCCCCGAATCCATCTCATTGATTCCTACGCGAAAGTCGAAAACAATTGCCGTGGAAATATTTATGTTTCTCCATTAGTTAGTTTGAAAAGTTGGAGTTCTTCGAGGACGTGTTGATTTTCCAATTTGTTAACATGATAGATGTGTATACGCGAATGCGCCGCTCCCGCTCGAGCATTGTCGGGGAAGTTGGATGCTTTTTCCGCGCCTTTTTTCGAGCCAAACTTCACGCGAAAGCGGCATTTTTTTCCGCGTCAATGCCGTTTTCCGGTTAACATTGAATTCGATCCATTCGCCCAAGTACTCGAATTTGTTCGGTGTAGTAATAATTGCTGTAATCGCATTGAAATTATGACTTACATAAAATTGCACAAATGTTAGTAAACTAACACTAAGAGGAAAAAGTGTCTACATTACCAATTTGATTGTTTTCCAACCAATGGTCCGTATAATTTAAGTAACCGCTTGAACCATATAAATAACACCGCGAGCCGGTGTATAATCAGTACAATTCGGAGCTTCAAAGCAACAACAATGAAACTACTACCAACAGCGATTTTAGGCATCGCCTTCCTAATCGCCCTAGCCCAAGGAAACGCCCTTAAAGGCGACGAAGAAGATGCCAGTGCGTTAGAAACCCTCGACCTGGAGGTATCGGCTTCCCACCACGGCCACCACCACGAATCCGGCGGAGGACACGAAGGACACGAGCACCACCACTCGAGCCACGGCGGCAAAGGCGACAAAGGCTACCACAGCCACCATCACCACGACAAAGGCCACCACGGTAAGCACGGCAAGCACCACGAGGCCGCCCACCACGGCGAGAAAGGCGGCCACCACAAGTCCCACCACGAATCCGGCGGCCACCACGGCAGCCACCACGCCTCCGGCCACCACCACAAAGGCGGCAAGTTCGGCGAGAAGAAGGGCCACAAGAAGGGCCAGAAGACCAAAGGGTACCACGTCAAGGAGCACAAGGACGAGTACCACAAGAAGCACAAGTTCTACGACGACGCCCACAAGGGCGGCCACCACGAGAAGTACGGCCACCATCACGGCCACCACGGCTCGAAGGCCGGCCACCACAAGAAGGGCGGCTCGCACAAGAGCGGCCACCACGAGGACCACTACGGCAAGAAGGGATTCGCGCACAAGGGGCACCACGACGAGGACCACAAGGGATGGAAAGGGCACGGCGGTCACGAGAGTCACCACTCGCACCACTCGGACTTCGGGAAGAAGGGCGGACACGAGGGGCACTCGTCGCACGGGTTCAAGTCCGGCCATCATTAGGGATGGTCTTCATGATGTTTCGTTGATTGTTTTGGTTGTTGTTGAATTTATGGAGGTGTTGATAATAAAAAAATTTAAATAATTTATTGTATTCCTTTAAAAAATAATGTTTTCAGATTAACGTACTTAATTCGGTGTGGAATTCCGGTGAGAGATAAGTACGAAAACCACCCTTAATGATTCACAAATTTTCTTATTCTTTCCTATTATACTTGTTCTATCATTTATATCAATTGTATAAAAATTGTAGCTTCATTATTTTGGGCCATGGTGTACAAAATTTAATGGTCCAAGTAAGTAAGAAAAATCAACTTCGTTAAAGACGTTGATAAAACCCCTTCCAGCTTCTTTTAACAATAGCCCGATTTTAATTACCCGAATCTTTAAATTTCGCGATGAATAAAAGCGATAAATTCAACAAAGTACATTGTCTCGCTACAAAAGGGCTGGATTTTTTTAATAAAAAAATAATAATAAAATATAACAATGCAAACTTCCGAAAACTTAATTACTTAAGACGAAATTCACAATCAGAAATCTAACGGCTCCTTCCGTTTTTTTCCCTGTATTGTTTTTTTGGGATTTATTCTCTTCCCCGGCACTTTCTCTCCTTTTGCGCTCGATGAACATTCGGGAAGACCCACTTTCTTTTTTCGTGTCTATACTTTCAACGCCGTTTTTAGCCCGGTCCTCATCCCAGGAATCGTTATTCCGCAATCACCGCACGTTTCAAATTAAAGGGATTATTAAAAGCGCCACTAATTTTTTTAAAACGCCGTAGCCTTCGCTTGGAAATTTTTCCTATCTTTCTGGAATCCCTTCTCAAACAGCCGCCCTAAGATCCCTTATTAAATTTATATCCGAAGTAAAATACTCCGTATTAGTAAGTACTTTTGTGATCCCTCTCCGCTAATTAATTTTCTGAAATAAGTGTTTAATAATTTGGTTTTCTCTCTTCGAGAGACTTGGCTAGATTTTTTTGCGAAAGATTCGCTGGAAAAGCAGGGGGGCTTTTTCTGTCTAGTTCCCTTTTGGGTTTTTCACCGGTTTCCTTCGAGCGATAAATCTCATTAGATCACACTCTGAAAAATCCATTCAACATCATTTTCATATCACTTTAATTTCATCCTTAAATCGTTAATTAAAATTTCAAGAGCGGCACTTAATTCGCGATTAAATTATCAATCTGTAGCTGGCACTTGTAATTAGTTCCAGTCAGAAATTAATTGTTCGAAATTGAGTTATTTTCGCAAATAAATAGGATTCCGTTTTTTCCGCCTCTCCTCCGACAAGGCGATTGTGATTAGATCGACGGATTAATTTGGTACACGTTCCCGATAAAATCGGGGATTAACTTGATAGACTTGTCGTGCAATCTACCCGCACTCGAACGCCTCATTCTAAAAAAATACATTTCAATTAATAATCGGCGGTTAATTATATTTCGTTGACGACTTCCAATTAACCGGGGGTAATTAAAAAACCAACCCCCGCTTTTTGCGACATTTCAAAAACCAGCTACGAAACTGGCACCGAAAAGAGTTAATAATAATACGGCTATTTCCGTTTCGTACGGACAGGAGGAAAATAAAAACTCCGAATTAAATCCCTCGACATCGGCCTACACAAATGAGCTCTCGACGTATGCTAATTGAATTTTTTTTTTCGAGTCCTTCATACATTCATTCCACCAGCTAAGAGGATTTTCTCCTGCTGCTCGCGACGCGGGAATTGGTACTCACGTTTCCCGTAAACAGCAAGAACAAAAACCTATTAAAAATTTGACTCTCCTGCTCGACAGGACAACCGCATTACTCCTGATTTCTCCCTCGTCCCGACGACGTTTTTATCGCACCCGAAGTTATTGTTCCTTCAATTCCATCGCGCTTTAACTCATCGGCTAATCTCGAGGAAAACAATAAGCCCCTTTCCGAACGTCTTACGGCTAAACAGTAAATTTGATTTCGGTTTACCGCGAACGTAAACACAGCCATAACTCATCCTCGAATTGTCCGTTTCATCTGTTGCCCGACACCGGGCGGTATTTCATCGACCCAACCGGGCGACGTCCCCCAGTAGCGCCACAAATCCCATCGAAGATTCGCTCTATAGCCACTTAAATGGTTTATTAAATGAACAGTCCAAAAGGAGAAGATGTTGCGATTGATAAACTGTTGACATTGATAAGAAATATAGCAGTATTTGAACCATCACTACCTGGATATAAGGACTTAAAGAAGGTTTAAAAGGATTAGTGAACTTGTATCTGAAGATACTGAAAGAGATAATGATAACATAGGAAGAATCGTTAAAGATACTGATGGAGAATGGTGATGAAATTGAAAAGATTCTTCTAGAAGAAGAATGGAGGAGAATGTTCGAAAACACTCTCGTGGAAGATACTAGAAGAAGAACGAAAATCCCTGGGGAATTTCAGTTTTCTTCGGCCTTGGATCGAATCCGATAACTAGAAATTAACGAAGGAACACTTGTAGGTGAGTCGCAGTAACTTATCGAAGGAAAGTTCGGCGTTCTCGCCGAATTCTGAACGATTAATTACGAAGTTGTAAACAATACGAATGCGCGACTGTCGGTCGAATGGAGTTTAATGTATCGATGACTAACTGCTGCAGCTGATACAAACTTGCGGTAATTAACTAAGTGTTGGTGAATATTTCGGCGAATATTCGGGCGAATATTCAGGCGAACAATGAGAGCGGATTTCGAACGAATCAATTCCGGGATCGGAGTTGCCGGGGAAATAAGAGTCACACGTGGAACGGCGAAGGAGAAACTTCCCGGAAACTTTTCTGCCGGTTCGTTCGGCATTCGTTTTTGCGAATGGGATTACCGCAGTTTCTAAGTTAACAAACACAAAGTAGGAGCGTCTACCTGGAAATTCCTAATTCGTTTATAAAATTCCTTTAATTAAATCAATTAGAAAGTTCCATTCGAAGAAAACGGAACGAAAGAGGAGATTAACAAGTTGGTATAATTCGAATACGAATTATATTAAATTTTTTTCCAACGACATTCATTCTTGCTTTTTGATTAAAAGTAAATAAGTCGATATTTACGAAATAAAGCCGGTATAAGAGGATGTCATTAGCATGCAAACCCCCACATATAATCAAAATAACTACCCCCACATACAATTTTGATACGTTATTAAATCGAACCCGGCGCAAAGATAGACCATTCGAGTATCTATTTTCGAGACAAACAATTTCGAGGATAATTTACTCGGGTAATTTTAGACGGAAAATTTCGTCGAGCGTAAAGTTCGGAATGCGCGCCCGTTTCCAGACGCAATTTTGATCACCATCAACGCCACCCGAAGTTGTTTAATTGAATTAATAAATTATCTGCTATCTTTCACACAATGCGAAGCAAAAGGAAAAAAAACCAAGTCCTTCATAACGAACACTGGATGAATGATGTAAAAAAAATATTCTCAACTTAACAGTTTCTCCACAAATTAACTGCTTAACTAGGCGATTTCTCAACAATGTTACTTCTCAACTAATCAATTTCATTCAAACTAATTAACTATCAATTAATCAGCTACTGAAGTTCTCAACTGTTTAACTTCTCAACTATTTTATATTTGGGCTCGTTTGAAATATAATGTAGGCATAAATAAAAGGGAATAAATGATATCTGTTCGTTTTTGTTGGGCGACCGAAATAAAAAAAATGCAAAAGAGGATAAAGCAATTTTTCATCTTTATATATATTCAGGAAAGCTTCCATATAAAAAGCTTCATAAAAACGGTGTTATATATTTTTAATATCGTACTGTTGTTAGGATTAGGGCTTTGCTCTGTGACCTTGTTAATATTTCAAACTGTTGAATTTTAGGCGAGAGGGAAAATAGCAGCACATATTCAGAATATACAATTTTTTCGTTCGGTATATTTCATCACTTTTTATTGCATACGCAGCAACACCAAAAAAAAACTCCACCACATACTCGTACATTAGTTTTAATTATTGCACTTACTTTTCGCGGACATTTTTTACATACTGCATTAATGTTTTTTCCTCATAACGTACAATTAAATTTCCAATTTTATACTATACAATAACGCATCGTATAAACATCGATAAACGTCTAACGGATGTATTTTTATCACAGCAGCGCCTATTCGTAAAAGTCGATTAAATGCAAAATGCACCGGCACAAAACTGACTAAAAGGAAGTGCATTATTTTCAGTCGTGTTTTATACACAAGTATATCTAAACCAGCGTGCTACTTTTACATTAATTGCTACCCCATGGCATTTATAGTCAATTCGCAGGATCGCATTCAGCCCAATTTTTCGAGAGTAAATAAAAAAATACGCGAGGGAAATACAGGGAAGGATATTTAGACACGCCAAATAAAAAGCTACTCAACCCGCAACAACAACATCATAACATTTAATGGGAGGTTAAACGCCAGAGTGATTCAGTGCAACACCGGACCTGGAACGTCCCCGAAGTATCCGCTATTCTAATCATTAATAAAGTCGGTGGAATCGAGCGGAAGTGCACACAATTTCCTTCCTCGTTCACGTGAGTTACAATATGATTCATTTCGACTAATTTGTTTCCATCGCTGTTAGGTTTTATGATTGCGAGTGACGTGCTGAAAAATCGCCGGTCATTTCTTTCCCAAGACGATCCCGATAGCTTTCCAGGTGTTTCCCTTACTAGAAGGATTATTTTTTAGGCTCCAATAAAGCCGAACCCTTATACACGATTTCTTTGAAACTAAATGAGTTAGATATATGAAATACAAATTTGCAGATAAATTTTCATACTTTTGTCCAACCTTTGTCTCTCGTCGAATGGGGATAAAATAACCTTTTAGAAAAAAAAATGTAACCGTCTAAAGCGAATATTGTGTACCTACTTCATATAAAATTTAAAAGTCAATTCAACTCGTTCGTTGCGTTCCGAAATAAATTTTTTAGTAAAGTAAATTAAAACAATTACGGTCCTTTTAATCTTGTTCTTTATGTTTGGGTACGGCGCGGAAATTCCGGCGAAATATTCGGGAAAACAAAGTGGAAATATGAATGCCGTGAAGTCGCCGGAATTAAAAACTTCAGCATAGTTAACATATTCACCGTTATTTTGTGTTATGTGTACTTTCGGAATTCGAATTACTATACGCAATCACGGCACCGTCGTCACGTAAACGTCGAAATAATCACTGTATTTATTCCCCTAACTTTGTGTTTTTTCCTTGTTAAATATTAGCCGGTTAGAGTGGATTAGAAAGTTTCGTAATCCAAGTGAAATTAAAAGCGCCGCGACGGATAGAATATACGGAACTTGCGCAAAAACAAATACTTTAGAATGAATAGAGGACGAGTCCTCTTGCATTTCGCCAGGTCATCGTAATTTTTCCCCGCTCGAGCACCAGTAACAAGTATTTATAGGAGCGCCATTAGAACAATGCGGTGTGTGAGGGACTCGTACATCGACACGTTTCCAGAAGGGCACTTGAAGTGTCTGATCTCCTCAATACCGTGCCGTCCTTTGTGCTTTCTAAAAGCCCTAGTAAAGTTGCATGAATGTAACGGCGAGGGTTTTTTGCACAATTGCCTGGATATTTTACATCCGGTTTCTGTACTCGTTCCGGAGCCCCTCGAGAGGTATTAAGTAGAGGTAGAAGCAAAATTTTCATTCTTTTACACGTTCGAAACAGCCTTACTTATATGTTTTTACGAGCCCGTTTCGAGGGTTGGAATTTTCAATGGAAAACGTTTTCTTTTTATTCCTTGCTATTTCATAATTCAATATAAGCGGGTATGCTTCTACCTTAGTATTATTAGGCGCTTTTAGTCGATTTTAACGGGCGCCCTGTATATCAAATTTAACTTGGAACGTGTTAAATTACTCCAGCCGATTCCCTCCGTATCTATCATTATACGCAATTTTCCCTATAGCAAAGAAAATTTATGATCAAGAGGTGTATAGCGTTTCTAGCGGCGGATTTCCATTTGCATTTCCAAGGAAATTTATCGTGGAATAAAGTCTTTGTCGAGAGATCTATATCTCTCTCTCCAAGTATCTGATAAGTGTACACGTAGGCCTTATTTCGTTGCTACTAACTTCATATAGAATTCTCGTGTTTACGGGATTTAAGCTCGGGTTAATTATCGTTGTTTCGTTTTAAACTAAATTCGGATGTTCCTGCGGAAGTTGTGCTTTTCGTTTAAAAAAAATACATTGCGTGGGTTTTTTTATAAGACATTTTCTACACTATAAGGCATTATTTCTGCAAAGCTTTGACTATAAATCTTCCTCTTCAAAGCTCCAGCTGTAAAGATTTGCTTGCAAAATAGTAAAGCTCTACGTGTAAAGCTTTTGTATTCTTCGAAAGAGTCCCTTTTTGAAGGTCTCGTTACCTGCTTAAGCTCGACTAGACACTACTTTAAACTGACTTCTTTGGGGTAGGATATATTCTTTTGAAAATCTTGAAAGTGGAGGAAAAATAGTACAATGTGGCAACTGGTGAAATATTTCCATTTTGAGACTTCACAGCCGCATAAATTTGAGCGTGCTGTAGTGGCGGATTAGAAATGTTTCGATTTAATCGATGTGGAGAAACAATCTTGTAATATTGCAATAACAGGAGGGTAATATATTAGGTCGGGATTGAAATTAGAGTCGAGTGAAATTACTTGGTTGTGTCGTTTATTAGACCGGGGATATTAATGTGGGCATTATCTTTGGACGAGAGTTATAGTCTTTCTAGGTCGTAGATAGGGATTTCTGGATAGAGCTGGAAATATTACCTGAAAAACTTTCGCGCCCGTCTTTCGGCATCGATTTGTCGCTTTTTTATAGCCGTGCAATCGGCAATTAATCTGAATTCGAAAAAAATAAATTTATTATTCCGTCGACGCTGAATTTATAATCTGTGTGTTTTGTTAAAACATGATTTTTTTTTTATTACCAATTATCCAGAATTATCGATAGGGAAGTGGCATTTACACGATTCCAATTCCAATCAACGTTGTTTCTGGGCGTACTTAATGGAACCCATTGTTCGGAATTTCGGTTGAGTACACAAAAAAACTGTATGTTCCGTATTTATTAATACTGATGCATTTGCATAATCGATATATCGGGTTTTAATTAAACTTCGAATTCCTTGATTTTTTCAATCCGCATTCTCCTCATAGAAATTCACCGCATTTCATTGCGCCAATTTATCAATATTTAATTCGCTAAATTCGCCATAATGAAAACATTATTTATAAATAACCGTTGCAATTTATTTCCCAATGAATTTATCCGAATTGCCGGTTTTGCCCGATAAAATAAACAATTATTTTTCAAAGAGACGCCAGCCTTTCCCGTTCGGAGTTACGCACAAATTGCATGCGCGGTTTATTATCCATTATCAAATTTTTCGATACCATCATTTATTGCTATTTATTTTATTATCAATGCGTTGTTACCGGCCAATATTTACATTCCCTGCGAATATTACAAATTGTTAATGATTGTACGTTGTTGCCAAATCAATATATCTCTTTGTAGAGTATTTAATCGAGTCATTTAATCGAGTGTGTGCATTTAGAAACCCAACCTCATTTCTCAAGAGCTAAAATGTATAAGGGTACTTTTATAAAAATTTAAAGAGTTCCTCTGTTTTAACCAAAGCAATTAGAAATCGGGGCGCCAACTTCACACCATAACTTCGCGAATGAGAACTTTTACACAGTCCATTTAACGCGATATTTCGTATGAATGATTTTTCAATGCGACCCAGTGTATTATTAAACCCGGCAATCCCGTTGATCTGCATCTAAAAAGACATTCCACCTGTCCCAGGGGGTCACCTTCCTCTTCCTTCTTTCCCGTCCGGCCTCTTTGCCACCTTTTGTGTGCACTAAACACAGCCGCTCGTCTTCTTTTGGCTCGTGCGGTGCGCGCCGACTGTCGGCTCGGAATAATTACGCCCGAGATAAATGATACGGGGAAATAGAAGAGCAACGAGCAGGAGACGGGACACCTGCGTGTGCATTTCACTAACAAGTTCTTGTGCAATGTTCAACACGTTCACTTTTGGCGTAACACGTGAGAGAAAGGGTGCGATGTAATGCAGATGTATGTTGGTAGTTGGAGTTTGGTTGTTGGATTTTTCGGTGACACCTTGTATAAAATTAAACTGCAATTTTAGGAGCTTGGAACTTTTAATTATAGTGGCGCTTCAATTACAAGTTTCATTACCTCCTGTAATCTAATTATTCTTTCGTTATTTAAATATTCAATCTACCTCGCTTTACATCGAGGAAATTTTAAAATGTAGTTTCCACATATTTGCTAAATAACCAAACTCGTATATCAAACATACATTATAAACCATCCATATATTTCCATAACTCGTCATCGCTAATCTAACGTTCGCCGATATGATGTATTATTTCTTGAACTAGATCGTATTTCGCCGGTAAATTTAATCCCATCCATTCACTAAGTATGTCAAAGTTTCTCAAACAAATCCCCATATATACCTATGAGACGTCTAACGTAATCGAAAACAACTTCGATATGAATTTCGCCAGAGTCTTTGAGCGATTGTAATCCGAATCCGGGGGTGGGAAACTTCCTTTAGAACAACGACGAGGCGCCATCGAAATTAACCCCTGAATTGCCGATAATCAGAAGGATTCAATATGACGCGAGAATTTTGAGTAAAAGTAAATTCGTTGCCTTATTTTATGCAGGAGAAGAAATCGATAAATAGTTGCTAAATTTGCTGATTGGTTACTACCTATAGGTACTTTAGAAAATAATTTATATTAAATTCCAAGATCAGTAAATATCGAAGAAATCCACCAAGCAGGAGACTCCGCTTGATCTATAAATAACGCGAGTTTCGCGTGGATTCCAGTTCGTAATTCGCCTTCTAAAAATTTAAGCAATTTGTTCGTCGTTTATGTGTGTTTTGAATACACCCAAAGTCTTTATAGTTTCGTCTAAAACGGCCCGTCTTTGACGGATAAAACTGATTTATCGAAGCGCCCGACATTTTAACAAGCAATCGCGGAATACTCGCTGTCGCATTTATAGGTTCGTCTTTATCGCTTCGCGTTATTTATTGCACTATCAGACGCTTACGAATTTTACTAGCTGTTAAACTAGCATATAACGGTCGAATTAGTTTCACAACTATTAATACATTGTGGAAATACAAGCAACTTGTCCGCAAAGTGGCTCAAAAGGGAGATGTTGGTGCGTGGAAAATGTATTTTCCCAAATCTGTTATCCACTTCACCTACTTTAATTTATTTCTTAACACCGTTTTATCACTCACGATCACACACCAACTCATGGAAATGAAATACGTGTTCATCCCATCCAGGCTTGTCTTACTTTGATGGATCGAATAATCCTGTTAAAGGACGATTTTATTACCTTCAACAGTGTTATCTACCTCGCACTCCCTCCATATATTAAAACCTAATAAAGAGCAATTAACAACAATAATATCGAGCGACAAAAGTTCAGTGGGCATTGCAAAAATTGTTCAATGCGAGTTTCGGAAACCATTCGTTGGCGGAAAATGTAATTTCGCTCGTTGAAAACAAATTAAGAAGACGAATTAGAGTCGAACGGGACCCGGCCGTAATAAATCTCTTAAAACAAAAACAATTCGACAAACTACTAACCGATTTAAAAGTTCTACGCTTTGAAGCGCCCGGCGCCTCAAACCGAAAATTAATTCGCCGATTCGAGTCGGTTTTAAGTACGGAAAATCCGCGTTACCGCGGATTACTGATAGATGGGATTACGAGTTTTTATGTTAAAAAAATTCTAGCGTTATAATTTGGTAATTGTTGTAAATTATTAGTATTCAGAATTATAATAAATTATTTTAAAGTATTAATTATGTAGAGTATATGAATTAAGCAAGCTTTTATATTTAATGATTTTTTATGAAGTGTAGTTAATTTATTATTTATTTAACTGTTATGTATTAATGCAAGCTCCGCAACAGATCTATTTTGAAATATAATATAGCTCGCTCGGCAGCATCGCAAACAGCCCGACTAATAATTAATTAAACCTTACCTTGCAAAATGCAGCCGATAATATAGGCAAACAATTTGAATTCCATAATGTTCGCGGAAACAATATTTCCCAAAGCTCCCTTTTGGCACAAAATCAAATCGGCATCGCACCGCACATCATCGCTGCGGAGCAGCGCACAAAATTTTTGTTGTCAAACCAAATTAATTCTTCAACAACGTTCACCCATGTTCGACGCGAGGCAATTACAATTCGCCGGTAAAGTAATCCAAAAAGGGCCGCCCGGAGGAACCTAATAGCGCGACGAACGCGATCGTGTATCGAGAACCGGACGCACAGCGGGCGCTCGCGAGCCGATTTTCGCGCACAAAATTCGAATCGTCGCCGGAACGCCAGACGTCACGACGGTGCGGTGTACACTGGGCGCTCGCACTGTCACGAACTCCCACTCGCGGCGCTCCCGACGCGCTTCGGGGTAGGTCGAGGCGCGTCGGCGGCCCTCTGCACCCTGCACTGCACGGCTCGCAATTAATTTATTGTCATTAAAGTGTTTAATTGGGGTGTACGCGAGATGGGCTCGGTGACTCATCTCGATCCGATGGTTTTTTTTTTTTAACTTTATGATTGCGGAGGATTGACCGGGGACTCTGCAGATGGGCGACATGTCACTCCGTGGACGATTTTTATTTCATCTATTATTTTTGTGGTTTCAAATTGTTGCTAGAAGCGTTCAGGATGATTTTAAAACTACCCATAGAAAGTACATGAAGAAATAGAATATATTTTTAATTTACTTCCGG
Source organism: Phyllotreta striolata (assembly GCA_918026865.1). Taxonomy (NCBI): domain Eukaryota; kingdom Metazoa; phylum Arthropoda; class Insecta; order Coleoptera; family Chrysomelidae; genus Phyllotreta; species Phyllotreta striolata. The sequence continues at coordinate 6,043,385 of OU900101.1, read as the reverse complement.
AGTTTAAAAAGCGATCGAAGGAATAAAATAAAACTTCTAAATTTATCCGGAATTAGTTTAAACGTTGTTCGAGTCGAAATAATTTCGCGGAATTGCATTAATCACAACGGGGAAAGCCAGACGTTCCGCTTTGAATCGAGAGCGTCTCAAAAAGCCTTTAATTCGATATTATGGGAAAGCTTAATTGGTTAATTATCAGACGGCTCGTCTAATTCCCCGATATATTTTGTATTTTCGTTACAATTAGCTCATTGAAATTCTCGAGATAGTCTTTATGGTACGCGCTAATTTTTCCATCCTCTTTCGACCGTTTCGTTAATTGATCTTTTCCAAAATGGAATTCGGGATCGTTCTTTGTACAACGAACTAATCTTTATACAGAGATCAATCAATATATTTGAACCTCTATAAAACGACGTTCATAATTTACCTGTTTTCTTTACTCGTCGAAAGCTCTAGCATATATCAATTCCATTTAATAATTCGACGATTCGTATACCACATAGGTGTATATATTATGAATATATATTTTTCGGTGGCTCGTCAAGCGACCGGACAAACGCGAAAAGGAAACTTGATAGATGTTGCGGCACATCTGGAGCGACCGCGGCGCCATCTAAGCCGTACATTATATATTGCTTTGTGCTGATATATTCACTGATAGCGGTCCGACCGGGGGTGGAGAGAAATTGAAAATATACGGAATAAATATACATTTGATGGGCCGTAAATTGAGAAAAGGAATATTTTTCGAGTCGATGTACGAGCGCGGGAAGGAAGATTTGTGTGCGTATATTGGCGGATTTTTCTATGTGCGATTCATGCGAAATGATTGGTTATTGTTGGGTCGTCTGATGTAAAAAAGTGTGCGGAATATGCCCGACGTGATTTTCCCTTTCAAAACATCTTTTATTACGCGCCCTACGCGAACGAATTCATTATTTACACTATTGGAAAACCTAAAATACTTTCACTGGATTTAGAATAACCAATTTTTGGCACTGTACTATTTATTTTCCTTGAAGCATTCAAATTTTAATCTTTTTTTTTGTATCTACAGATCTATAAAAATAGCTGCAGACGGGCCATGCGCGACTTACAAATGAACTTCACTAACCTTTGCGCATCATGCACATACAATCGCTGGTAAGTAATGAACTCTGTGATTAATACTAACATTGGTTCTCGGTAATACCTCGGTGATTAACGACAAATTTTTGTTTTCATGGCAATTATCTCATTGTAGTTGTTAATGGCTAGACAAACATCCGATTGTGGGAAATTAACGGTGGGGTTCGATCCGAGAATCGACTTTGTCGTCGACATCGTGATGGTTTTATTTACCGAAATTTCGCTGCTATTCCATTCAAACGTCAGCCGCACCTTTTTCGAGTACTTTAAAATATCGAGTGCATAATAGCCATGAATTAGTGTTACCAGGAATTGGATATTGTTTAGCATATAATTTTCGTTTGCCCTGCATATTGGTTTACTTTGTATTAAAATCGAAGGTTTATCCTAATCCATCTTGCCATATCAGTCGGTTGGGATTTACTCGAGATTTTCCACAAACATATCCGATTCCGAAAATATCGCGGACTCCACCTTGATGTATGGCGAAAAGGGCAGCGGCAAGATGAGTGATTGACTCTTTAAGAGATTGCTTTTTCTATCTATCGATTATGGTAGTGTTCCATAACCGCTGACTAAGCGGTTCGGTTATATATTTCTGCTTCTCTCACCTTAAATGCGGCCTTACTGTGGACCCATTTTCCAATAGAGAAAAAATTTAATTAAAAAATTAAATTAAAGTAAAAAAATATAATTATTAAAGTATCTAATTAATTACTTAATAACTACATCAATTTATTTATTTTCAATGATCTTATACTTAGTCTCCAGAATGGATTATTTATTGTTTGCATTTTTTCCCTTTTTACCTCATTACAAACTTATTTGTATAAGAGTAATGAAAAGGCGCGCCCCATTAGTTGAATTCCTCTTTACTCTCTTATTTTCACCCTCTTCTCTTCATAATAAAATAACGTATTTAGATCGTGTAGCGATTCATTGATTAGATTATTATTTCGCGCTGACACGAAAAGAATTTTGTAACACAAAACCGCTCTCAGATTCTCAATTTAGTGGCGTTTCGACTACCCCTAAGTAATTTTAATGACTTTATTTGCGGAAAATATTATTGAAAAGGTGTATTCGCTCCCCGTTTGGACTCGATTTCGCATTCACGTCGTGTACCATTAAGTTTTTATTAAAGGCCAGGGAAGTTGGAAAATCTTGTTAAAAAGTTTATATATATTTTTTTTGTTAATGCGCTTTTATCTACACTGCTCGAAATAATACTACCTAATTGAATATATTGGTTCGCATTAATAGAGTCATCACTGTGTTAAATTGATTGCAGTATATTATAATTTTTTTCCGAATAGTGGGGAAACGCCATAAGGCGTATACAATGATATCATTAAAAGCCGAAAAGTGATAAATTTCCGTACGGGCGGATATATTAATTCCAGTTTTGCGTCTCCAATAGAGGTAATAAATATCTGGAAAGCATTAAGAATGGCTGATATCGTGTCAGGGTAAACTGTCATCTCCAGAAAGGCATGAGTAATGTAAGTAATGTAGACTCTCCACCTCGAGACGTCTACCGCCCTGCTGAAAGTGATGCCTCTGATATCTTAACGCTATTTTATTTTAGCACGGTATCTTTTTTTAAATTTCACTACCTGTAAAAAATTATCGGTAATTGATCGATTCTATTTTTAGTCGTTTGTTAGGGTTATTAGGTTTATAATTTCAGTTATAACTCGTTAGTTAAGTAAGTAAATTAAGTGCTGATGTCTATTTTTTATTATAAAAATTTTTATTCTCTTCCTACTATTATTCCCTGTGAATAATATAAAAACTTTTTCTGTCGATTTCACGTTGAATTTAAATAACATTGCGTTCCGCTTCGGATTTTTTTTAGATTTGCTTGTTTTTAACTCGTTGACGAGCAGATAAAAAATAACCTAAATTTCCGAGAAATCTCCGTTAATTTAAAGCGCAATTATTCCTGATTTTTCCGGATGAGAATTTTCATCGGACGCGACCGTGTTAAACGTCCCCGGCTGAAAAATTTGATCGCCGGAATATTTTACCTACTTATGCATCAATTTTTCTTTGAGGAGGAAAAAGAGATGTTCAGTTTTTATTAAGTAGATTTCGGCGATGTGCGTGCATACTTTATGGAGATTTCGATTTTTTTTCTCCCGTCCTTTATGTACCAACTTTAATTAAAAAAAATGTATTTTACATATTTAAATTGAAAGAATCGACCCTGTAATAATTGGGTATATAAAATCTACATGTTGAATCGTAGACAAAGAATTGTATGCAACACGTGGAAAGATCGCGTTTCCGTTTATTCGAATATCTCACTTATTATAATAGGAACCGCTTTCGGCGATTATTCAATTTTATTAAATCTTCCATGGAACTTTTATCTCGAAAAGTTTATTTGCATCTAAGGAGTTTGGAATTAATTAACATTCTTCTAATCTATTCGACAGTGCGGAACTGCAGATTATTCCTTGGGCCGGCAAAAATGCCTGTACTTCTCAAAGTTTAGCGGCGGTGTCTACTCGTCGACTATACGGCTGCACAATTCGATCCGTAAAATTGTTGATTATGCTTCTTGGAATATTCAAGGGCTTGTTTTTAAAAGTAGGAATTTTTCGAAAATGTGTGGAAGTAGTATTGTTATCTAACCGTATTGAAGTGCAAACAGCCAGTTCCGAATCCGGAATTTCCAATGTTCTAGATCCAGAAATAAAATTAGCCATTCTAATTGATGTGTATCAATTAAACTGCACGGAAGAATCCGTGATTGATGTCCGAAACCGGAACTTTTCGTTGTTTTAAAGATGATTAATGAAGTGACAAATCTAGGTTAACTAATTTTTCGATGAGATCTGCCATCATTTTTGATTTATCTTTATTTCGTGAATATTTAGCTTTAGTCGCTTTTTCTTCTTAACAAGGAAAATTATTACGATTGTTTCTTCACTTCTTTTACTAAAGTGTTATTAATGACTATAAAAGAGTCATGAAAATTTGAAAGTTAGATACGTATAATTTTGAATTACTTTAAAAAGTTTGGTATTATATTTTTTGAAGGTTAAACCAACAAACCGCAATGATATTCTTAACTTTAAATCAACCTGAAACGTTGGTTAGCAATCAAATTGGACCCGGCTCATTAGCATTCACCATAAACACGGTAATTTAGGCGAGTTCCGTTTAACAATTCGCCTTTTAACCGGCGAAAACATTTCCAGCGAAAAGGATTTCATTCGACACTGTTATGAAAAAGAAATCAAAATAAAAACATTAGGTACCTACTTAGAGAAAAAAAAAAACATTTTCCAAACGTTTTACGCATCATACAGGGCGATTATAAATTCGAATAAAAACACTCATTTTTCCGCTGTAACAATCACTTACACGTTGCCAATTTGGGAGCGAAATCGCGAAATCCTCTGAGAATACGGCGGGCTTCGTATTTGTCGTACGTTCGCAACGTAAAATTTTCGGATTTCCATCTAATATTCCCCGTGCGTTCGGCGTTTCGGGCCTTCGAAATCGACAACCAAAGAAAATGTAAATCAGAATTCCATTTATCGAAGCACCGAATGATTTATGAAACGGTCCCATTTATAATCGAGCGGATATTCATGAGACTGGAAAAGGAAGAAATATCTCCCCGATCGCCGCCGATTGTCGTAATTGATTGTATGGTAAAAGATGGCGTTTGATTCCGCCGAATTAACCAGATTTATACGCCGGATTATTGCGGGTCTGCGGTTGAAAGTTCAGCAGATCAACGGCAAGATTTGCATTTTTCCCATACATGCACCGGTTAATCGAGGATTTGTTAAAGTCAATTATTAAATCAAGCGTGAAATTGCATTTCAAATTACAATTACCTTAATTAAATTGTCGAAATCGTGTAGAGAGTAAAGAGTATCGTGCAGCTAGCGCCACCTACTAAACGATTTACGAACGAGCTGGGAGGACTCGCAGGATTCGATACCGAATAATATTCCACGTGCGATAACTAAATTTTAATCAAAAACACATCATTTCAAATAAGCCACGGATCCCTTTCGCCTTCTATCGTGCACTCCGACGATTTCACCTGGATTTTCATCGTCCACGGAAATGGTAGTGACGGCCACGAAGCCATTATTGGAGCTAAAAGTTATATTATGCCCGATATCTATCAATCCTTGTACGACGTCCTGATCCTGTAACATAAATAACGCAAAATTCAATCGCTCTCGCGTTTGCGCCCACTCACTTCTTTTAACCAGTCGTCTTCCATGTGGAGATTCATGGGAATGAGCTGGTGGTGGATTCTCTTCATATGGGAAGCACTCGCGACGTCTAGGTTAAAGTAGAGCCTGTTTAAAATTACCTAAAGAGAAATTAGTGCAGGTGTAATACGTAAGAGAATTTTTAACTTTACTTGAGCTACGCTGGACAAAATTTTACTGCCTCCTGCTCCTCCTACGACCATGAATATATCACCGTATTTATCCAAAATTATCGAAGGGCACATGGACGATAGAGGTCGCTTGCCTGGCGCTATGAAATTAGCAGGAGCCGGAGGATATCCGTAATCGTTGGTGACGCCAGGACTGGAGAAATCGTCCATTGAGTTGTTGAGGATTATCCCGGTGGTTTCAGATCCGAATCTCGCCCCAAAACTGCAAGCAATACAAGCATTCCAATCTAACATTTACCTACTAAATAAAACTACTAACACGTTGTTAACGCTGCTGGTTATGGAAATTCCATCGCCACTCGGACCCCACGCGCAGACGTTACCAGTACCATGATCAGCCTCAGATCCCACGTCCGATCCGTAATGAGCGGGATCGCCGAAGGTTCTGTCGTCGAATATTCTCGATCTAGTCTCTTCGGCGAATTCTTTGGACACCAATTTCTCCACGAACTCCTCCATGCCCTCGACGAAGTTTCCGTCGCCCAAGTTGCTCCTCTCGCCGTAGGCGAACTTCATCGATTCCACGATCCTTTGGTAGTTCTTCGTCGTGAGTTGGTCGTCGGTGTCCAGGTAATTTTCGAGGATGTTGAGGAGGTAAATCAGAGCCGTACCGGAGCCCGGTAACGGGATGGTGAACAAGTCTTTGTCGAGTATTGTGGTGTGCACGGGTCGCATTTTCTCTGGTCTGGAATGATAAATCATTGGTTCCATGTTAGCAGTGAGGATAGGTGCAAAATATTTCGAGCTAGTGATGATTATAGTGGTAGTTAATATTGCAATAAGTTTGAATTGCATAAACCAAAAGTGTTTAAAGCTTACTCATAGTTTCTTAAATCTTCTAGTGTGATAATACCGCCTTTTTCCTGAATATCGTTGACGAAATCTTCGGCTAAAGAACCTTCATACAATGCATTACCGCCCTCCTTAGCTAGAATTCTCAGCGTTCGCGCCAGCTGTGGTCTCCTGTACAACTGACCTACTTGGTACAACTCTTTAGTTTCGCGATCAATGAAGATATTCCTAAAACAAGTACGAATTGCAAACTGATCAATTATAGGAATGTAAAATTACTCCAAAACAGGATCCATTCGAATGGCCTCAATCGAATCCACGGCGTTTCTGAACGTTATATCGTTCATCGTAATGCCTTCCTCGCACAAGGTGATGGTGGGCTGCAAGAGTCTCCTCCACGACACTCCACCGCCCCAATTCTTGTACATCTCCCAGTAGCCTTTTATTTCCGATGGTATCGCCACCGAGAGTCCGCCTCTCGAGGAAAGCGTCGGGTTCTTCACGAACATATCTCTGGTCGCAGCCGCTGGAGCCGATTCCCTGGAATTGAAGCTGAACACTTCTCCGGTGGTTCTGTTGTAGATGGTAGCCAGAAAACCGCCCCCGACTCCTGTGGTGCTGGGATTGACGACGCCTTCGCAAAGGGCTGTAGCTATGGCGGCATCTATAACGGTGCCGCCTTCCTGCATGATATCCCTGGAAAGGAGGCGATTAAAGCGATTTGTTAATGGCGGTTTTGGGTGATTGTATACCTTCCGATTTGGGCGCATGCTGGGGCATTGCTCACCACGGCTCCGGTGCGATGACGGGGGTTTAATACCACCCGCCCTTCGGCGGTTACTAGCAGAAGGGCTACAACGTAGCCGTAGACGATCATTTTGCTGTAGCTGGAATTCGTTCGAAACATTTATAGCGATAGCCAAGGTTCCTTGCAATTAATTTTGGAAAAGTACCTATTGTTATTAAAACATTTTAAAACGGGCTTATCGCCAAAAAAATGAGATAGTTACGGTGAGTAAAATTATTTATTACATAAATGTACAAGTAATTAAAAATGATCTATTTTTTAATTATTAGTTTGATTAACTGTAGGTACTTACATATAGGTTTCTTTCATCCACTGGACAAATTGGTATAAGATTCAATATTTGATTTGGTAATTAATTATATATCGATAATCTAACCAGGAAATTTTTGTTGTTTCCTCTTTGACAAAAAAATAAGATGTTTTATCTCGATTTTAACAGGATGTTGATTCAATAAAAAATACATAATTAAGCAATGAAGCACAGGACCAGTATAAATGTTTTATTAAAACGTACAAATTAGGTACAATAGAAATAAGTATAGAGATATAAATAAAAATATAACGAAACAAGTTAAACTAAATATAATGACCATTATTCGAAATAATCGGTTTATTTGCACTTGACTGGGTAGATAGCGACGAATTCGTCCTGAAAAATACCAAATTAACTAATCAATATATTTTTTAATTAACGTACGTTACGTTTATAATGAGTATTTTTTTTACAATGTATTAACTAGGATCAGATTGATCCCATTATCCTTCCCTTGTTCATACAAAATGCAGGCCAAGTCGCAAAGATTCTTACCGAAATAATTTTTCTATCCTCCTAATTGATTGACATTGATAGTTATCCTATTTCCCGGTTTAGCCGGTACATCGTAATCCCGATTCAAGTCATTCGTCGATTTCGCAAATTCCTTCGCCAAGTTGCTCACTGATATCCTGACTGTACCGTTGCTCTGAGGCCGAATTTGGGAATCGTGCAGTAGGTTATCCTGGAAATAATACCACAAACGTGGTGAAAATCATTCACGCGCATCGTTAATTAGATTACCATCGATTCGGTGCGTTTCTTCAAATTCGATTTGTTCAGCATTTGGCTCAATTCCGAGGCCAATCCGCCCGAGAAATCCGCGGTGTTTCTGTTAGCAGATAGGAAATTCAGTTTCCCCGGCGGGTTCTTCACTTTAGCGTATTCTCCGATGCTCACGTTCACGGATTTGGCCTTCTCCGAGCCGTTGGACAGCTTCGAACAGACGTTCCTCTTGGGGAAGTAGGTGTTGGGCGGCTTGGGGGTGACTTTGGAAGGGTTGTTGATTTTGATGGACTCCAGGGAATCCATCTCGACCCGTTCGTGGAACGCTTTGTGCTTGATGGTGGACGTGGATGAGGATATGCTCAGCGTATCGTAGTCGGGGGTTGGACAAGGCGGGGGCTGGTGGGTGGATAAGACCGATCGTTTTATTGGCACTGGAGGGGCTTTTGGCTTGGAAGGGTTCTGTTGCATTGGGAGTTTCGGTCGTGGTTCTGCGGGCGTACTCTCGGCAGTTGGAGGCTGAAAATCCAATATGTGTGGAGCTCAACGTTAGATTAGGAAAAATTACTTACTGGGGGCGGTGGAGGTGGCGGCGAAACAGGTTCGTTCGGTCGATTGTTTTCACTATTAGCTAAATTGAGCAAACGGTCGGAGAGTTTCTGGGAGAGCTCCTTGTGAGCCAATCGTTGCTGAAGCAAAACAATTTATTTGGTATTTAAAGTATTTGAACAATAAGTTTCTGTTACCATTGTATTTTGGGTTGGTTTGGTTTCCGGTTGGTTAGCAGGCGGTGATTTGAACATCTTCTGATGGACTTGCTTGAATTCGTTCATTAATTTAGTGTGCTGGAATTGCTGGTCTGAGCTTAAGCCGCGTATGAGTTTCTTCTTTTGGATTTGATCGTCGATGGTCTCTTCGTTGGTTTTGGTCGCTTTTTTCTACAAAAAAATATTTTTAATAACCAGTAAGGGAGATTTGAAATGTTTTTTTCTCACTTCCGATCGTCGTTTGAGCTCCATGGATATGGCCGATGATAAGCTGCTGCTAGCCATGCTGGTCTTGCTGGCTAAGCTGCTGTTAGAAGAGCTTTTAGTTAGTCTGTTGAAGCAGTCAGGTTGGTCGTCTTCGTTCGTTCTGTGTACTTCCACGACAACTTTGCTCTCTTTCTGATCCTGCACCTAGAGACGATCGATTAAAATAACTATAATTTTACGGATGCATCGATTCTTACTTTATCAGTTTCTGGATTTTCGTATCTGTTGTGATATTCCGCTCCGTTGTTTATAGTGTTACCGTTTTCCGATAAATTGATAGAAATAACGGTAGGTTTGTAAACATTTTTCTCCTGCTGTTCCTCCTCCCAATCGGTCAAAGACCAACTTATACTCGTCGATGAACCTACAAACGTGTTCCTTAAGTAAAACAGCAGGTAATGACTCGAACAAACTTACTTCTAGTGTGTAATCTGTCGTCTAAATTCTGATTCTCCTCCTTAACGATGGACAAGCGCTTGGAATCGCCCCACGAGGAGCTCTGGTCCTCGGTCACCGAGCTGGCCGAGCTGTTGTAACCGCTCGATTCTCCGGGAAACAGCTCGGAAGCCGCCGCCTTCCTCACGATCAACTCCAACTGGCGGGAGTTCTTCATAATGTTAACGGCCTCGTTGAACGGTATGTCGGAGAAATCCACGTTGTTGCACTGGAGGATCTGGTCGCCCGGTCGAAGTCCAGCTTCCCTCGCTATGCCCCCTTCCTTGGTGAATTGCACGAATATTCCCGGCTTGTACTCTGGACCTTTGCAAATCCTGAAACAAAGATGCTGCTAGTATTCTACTTTGAGGCTACTTTGGATGAGAGATGGAACTTCTTGACTTACCCACAACCGAGTTTCGAGCGAGGGGCGACCATTATATTTATGCGGACGTCTCGATTTTTTTCGACGAATTGCGGTGAGGATCTGGGCGAGGATGCGGTGGTGTCGGTGACGATTTGCCAGCTCAAACTGTCGGTTTTCTTGCTGAAATTAGATCATAATTGATGAGTTTAGCGATTTTAGGGTGGAGGATTAACAAGATGAAGTAACAGAAATGAAGAAAGTGATGGTTGATGATAATAAAAATTGCGAACTACTTACTCCTTAACTGGAATCATGCCCACACCTGCAACGGAAAACCATTTGTTAATAGAAATAAACGTGAATCGTGATTTAGTAATTTCATAATAATAAATCTATTACCGAAGAATGTCGATGGTTGATATATTGGTAACGGAATTGTGGAACATGCGATTTAAGCATGTCGAATTGTTTTGCGTTTGACGAGGTGAAGGTCGCATAATTTTCCAAATGTAACTAAAGAGCCTTAAAAACCGCTTATTTGCGAATTTTCACTTCGCAAAAGCCCATTAATTAATATTGAGCGTTTAAAAAAAGCGATAATTTTTTTAAAAGAAACTCTTTCGAATAATAAAATCCTGTAGAAACTGCGTTTTTAACGGTTTCTAAATTTCTTTAAATTTTTTATGCAAGCATTAAAATGCGCTTTCTATATTCACCCGAATCTATTGACACCAAACGTTGTCCGCTGAAAAACGCTCGCTCTGTATATTTTACGCATTTCGCGGAATTCAGATCCACTTTTTTTTGCTATCTACACATCGAGAAATTAAATTTCTGCTAACGCCGCACATACGAAAGAGTAGACGGATACAAATTCGAACTGGAAAAAGTTGTTTCAATCACGAGAAAGTGAGTCAATGGTATTATTTTACTACTAACTTCTATTTCTTTAAATAGCCTGCATTTTTTGCAACAGAATTATACTTATAAATTGTAAAAATACGATAACGTTTTTTTTTCTATAAATTTTCAAAAACTAGATGATTTTTCCACAGGTTTCTTCCTACCGTTTATCCTCTATTCCTCTAAATTACCCGATTATTAGGTACAAGAACAAATAAATAGGTACAATTATCTTCGAAACTAATCTTTTAAATTTCTAATTGTTCATTATTTTTATTTTACAGCTTTCTGGTAAAGCACAAAAACTAATCGCGAAGCGGTTTCAATCACAGTCGGTTTCTTTTCACCATCGAAAGTGATACCTATTCGATTTTTTTAAGGCTGCAAGACGTCAAAATATTGATTATCTAGGTTAATTAAAAATATAAATTAGCACCCATAGGCGAGATAGCGTGAACGGATATCTAGAATCGACTGTATTTAACCTAAATTTCTTTCATTCCACTAAGAATTTACAGAAAACCAAAACCAAGTTACATACATTGACTTATGTGTACATTTTTTCGCATATATTCTGTCCAATTTATTCGAGCTATGACGCAGCAAATTGAAATATTGATCCAATTTTAAGCAATGATTAATCCAAATTTGCGTATCCATTTCGCAGTCACAGAGGAGGTTGGCAATCGAAAATTTATTTATAACATGTAAAAGCACCCATAGAACAAATGTTTGTTGTAGGAGGAAGTACTTGTTGGTACACCGTGACGTAGGTGTGATAACTATTTCTACACGGTTCACCGAGTACGAACTTTACTTGTTCCGTTCGTTCTAAACGACGTGCCGGTATGAGTCCAAATTAGTTGTTCTATGGTTGACAGACTGTTGGATGGAGCGAAGTAATTGTTGTATACCGGCGTATGGGTTGTTTGAAAACTAACGAAACTTTAGAGGTCATATTTCACAAGAATAAACAGCATAGCTTTTACAACAGAAGGATGCATCAAATGTTCAACAGGTGTTCGATTATGCGGGTATGATTTATCGCGTATGTAAAGTATATCTGTCATATCATAACTATGTAATGATAAGGAATATTTTCGAATATAATAAAGCTATTTATTGTAGTATTCCTAGGAATGCGAATGAAACATAATAAATAGTTTGAAAATGGGTAAAAAAACAACAATTTTTCAACAAATTGCACCTGTAATCTCATTCACCTTCTTATTGAACTTTAAAATAAAGATAAATAAATTCGAATCGTGACCGATTTCAACCTTGTCTCTCGAACGTGACGCTTCGTCCGGGATTCGCTGGAAACGACGCGCTAAATCTTGCGAAATCTCTCTCGCCATTATCGAAAGCGCTCGATAAATTCGAATTTTCCTCGAACGCCATCGGTTTCGCATGCAAATAATATCGCTTATCGCAATTAAAAATAATGGGAAAATTGAATACGCGATACCGTTCCGACTCTATTTAAAAACCGCTTTAATTGGAAATTAGAACGAGGTTATTGTTTTATAGTGTATACGCTTTTGCCCCGCGGCAATAATAACAAATTGTTACTAATAACTAATAAAACTGGAATTGAATGTATATTATTAACAAATCGGTTTTTCTTGGGATTACAATTTATTAGAATTGGTTATTAATGAAATACTAAAAAGTCTACTAGAATAATTACATACAGAAGTTCTATTCAAAGAGTTAACATTACCTAATAGGTACTCATCAAACAGATTTACCAACTTATTGATAGATCCTCTCGTGTAACTATAAATGATAAAAATAACCCATTTAAAAGTCAACAAACCATCGCACAAACGAGTACCTGTAATTAACGATTTAATAGACTTTCTAATAAGTATGAGTCGCAACGCAACGGAGATTAATCGTTTCTTCTTCGAGTTACAATTTAACGCGAGATTTCTTCGCATTCGGCGATTCCACGTGTGTGTTTAGCCAAATCACACGTGATCGTTACGCGGCGATGTGGAATCGTAATTTCGACGAAATCGCCGTTGAACTCGAAGAAAGAAATCATTTCGGGTGCGTTAACCCAACCGACGTCCTGTCGTTAACCGTGAGGTGTACGAAAAATAACCATCTCCGAAAAGGAAGAAAAAGATGTATGCTTCGCGAGATGTTAGACCTGTTTTGTGACGAGAACGAAAAAATCCGGCTTCCGTTCTGGCGATGCTTTGCGTAATTATCACAGCGTCGATTATTCTCTCGTTCTTGTCGGGATCATTTTCTCGATCGAAAGAGTCGTTGGGCAAAATCAAAAGTGAAACTAACGCACGATTATTGGATTAGATACGTTTGGGAAAGATTACCAGATTAATCGTGTTAAGAACACTTTTTTTATAGTGCAATGCAATTCCGAAACTATACAGGAGAGTTCTTGAATCATTTAGATTTGTCCAGGGACCCATTTTAGAACCAGCTAGGACTATCTAAAACAGTTCAGAACGACCTTAGATCCGTTTAGAACTGTATAAATCATTCTAGTCCAATTTACTTGTTAAATCTTGTAAAGTAAACGTATATTTCAATGTCCACATAACCGCAGGCTGGCCCGGTATGTATTATCCTATCTATCGGTGCGTTCATTTATAACGAGCAGTGTCCTGAGCGCACAAAGGACACCACTATAGCAGGAATCCCACAGCGAAAAAATCCCTCTCGGACTGGAGTCTCAATAATTAAGACCACCTAGCTAGAGTATAACAGAGACACGGGGAATTAAATAAATTAATCTTTCGGGTTTCATTTCATATAATTTAATAACCCACAGAACGGTATGTGTGCGATTATTAACGATTTGAATTTCTAATACCCGTTGCGGTATCGGTTTAATGAATTATGTTACTAGCGATAGATATCAATTCTTATCTAATCGCGCCAAACAAAGGATATTAAAAACGACAATGCCTTGTATGAAATATTCTCCGGTTGATGCATTAAATTTACCGCTATATTATCATAAAAAAACTCGGAAAATACACCTTATAACGGATTTCGGAACTATTGTTTGCGTTCGCGTTAGATCATAAATGATGTTTGAATTCAATCAACGCGAATTGCCCAATACTGCGTAGGTACACAACACTTTTACTTTCATCGATTGTCGACTTACGTAAAACTCTTCGATAATTATCGATGTACTTACTTCTAACTTTGAGCGTGAGGTGCGTATGAGCAGAAATCAATTGTAGAACCTCCTTGTGGACGGCGTCTTCGACGGTGAAGCCATTAATTCTGACGATTTGATCTCCGACCTGCAACGAAATCCATCATCGGTGAATTTATCGTCGAGATGAAAAGTGTTATTAGATAATCGCCGGTTGTTCAGTAATTTGATGAATGGTAATTCCCGGTTTTGCGTGGGTGGGTTTTTTTAATAAACAGTTAGGGTGATTTATGGACCTGTTGGCAATTTCGGTTGTAATGCTAAAGAAGATTCGATGGTGATGAAATGAATTATTTTTTCGCAATTCTAGATGGTGTTTTAATGTTGATTTTAAGTGAGTTTTTTCGTGAGATTAGCTAGAAAAACGTATGAATATGCATGCACGAAAAATCAATTAACATTTTAGTTGCATGTGGGTTATTACAAATCGTCGATATGGCGAATTTTTAAATTAAAATAAAGGTTATTTTACTCGTAAAAACCTACACGGCTTTTCTGATTGCGGTGAATTTTATTGGTTTTGTTGTGAAAGAGGCGAAAATAAATTTAATTATGCCCGTACATTTCTATAAAATTAAAATTTCTGTTAAATTTCCGAGAAATCCAATACGAATTATTTCAACTAGAAACGAACCAACTTTTACGCTTCAACGATCTATAAAATGTAAATATAACATTAGCAACAAAAGTGAAATTATTAATTAAATAGAATCACTAGATTCTGAATAATGAGAAAGCTCTATAGTCTTTTTCTCATTCCTATACCGATGGGATGAGAAGAATTACATATATTTCAATTCACTCTCGCTATCTTTTGGATCATTTTCTTCATTCAATCCATTATCGAAACACACTAAATCGATCCAATAGTACCGTAATAATTAATTAAAATAAGGTAGACTGGGGCAAATGTAAAAATGGGGTAAATGTAATATTTTTACCTATTATGTTAATGTTTTTATTATTTTTATAGTTCTTTTGTGCATTAGACAGGGTTTGTTTCTTATTTTTTCTTTATTATTTTGTAGCTCTGTTATTTTTTGAAATAAATAAATAAACAGCATATCAAATTTTAGAGGAATCAAATATTTTTTTACAATTGTCCCATATGTTTTCTATATAATTGTATTGCACTTTAGAACCATTTGTTACATTTACCCCGTACCATGGGTCAACATTTAAAAAAATATATAAAATCGTTTTCTTCCTTTTTCAAAAAAACTTTTTTATACCTCGATTCTTTAGTTTAAGAAGTTGTGAATTTAATGTGGTATCAGCATTTCTAATAAGACAAAAAATAAAGCCACATTTTAGGATTTAATTTGAACTATTCAAATTTTACAACCGATTTGCCCCGGTCTACCTTACCACAATCAACAAGGAATATTTATAGTTAGAAAAAAATTAACCTTGAGTCCTTGCAAGTACGCCTCGGAGCCGACTTCCACGTGCGACACGAAGAACCCGGTACCGTGCTCGTGCCCGCCCCGGATGCTGAAGCCCAAGCTGGGCGCGTTCCTGCCGCCCAACGACAGGCCGTTGTTGCTGCGCTTCATCAGCCTGATCGTCCGGATCCTGTTGTTCCTGCTGCCGCAGCTGCCGCTCATCGTCTCCGACGACATCGTCGAGCAGGCGTACTTGTGCTGCCGGTGGTTGTTCATCGGGTACTCCATCGCCATCATGTTGCTCATCTGGAAAGATATATTCAACTATAATCTGGATGGAATCTCAAAATCTAGTCAATCCAGTCGCAACAACTCCTGGAAATTTGTAGTTAATGTAGTAATAGTAATTCAAGCAAACTGATGAGCCAATTTGGTGAAGGTCCGCTTCTATGGAAGAAGTTTAGAGTTTCAGTTACTACTTTTGAAGACCCTTCGGGGCCCCTTTGGGCCGGGCGTTGGTGAATTTTTCGCGTGGGGATAAATAAAAAACGCCGACAAATTTCTAATCGATGGATGGTTAACCGATCGGCCATCTTACGGGCATCGATAATGCACTTTCTCGGACCTACTTTAGTCGCGCCTCGAGCGAGACGACCTCAAATCTCACCTGAGACCTTCACATTGTTTTACTCGCGTACGTACGTGGATTTTTTTATTATTAGCTCGCGAAATCTGGGCGATTAAATATGGATTTAACGGATTCGATAGGTGCATTAATTCGCGGGATGGAATTAGGTGCTTGGTGGAGGGACAAATTTTTTATATAAAACCAACTGGAGAGTTTAATAGGCTATATGCGATTGTTAATTAAAATAAATTACAGTGATATTATGGACTGTTTGGTCGTTAATTAGATTTATTACGTGAAATAAACGGTTTTGTCAATAAATTATAACGCGATTGAAATTGAACGTTCGATTCGATCGGAAAGGAAATAGTGAATATAGTAGATCGATTAATGTGATTTACGATCCCGCCGGGAATTTAACGTGTCAATTATATAATTAAAAAATATGTTATAAATTGGAAGCATTAATAGTCGTGCGATATAGCTCGGATTTTCTGTCATTCGGCTTTCCAATAGTAACGTAAATACTAGAAAGTTGAATTTTTACTATTTCATATGCCCATTTTCAGGTTGTAAAAACGACTTGTTTACCTAGTTAAGCGTTTAATTATTTTGATACAATGTAACATGGTAATAGAGACTCCAAGAATTTAACTCGAATTATTGGGAAATCCATCTAGAATTCTATTGAACTGATTTGAGAATGTGAACTTGATCACACCAATATTAGTGATGATGTCAGGAGATGAATATTGATTTAACCCTAACTTATGATTATTTATAATTGGTTCTAAAAATTGCAAACTTGTTTTTTATACGAAAGGGAAACCGAAATTTATACAAATATCGACTTAAATTATTATTCAATAGTCTAATAAAAAAAGAATTGATTATATGTATAAATTGTGATTTTCTAAGGTCACAGGTCTTACCTGATTTCTAAATTGTCTCTAAATTATTGTTATTTCATTGTATTAGTTGGTGTTTTGACCTTTAATTCGTGAACTCTCCGGAATTCTCCAGATCCGTATCGGATATTTAATGGGTGAGAATCTTGCCAAATCCGTACCAGGTTCCTCTTTCATCAGGCACAATAGGAAAATAATACATTTTATTTGCCAAACATTAATCTCATAAAAAATACGGCCGAGAATTAGACGGGAGAACGATACATTGTAACGCCGAGCAATTACTTAGAATTAGAAGTTAGATAAATGATCTGCAAATCGGTTTCACTTTTACCGGCTATTGTGATAGCGCTATTACAGCAATTACGGGAATCTTTATCTCCCCGACCAATTGCAAATCGTCTTTTCCATTCCCATATCCATATTAAAACGCGCAAAAGTGAAACCGACACTTTTCATTTAACGCCGACTCGACTCCATTCAGGTCGAATATTATTCGAATCGCATGCAATTTTCCAGTTTCTCTGCATTATAAGTAATAATGTTATACACAATAACAGGTAAGAATCCGTATGACCTATGACGCAAACATCCACCTATGGTATGAAGTCGTGAGCGAGTTACTTGTAGCCCATACGTGGGTCATTACATCTACGAGCAGAAGGCAAACCAATCATTATCAATTATTTAAAAATTATAGATATAAAATCGAAGATTTATAGATGCTTGCTTACAGACCGATTGGAATAGCAGGAGACGCAAGATGTATTGTATATGACCTTGAAGGCTTCGGTTATCTAACTGTATTATTATTATGTAATTTATTGACATTCTTCCACATTTATTAGATATTTAGTAGCCCATAAATTAGAAGTATAGGTATAGACATGGGAATCATCTATCTTGGTCTTGTACTGTTAGTGTATTGGTAAAGATAACTGCTAAATATTGCTTCCCATCATTCACATACCACTAACGGATACCAGATTGCCAATTACCTGCCTCGTAAATTATTTCTTCAAAGCGGTTTTGTTTTTTTTTTTTCGAATTGCCTGCGCGAATCCGGTCGGTATTCGCTCATCAAGGAGCATCCTAATTCCTAATTTTAATGTTCGGAATTAAAACGTTAGGAAACGCGAAATTATTATGAAATCGAGATCAAAACAATGGCAATACCGAAACAATAATCCGGCGTGACGTAAACTCGACGCTGTTTGTTATTAAATACATCTGAAGAATTAAGGTGTTCACACAAAAATATTCGAACAATTAGATTTTCACCGTGTAATTCGAACGTTTCGCAAATTCGTATCAGAAGCGCACGCTTGGAAAGCTGCTAACGTAATTTCGGTTTTGTTGTATGAAATAATATTTGGTTAGTTCATATAATACAGTGAAATCAATTAAATTCTTCAATTTTTTTAAAGATTGCTGGTAAAACTAATTTCCTGTGGTGGTATTGTAAGTTGGCTTCCTGGTAAATATAGTAACTCTTCTAGGGAAGTACATATTTTTTTAGTGTCTCGTTGTAAAATTTTTTGATGTGTTTCATGCATAACAAACAACAAAGATAATATTGTGTCAATATTAACTTGATAAATGTTCGGGTTGTGTCTCACTAAATACTCAATTTAATTGGATATACATATTCGCAAAGTATTTTTTTTAGTTTGGAATTATTTTAGGGAGCTCATATGAAAAGTTTGTTAAATCAGAAAGTTAAAAATTTAACAGCAAAAAACTAGTACAACAAAATAAACAACAATTTATTATCTGCATAAAAATCAAGTTATTTTCACTAGTATATTAAATTACAAATATACTTGTAATTCCAAATTATAAAAATTGTTTCCTACTGAAATAAATATTAATAAAAAAATAACTTCGTGTACCAACTTACCAAGCAAAGACCGTATGATAGTACTCCAAATTCCAATCGAAAAAAAATCCACAATAAGCTAATACTTCACGCACCCATATTCACACGATCAAGTTTTATCAATACCTACGACGAAATCCCCGGATTTCCACCTGGAGGAGCACGCCAGTTCGAAAAAAAAAAAGAGGAATTCCGATCCGAGTCGGCCGCGGCTAAAACAAATGGCTAAACGACCAGCACGCGCAGGTGACTCGATTCGATCGGCGCTGGATGGATCGCCGTTTTACACACATGCACACCGGATCGAAGGAAAAACGCGAAGGCAATGCCATCGAACACCGTGGAGACGGGCCCGATGGGTTTCCCCCTTCCTCCGGCGCGTCGAAGAAGAGGATCTTGTTTCTTCGGGTTCGCCGTTTGGCGTTCAATTTATTTTTCTCATTTACCGCGCTGGTCGCAGCTAAAAGATCGAAACCGCAGAGTCGAAGAAGATACCACCGTTTTTTATATAAACCATCTCGTTCTTTATACTCAGAAGATAGCAATCAAAATTTTTGTGAAAAAAATTACACAGGGTGTCTCGATTTAATGCTACTACTTGTCGGTATGTGGGTACAAAAGATTTATTGGTCCATGTTTCTTCATTTGCTCTTTAATGGTTCATAGTTCTTCATTGCTTTATAGCTTTTTACTGGTCTTTAACTCTTTTTTGATCCATGGTACATAACTCTATTGATCAAAACTTTAATAATACATACAAATTGAGTTTCTTCTTGATGAAACGCCCTGTATATTTAGTGCTGGGATTTCACGTGTAAGTTGCGAACGCGACAGGGGAATTACAATCTGGTTTTCTCGGCGATAGGTAAAAATTAGCTGGAATTAAGATTGCACTGGCAGACAAAGAGGCGTATGAACCGGCATCGAGCAAAAATCCCCGGCGATATCCGCGCCACATCTGGACGACCAGTTAAAATTGCTTCGAACCAGTCGCAAACGTTTAACGGGGATTGTTCGCATTGCTACGTAACTATTCCATTATTCCGTTGGATTCCTATCGTTGGGCGTTTTTCTCTCGCTAGTCCTTCGAGACATGTTTATTTGAATGTCGGGCTGGCGAGCATTTCGCGAATTGCCGGGCGATTAACGCGTTTCTGTAATGGAAACCGCTGGGAAAGTAAATCGATTTTTCTGATTTCAATTAAATTTATTTATTTATTACATGTTGAAACGTGCGTCGAATTCGTTTAATGTGAAGCTTCGGGTTTATGTGTATTGTTGAGACGGATAATCCCACGATAACTTCTTTGCCAGTTCTCTAAAGAAACACGTTTTAATAGCTTAATAACTGCAGAAAATTTAACTATACCTTAAACCCTCGTTGTAATAGTAGGGATCATCCCTTTTGGCGGCAACCCCTCGACAAATTGGCGCGTACAAATGTATCCTACAACAATTTCATGTGTGTACAAACCGAGAGAAATAGCTGGAGACGCGTTTAAAATGGTACATCTTCAGCTATTCCTCTCGCACCGTGCCTACAATGGTGTTGAATCGAAATATATAATAAGGAAATAAACGCGATTCTCCAGCTTCTTCAAGCGACCCACAACAATTACCTGCAATCTATCTGCGGTTTCGAGGATATTTCAACCACCGTTATGACGAAAACGCAAGCGAAAAGCAAGATCTTCTCCGCTGTGAATTCTCTGCTATGTTTCCTCTGAAACAAAATAATTATTAAGTTGTATAAATACACCCTTATTATCTTAATTATCTTAAGAATGTCGCGCGATGACGAGACCTAAATTTCCATTCTTAAGTAGATCTATTTGTGTTACCGATACCTATATCAGTTTTTTTTATCATATTTGCTCCCTTTAATAAAAGTTTATTGCTTGAGTATACGCGCTCACATCGTATTAATCAAGTGATTCCGTCGATTACAATATTCCAATCAAGCTTTTATAGGATATATAATACAGGGTGTTTAATAAGTGAGTGTGGAAATTTAAAAAATATGGGATTATAATAATTTTTCTCTAAAATTACCCCTTACCAAAGGGATGAAGTTGCTTAAAAAATCAATCTAATTTGTTAGTTTTCTGGGAAAACATTTTTAAAGGAAAAATTGTTAGTTTACGAAGAAAAGGCGTTCTATATAAAAAATCCTGTTAGACGAAAAAATAAGTTTGTCGTATTAAAATCTGGAATCTGATATACAGGGTGTCGCTGAAGTAAAGAAACATTAAATTTATCAGGAGAGAAGTACCAGTATTAAACATTTTTAGAGCAAAATTTTATAAAATGTAGGTATATTTTGAATCCACATGCAGTTTAATAATACTTTCTCAAATTTAAAAAAATAAACAGAATTCACCACACTTCTTCAGCTTGAAGAATTCAATCATGTTAGCGAATGCTAGCATGTTTTTAATCAACAATTTCCTTGATCAAAAAATTAAGTATAGCAAACATAATATAAAAATAAGACCCAAAGAAGTCTTATAGAAGGCTTAAATAAACAAAAAAAAATCACATTTAGCATAATGAACTTACACAACTTACCATTGTGAACATAATTACCGGACAACCCCTATCGAAATGTCGTATCAGAATGCAGGAACGAATCCGAATTTTCCGAGTATATATAACGCGTCGGCGACTTCGCCCGTTGCGCAGCATCTAAATCGGGCGCTCCGACATGTAACTAAAATTTAATCGCCTGTGAACCACCCGTTTAATTCGTCCAGATGATAATTTCGCTGCGTCTCATCGCCGATCGAGTTCCCGTTTCTAATAGGAAATCTTAATTGCGACAAACGTTGATGGCCGTTTCGTCCCTTCTTCGGTAATGAATTTAGCTTCAAAAACCGTTTCTGGTGTTGATGGGAGACGCGACATTGCGGATGACGCGAATTGAATTTTACCCCGATAATAATAACGCGTTGTAATTTCATTAGTTAACTGGTTGTTCTTTATTAATTATCTTATGGAGCTGAACAGAGTTTTTGAGCTAAATAGATTTTGTTGTGCCTGCTTCTTTGTTTGTCCGATGATGTGAAACCTAATGGGATATACAGAATACTTTAGACATATGAATTTATTACTTTTAGCTTTTTTTCTAATGCTGAAAGGAAGTTTGTAATTAAATTCCCTATGGAACCCCATTAATTTAGTTATTCTTGATAGGTGGATTGTTAATAATGGCCCATAAATGACCCACTCGATCGCCAGACTTGAATCCATTGGATTTCTCAATTTTATATCGACATTTTTAACATAATTTCATGGATATTGGAAGCTAGGCTTTAGTCCTTACTAATTTTTGCCGCAACCAATTTTATTATTGGCACAAAAAAACTCATCAGGTAAGCACACAAATACATCATGCCCAAATAGCCAATTTGGCCCTGCCGCATTAATTAGAAAAATAAACTTTATTTGCTAGTAATCCATATTTATACAACATCTACAATTCTCAGTGATGACATTACTACCCAGCGAGGGCTCCTATTGGCTGGATGATACGATTAAGTAACAATCAAGCACTGTGATTCGCTAACGCTTTGACAGTTAGAGCTTCATTATACGATAAATGAAAAAAAAACGAAGTAAATTCGAATGTTTATTAATTTAAACAAAATGCTTCTAACAAAATTATAATGGGAAATGATAAATTAGAAATCCCTTTCGTCTGGTTTACCGCTCGGCTAAAAATCCAGTAAATACAAACACAATAATCGAATATCGAATATCGAATTCGCACTCTACGCTAATAAATAAACTCGATACGTGTGTGTAATACGAATTTACGTTGTTAACGGTAGGAATCACTCCAAGCTAATTTAAGAATACAAAAAAAAACAATTATAATAAGATTATTAAGAAGGAGTATTTATTCGAAAAATGTTCGTTTCTATTTCTCCTCGCACCATTCGTTCTCCTTGCGCACTTGCTCTTCTTCGGACGGCGTGAAATCGTTCTTGATGTTAAACGTTTTCCGTATTTCCTCCGGCGCTTTGCCCTTTATCATGTTGGCCACGGTCTTGCAAGTGACGTCGAGCAGGCCTTTGATATCTAGATAGTTCGCTGCCAGGATCAGTTCGAACAGAGTGCCTTGGTCGACTTTGAGGAAGTCCGCGTCCCACGAGGATATGTCGTCGGTTCTCTTCTCCTTGTTGTCGTCGTCTTCGGGCGGGGGCGGGTCGTCTTTGTGGTATGTGGCCCATTGGATGACCTTCCGTAGGATAGCTGAGTTTACGTTGGGCAAGGGCACGACCTCCTCCTCTTCCTCGTCCATGCCCAGGTCCTCCAGCATGGTTTTTATGGTTACCGAGCACTTGGCGATTTCGACGTCGATCTCGAAGGTCTCGCCGTCCGAAGATTGCAGCTTTATATTTGGCATCTAAAATAAAACGCGTCAGTTATTATTTTTTTCGGTTGTTTTCGAGCACGTTTGATCGCTGAATCGCTCGTTTATACTTACGATAAGCGTCGGGTACTTCCGTTTGGTTGCTTGTTATTTGATCACAACGTTAAACTGTATTCAAAATTTAATTTAACAAAGAAATACAATGGCGAAAGCAAAGAAATTGACATTCATGGCAGGTGACTTGACAGTGTTGAGCGTTGACATTGACAGCGTTGACAGTTAAAATAATAATTTAAAGTGTTATTTTCTTAAAATGAACCCATTACGCTTATAAAAATTAGAATTTAATTGAAAAAGTAAGTAGAATAAACAAAATATTAAAATTTAATAATCAAATTTCACAAATAATACACAACTGTTGTCAACAACAAACTTATGTAACGTACGAAAAAGAAGAAAAAATCTCATTTATAGTTACTTAGCCATTTTCTTAATGTAATTTAATAATTATTCTATTATTAGCCGTCCAATTAGTAAATCTTATCATACTAAAGCTAAATTTCCTGTTTAATTTACAATAATTTAGGTACATTTGAACTACTGGTGGGATCTATTAGTCGTAGGCTAAACTAACAGTTATCTAAACTGACACAAGATGGAAGCTGAGTGAAAATTGGTGGCGCTATTTTCAAACGAAATGCGGCTTTCGTTTTGATTTGAAAAATTGATTAGAATACCCCTTGATGGTACGCCCATGTTTTGTGCTTACACATTTCATTTATAATGTCAGTTGATATCATCTCCTACGAAGAAGAGCCCTCTAAACAATCATCCGCGAAAAGCTCGCAGAGCTCTAACGCAACGAAAGAGAGCGAAAATTGCTACGAATCGGTAGCGCACAAATGGCTCAGTACCCCTAAACAATTCTACAGAGGCTCTTTGTTGTACGGAAACCTGCACGGCTCCGGCATATACCTCTACGATGAGGCGAAGAAGATTTTCTACAACGGGTTCTTCTACGCCAATAAACTGGAGGGTTATTGTCAGGTGTTCTATCACAGCAGCAGCACTTACTTCCAAGGCTTGTTCAAGGACAATAAAAGATTCGGACCGGGCGTTTTGACCTACTCAAATGGACATCAAGATGTGGGTTTGTGGGATGGATTTTCTTTGGTGAGAGTCGGTAAATCTAACATTAACATTCCAACGCTTTCCGTTACCAACGAAGGCATGGTTAAAGTCTTAAAGTACAGGTAATATACTTAATAATCGCCATTAACACAAGTGCAATTGGTACAAATTTATTTAGAAGTGTAGTAGACGTGTGTCCGCAAAAATGCCCCGACATAGCCGAGGAGATACTGAAGAGTCTTGGCGCTCCCGAATCACTCCTAGCAAAAGCTAAAGAATTATACAACACCGACGTTAAAAACAAAAACAGTTTGTTCTTCAACAAAACGAAATACGACCGATACTACCCGGAGAAAATCCCCACCATTGAAATATTAGTCGACGGGCCGAGGGACGAAGAGGTCCACCAGCCAGGAGCGCAAGTCGACACCGAAGAGGAAATGCAGGAGACACAAATACTCACGCAGAAAGTGGAGATGTTGAAATGCTACGTGGACGAAATCGAGAAGACCTTGCGCGACATCAAAGACGAAATAACAGAGACTGATAAAAAAATCGAATTTTGCTTGAACTGTTGCAAGGCCGATGAAGCCGAGGACATGCGCAAACCAACGGAGATGTCGGTCAACGAAGACATGAAAGATTACAACTCAACAGTCATGAACTGTAATAATTCAAATGGTTTGATGTGCATTAATTTCAAAGTCACTTAAGTTTCAGCGATGGGTCTAGACTGGAGCATGTCAGATATCCATTCTACCTCTACACTTTCCACTGTGGGAATCACGAAACAATCTAGCGAAATGCCGAAAGAGGAATCAGCAAGGGAAACCTACGAGAAAGAAGTTTGCGAGTGCCTCGAGGAGATGGACATCGAGGATTTGCGAGAGCTCGAAGTCAAACAAATCGAGTTGAAAAAGGACGAGTTCTTCTACGACGAAATATACAAGCACTTGAGCGCGGAAATCGAAAAAATCGAAAAAGTCTTGAATTCGAAGAAGACCGTTCGCACCAAGAAAATCGTGGTCAATCAAATGATGGCCTGGAACAACGAAGCTTTGCTCGTCGAAATGACAAAGCACAGCTTTGTCCACAGGAATACCGAATATATGGTGAATTTTCGCGTTCCCTCCGTACTATTGGGAAATCGTTTAGGGTTCATGGAGATTGGTATGTAATGATCTTCATGAAGTTTATTTTCTACTGCCTTCTATTCCCCTTTTGTCCTTTCTTCATTTGTAGGGGTTTCACTATTGACTCTGCCTTAGCAGCTGATATTTCTTTTAGGTCAGCAAGAAAAATTATGCTACGAGTATCTCGAGCATTGCCACTCGTCCACCCCTTTGGGGGTGATGCGTTACCTCGTCGATCACAAAATAAACGTGAATGTGACGGATTTCAAAGGTAACAGCGGCATGTTTTACGCCGTTATTAACAACAAGTTCGAGATAATAAGGACGCTCATAGAATTCGGGGCTAATTTGGACCAAATTAACGACGACGGTGTGACGCCGTTGGGCATTTCGATTCTAAATTATCTCTCGCATAAACATAAAATTAGCAATTGGGAGACGGCTTTTCTGCCGGAAACGACGATGTCTCAGGAGGACCAGCATGATATAAAGAACTGGTATCCCAGCAACTCGTTTATGTCCGTTAACGGATTATCATCGGCTCAGGGTTTGGGTAATTATTCAGATAATTAAAAAGCATGCATGAATTGGCTACATTATTATTTGTATTAACAGGCAAAAAGCAAAAACACAATGTCTCTTTGAGTAGCCTGAACGCCGTTTCTTGCATTTTCACCACCAAGTTCCCCGAATACACAACAGAATGTAACGTAGAAATTACCGAAGAAACAACCAAAGAATTCGCGAACATAACAAAAACCATCACGTCTCTGATACACTTCGGTGCTAAAACGAACCTCGGCGAAGCGCCCCTGCCGACCTTCCTCATGAGCATTTACACCGAAAACTATTCCATCGTGAAGGAGTTTCTAGACAACGGCGCCAACAGCAACGCTGTCACAGCCGACGAGCGTTTAAACGCTCTTCACATCATAGCCAGCAACAGATGCACCGAGGAAAACATTTTTATAGCCAACCTATTGGCTTCCTACGAGTGCGATCCGAACGCGAGAACCAGCACGACCCATTGGCAGGACCAGAAACGACAACTTCTCGGTAAGCTCGCTAGGTTTTCGATGGAATTAGTCGAAATATTAATCTTACAGTTAACGCTTTACACATGGAAGACATCGAAGAAGACGCCGGTAAAAACGCTCTGCACTTGCTTTGCATGCGAACGGATTTCCCTTCAGATTGTTGCGATTTCTTCGAGAAAATCGCATCGTTATTCCTCAACAAAGTCGATACCGATGCCACTTACTTGGGATTGGACGCGCTGCGATTGGCCATGGTCGCAGGAAATCTGAATCTGGTGGATTTCCTCTTGCGCTCCGGTCGTTTCGATCCCTACAAAAACGTACCGCACGAAGGCAACGTGCTGAGCATGTTCCTCGCGGACCGATACAAAAATATCCTCTCCAAAGAGGCGAAATCGAAGATAATAAAACACCTGGTGGCATCCAACGTGAACCCGCTCACTCCGTTCGACGTCTACGGCAACGTGTTCGAGTTCATCGAGCAGGAACTGGACACCGCCAAATCCCCCAACGAATTGAAAGAGACGCTCAAAGAATTGGCCGCTCAAACGCTCTACAAAAACATCCTCTTGAACGTCTCCAATCTACTCTACGATTTCGCCGAAGAGAAGAACCTCGATTGCGAATCGCTGAGGCCGCTGTTCAAGTACCTCACGCCCGACAGTTTCTTGGACAATCTGAAGTTGCTGTTCAATTACGACCGCATCGGCGCCAAGAGGTACGACAAGAACGCGATGTTGGACGTCATCGAACGGGTCAAGAACAAAATCGACCGGAAAATGTCGGTCAGTTCTCGCAACGTTAAGGTTTTCGAAGACGTCGATTACGACGATCGGATCGATTCGATGGATTTCAGGAAGATCCTGCTGCCCGACAAACAGGTTAATTTGTTTTTGGTAGCTTTTTGATGAGGTAGAGGGAGGTGGGGTTAGGGAGAGAAGGGTTTTAATGGATTATTCAGCTAGAAAATTTCTATTGATAGAGCATTTCTGGCAGGTTATTCTGTTTCCGCCGGGATTAGACGACGAGAGCAAGTATTTGGTATGTTTCGAATGCTATTCGAAGATGACCCAAACGACGTTTACTTGCCCGATGTGCGAGTTCGTACATTTTTGCGACAAAAAATGCTTCGCGAACAATTCGAAGAGGAAAACCCAGTTCAAGCACCCGTGTCAAATAAAAGCGCCGGAGTCCAAGGTATCGGAGGAGGCGATAGAAGAGAAAGGTGGAATTTTCGACTGGTTAAAAATCGTTTTTTTTTCAATTGTCGTTTTCTCGTAGAATTGAGTCTATTGAGCGAATGGGATAGAATTAAAACGGCTCGTGCGACCAAAGAGAAGAAATATCTGGCTCGTTTCGAGAAACACCTCCATCACGAAAAGTTCCCTTCGGATGGTAAACGCAAAGTCAAACGCCACGTAAATATTTTAAATCTATATTTTTAATTAAATCAATGACAGAACATGCAAAATAGACAATGAACGACTACTTAACTCAATCGTAGAGGCTATTTTGATGGGGTATAGGTACATAAAAACATGGTGTTTCTAGATGGTGTCGAAAACCACAACGATGGTATCGTGTTTGATCAAAAAGCACGAGACCAAACAGCAACTGAAGGATTTATCGCAAAAATTACACCGATTCAGCGCCATGGCGAAGAAGAAATTCGAGCCGACGACGCCGATGGATTCGACGGAAATTTTATTCAAAGAGATGAGTAGGTGAAATTTACCGCGATTAGAAGCGTTTCGAATAGATTATCATTGCAGATGCGGATGTGTTTTCCGGAAAATCCGTCGAAGGGAAACCTTCGGAAGCCGTTGCGAAGGTAACAAAGAAGGCGGAGAGGGCTTTGAAAAGAGATATTTCCAACGCAACGGGTGAGATTTAACTCTAGATTCTGAGAAAAAATTGTTCGTTCTAAATAGTTCTGAAGCGTTTTAAATGGTTCTAAATGATTCTGGAGCATTCCAAACAGTTCCTAATTGATTTTAGACAGTTATAAATGATTCTGTAGCGTTGTAAATAGTTCTAGACAGATCTGAATGATTCTGGAGCCTTCTGAATGGTTCTAGACAGTTCTAAATGTTTCTGGAGCGTTCTAAATAGTTCTGAGCAGTTCTAAATGGTTCTGGAGCATTCTAAAAGTGGTGCTAAAAAGTTTTAAATGGTTCTGGAGCATTATCCTAGCACAGAATTTTGCAGTGTAATGACTGTGGAATAGAAGTTTTGTTTCATGTTTTATAGCTGGTTCTACATTAAGTCTCATTTATTCCTGGTATTATACAAGTATAGCAGTGTAATTAATGCATTGGGAACTTAGTGTGAATAATGTTAGTGTAAAATTCCCGGAATTAGAGTTGAAAAATTTCCCAAAGATAACGAAATTTCCATATTTCCATGTGCTTGAAGGCAAAGGTGATAAATCGGGCGTGTGTAAATCCCCCTGCATGAACGTGTCCGATATACTGCTGAAATATCCGGATACAATAATTTCATCGCATTTCGAGCCGTTGCCCAATTTGAAGGAGCCCTATCTAATCAGAAAAACGCGTAAAGTCCCCGCCAAACCGCACTTTTTCATGGAAATGTTGTCGAAGCTGTTTCCGGACATACATTTGCCGGAAATGCTGTTGCCTTATACCTGCTATTCCGACGGCGGTCATCTCTATTACGAATTCAACAATACGAACCTGTTTTGCAGGAATTACAGTATAATGTGAATAAATTTTTCCCATCGTATTCTCGCCTTAAGTTTTTTATAGCTTACGTAAACTTTACGTTATTTTGACGCGCGTCGATCAATTAGCGTCAAAATGTTCGGGAAATTTGAAATAAACCACGACAGATTTGAATTTATGCATATAATTATAATGAGTCATATATGATTACAATGATAATTATAATTTATATATCAGATACTAAGAATAAAAGATTATATAAACCAGATCTTCATAGATGGCATAATAAAATTGAGACTAGATGTTTATTTATAACTTACGAGAGACTAGATTTTGTTTAACTACAAAGTAAATATTTTATCAATTTATTTTACTAAATAGAGAGCGTTCGGCTCAAAGTTTATTTCGAAACAAGTGTAAATGCTTTGTTTATTGTAAATTTTTTGATTAAAAGTTGAAAAAAATTAAGGGACATTAATAGTACAGAAACAAAACACGAATCTGTACGACTAATTTTCCAAAAAGAAAACAAAAATAAATTGACAAAACGCATCGACAGATATACAAAAATAAATTTCGTCAATAACACACCAGTACAATAATACAACAATAAAAATACTTTGATTAAAATTTTTCAACAGCATAACAACGGGATAAACGTTTTCCCTCTAAATACCGCTATGGACGAAAGAAATTCAAATACCTCATTTTTTTAAGTATAAGAGATTATTTTTCTACGATAGAAAAATCGTACGAAAATTTAGTGTATATTATAATACATGAGATTTTTTAATATGAAGGTCACAATGGAGCGTAGACACAAAAACATTAAAATTACTTCCAAAATGTTACATTTAATTGCGCGTTTCATGTTTGCCTCACCTCGAAATATAAAAGAAACAATTAACATTCTGACCTACTTTATTAGTTCCTTTACAAGTCAATTTTTATCGTGGAATGTCGAAGCATGGAGAAAGGAAAAATGCATTGACAATAATATTTGAAATGAAAATCCA
Organism: Phyllotreta striolata; assembly: GCA_918026865.1. NCBI lineage: Eukaryota > Metazoa > Arthropoda > Insecta > Coleoptera > Chrysomelidae > Phyllotreta > Phyllotreta striolata. The sequence goes on along the minus strand of OU900101.1, from coordinate 6,013,063 downwards.
CCGATAACCGACCTATTATGAAGTAATTTTAATGAAATTTGCGACGGCTTTCAATAAATTACTCCCTATAATAATTAACTATAATCATTAAATATTTCATTAAAATTAATTAAAATACACGAATTCGAATAAATAAGTACAGATTAGTGCTGACAAATTTCAAATTTTTCAAGTAATTGATTGTACGAGCGTTAGTTTTGTTTTATTACAAGTATAAATTTGTATTTATATTTATACGATTTTTTTATGATATACATTTAATGCGAGTCGGTCATTAGAAATTTGGGAACGTTTCCTAATGCCCGACTTTTTTTACGATATAGAAATAATCCTTATTATTTCTAAAGATGTTAATTCTATAGCAATTAAATCATTCGAAAAATCTAGAAAATTTGCGTATTTTGTCTAAAAAAACCGATCGTAACTCAGAATTATTTAATTATTGCTTTATAATTTTATTGTGTTTTGAGCTAATTAGATGTTAACGTAACTTCACAAATCCTTATCCCTACGCATTCGATTAACATTATAAATATGTGCACGAAAACTTTGAAAGAATAAATCAACTACTTTTTACACGCGAGAGTAGAAAAATTATTTAGTCGTTCGAGACTTTATATTTTACTTTTTAAAAGTTATACGTACGTTACTAAACTTCTCTTCGAGAGAATTTTTATCGTTTCATTGACAACACTATTCTGTATAATTGTAAGATCACTCGAGTCATTCAGTTTTTTTTATCGATACACGTTCTCGAAAAAATCAAGTACAAGTTACCAAATAGTAAGTGAAAACAAGAACATTCTTCTTAACGTTAAGACACAATTTTAGACGTCAAGGCGTTAGATTTTTACAGGAATAGAAAGGACATTGTTACAAATCGACCGGGCGAGTTAATTAATTTTTTATTAATATTTGCAACATTGTCGAAATGTAATCTAAAGTGGGTCATTAAAAAAGTATTGTGAATCTTATCAGATTTGATAAGCTGTCGGATATGTCCACTTATCACCCGAAATAGTAGATAAAAGAGTAGATATTATTAATTTAGAGAAATCTAAAGCCTCACACAACGTTACTGTTTAAGAAATATGCTCTTGTTCTACTCGAAATATACATTTATATTTCTGGAAGAGCTATAAGAATAATATTATTACTTATTTAATTCTTACGTGAACAACTATCTAAAGTGCGATTTCCTTTTTTTCACTTAATAGAGAGGCTTTATAATATCATTATAATATGGATCACAAGCAAATTTTTAATGCAATTCAGCCAAATCACTAATATTCGTCAACGAAATAGTTTCCACATAAACAAACGCTTAGTATCCCCGATCGGGATTTAAAATACTCAAAATAAACCGGTGGAAGTTTTAAATTAAATTTATTTATGACAAAACTATTTCAATAACTCGACTACACCTAAGGAATGTTTAATTTTTTTGGCTTAGCTAGGCGTAAGCTTGGCACAATATAGTTCAGATTTTTAGCCTGAAAATATGCATTCGAAAATGATCCAATCTATTGAAGAAGGGTCTGAGGAAAGTAACACCAAAATTCCTCGCAGGAAGTAAAATTGTGGTGTTTTTGCGATTATTCTTCTCAAATACTACCACAGTGGATTTAACTTGGTACATAATACAGAGATTATAAAGAGATTCTTTTAATAAGTCCCATACTGACCAGTAGCAATAACGAGTGAAGTTGAAAATGACCACTACATTAGCAGATGTATTTCTCTACACGTCATAATGACAAAATAAGTTGAAATAGCACGCTAAAATAAAGAGTTTTATATTTAACTGTATCACAATCGCTTTGACATATTTTAAATTGTAATCAACACAAAAAAAATTGTTTAATCTTACTACTCGAATAGGAAAAAACGAAATCTTTCCTATTTTGATCTAAAAAATTAACACTTTTTACCATCACCTACATCGCAATGCGCTACTTTTTTTCAATTTAAACAGCAACTCTAATTTGCAAACAAATTGGTCAGTACGAGTACCTACTTAAAACCGATCCAACCAGGTACTTAAGAAATTATCTAACTGGTCTCTTCGATATGTATGCGTTCGTTTCGCTCGTCGACGAAACGAACAAAAAAAATCGACCGAATTACATTGAAATTTGTTCCGGGTTAAATTATTAAACGTGCTGGACGAACTCCGGATTGAGAAACGAGAAACCGGTGAATTCGGATTGATCCAGATTCATCATGAACAATTTATCCGTCGGCGTCAGATCGGTTTTCTCCGACGTGAATTGCTTGTCGAAGTTGCTCACATCTTTGCGGTGTTTCTGTTGAATTCCACAAATGAAAGGTCCGCACGAGATCGGTTGGGAAAAGCTGTTATGTTATAAGAAAAAGTGCTACTTACGATTTTCGGCTTGAACGGCGGCTGTACTTCGCGGTTTTCGATCTTGTCCCAATCGATTCGCCGGAAAAACGCGTGCGATCTGACGTCCTCTTCGCCTCGGGCTCCGCAACCTAATCGTTTGTTCGGATATTTGGTCAAAAACTGGAAAGTAAGAGCATTTTTAGTTAGATACACCAACAGCGCGAAGTCAACTGTTGCTTAGGATTTAAGAATCTCGAAAGGGTTGATGCTCGAGGAAAGTTACTGCTACAATGAAGATTACTTAGACCGGAGAAATGCTATTGAAGGAATCATTAAAATTATCTTCAAAATTACTGAGATTACTAAAATTAGATTTAGCAAACCATTTAGAAGAGATTTCCATAACTTAAGAACAAACGTCCATCAAGAGAAGACGTAGAGTGACAAAATTTTAAGTCTCATCTAGAAGAAGGAGGAAACATAGAAGACATTTACAAAGATTTAGAATGAGAAGACCTAGAAGACTAGTATGAAAGTTACAATGAGGAGATCTAGAAGATCTAGGATACCTATATGAGACTTAGAACGAGGGAACGTAGAATACCTAGAAGACCTGTTTGAGACCTAGAATAGTAAGACATAGAAGACCTGTTTGCAACCTATAAGACCTGTTTGAGACCTAGAATGATAAAACCTAGAACCTAGATAAAAGTGTTCCTTACCCCTTTGCAAGCGTCTTTGGCCTCCTTGGACAGCCCCTTGGGGTAGCTGACGTTGTGATCGGTGATGGCGGCGAAGAGTTCCTCCTCGTCTTCGCCGTCGAAGGGCGGCTGGCCGATGAGCATTTCGTAGAGGAGCACGCCGTACGCCCACCAATCCACCGATTTCCCGTACGGTTGGTACAAAATGATCTGAATAAAATAAAGCGTGAAATTATATCGAACCGGCGGCGGCGGAGCGATAAAACTCACCTCCGGGGCGATGTAATCGGGCGTGCCGCAAAACGTCTTGGTCGTTTTATCGCCCGATATGCCCTCTTTGCACATACCGAAATCGGCGATTTTGATGTGACCGTCTTGATCGAGCAGCACGTTGTCGAGCTTCAGATCGCGGTAAATGATGCCTCTGGTGTGCAGGTAGAACAAACCGATCGCTATTTCCGCCGAATAGAACCTACACCGACAATTGCGATTAGATTATTCCACGTGTAAACTACTACATCGTCGACTTACACGGCGACCGGTTCTTTGAATTTCCCGCATTGTTGTATTTGAAACATCAAATCGCCGCCGTTGACGTACTCCATGACGAAGTACAGGCGATCCTGCAAAAGGACGTGACTGTGAGATGTGGAATTAGAATAGCCGGTCGTCGATTTACCATCGTTTGGAAGCAAGAGTGCAATTGGACGAGGAACGGCGGTTTGCTGGAGAGGGCCAGCACGCGCTTCTCCACCATCGTGCATTCGACGTCGTCGTCCTGGATGATGATGTCCTTTTTCAATATTTTAATGGCGTACAATTCGTCGGTGCCCTTCCGTTCGGCCAGCATCACCTTGCCGAAGGATCCCTTACCCAGCACCATCAAAAAATTGAAATCCGTCGCCCGTATTATGTCCTTCTTTCCCATGTTATGCGGCACATCTTTATCGACCAGCAGAGATGGCTTTTTTGTTATCGACGCCTTCTAAAATTAGAAACGCAATTAATACCTTCAATTCCGGGCTCACCTTTCGTATTTAGGTCGCGCAAATGAGTCGTCGGAACTTGCAAGAAATCAGAACACTTACAAGTCTCCGTATAAACACTCCCAACGCGCGAAGGAATCAAAGCCAAAGAAGTACACAGAGCCCCTTTGCTGAAACCGGAATCGTGAAACTACAAACTTAATAACGACTTTCTCTGCAAACTTCGCTTGCATATAGAACCGCGTAAAATCAGGGACAAAGAATTGTGGCGTTGTAAACTAAATATTCCCTCTGGATACATCAAAGGCGAGATGTAGAGTTACTTACTCTTTGTTGGTTCTTGAACGACACCATATCGATGCCCTCCTCGGGCACGGGCACGTTGTAAAATTCGCCCTCTTCCTCGGTGAGCAGCTTGAACCATCCGACGGCCGGTGCTTTGAGTATTTCCGATATGCCGAAGGACAACGAGCCCATGAAGTCGTTGCGCGATGTCCTGTCCCAGTCCCAGATTTCGATCAGCAGTCGCCGATCCTTGTCTTCCGGTTTCAACTCGCTAAAGAGCATTATATTTGTTAAATACAAGCTCGAAGGATACTTGAACGATATGTGATGTTATTGGAGCGCCTCTTTTGAGTGTTGTTGTGATGGTGGTTGCGTGCATTGAAGGGGTAGATTACATTACAATATGGTAGGAAAACCACAGCGGTATTTGATCAATAGAGGGGAGCGAAGCTCGAGTACCGGACAACAAAGGGCTGGGAATATGAGGAATTAACGAGGACATTTCGATTCGTTAATAAATTACTCACAACGTAATCGTTTCGTTCCAAACGGGATTTAGGTTCGATTTGATCGTCCTCGTTTTCTTCTTAACATTATCGGAGTCCGGAATGAGTTTGAGCTTGACGTAGGGATCGCTCAGACCGTTCGGATCCATCGGAATGAGATTTTTGCCCTGTAAAACTGCATTAAAAAAATAGAGTTAAATTCGGTGCATTGTGTCGCGTGGAAATGCGCTCGAACCTTCGACGACGAGCTTGCTTCCCGTGCAGCTGATTTTTAATTGGATTCTCCCTCTGCGCTCGGTGTGATCGCAGCCGCACAAATTCGGAACGCTTTCTTCGCAGCGCTTGTGAACGTTCATATCGCATGCTGCAAGGAAATTCGTTCACAAATTAGAAATTACGCGGTGCATTCGAGTCGTAACAGGCGCGGTATTAATATAATAGTGGGAATAATAACCGTTTAATATTTTAATAAACATAAACTAATCGTAAATTTTGATATCGGATTTTATTAGCGGAACAGTTGGATGCCGGCCAATAATAATAAACGCAATTACGGAACCGCTACTAATTACTACATCGATTATTATTTACTATTAACGAGTGTATTTTAATTGGTTTACCTGTGCATTTCATCCCTTGGTGAATCACTCCGTATAGTAGTGAACCGCAATGATCACAAAATGTAGGAGATGAATATGTATGCACTTTAAAATTGTGTCGAGTTCGAGTGTCCTGATAGACGAAAAAAGTTGGTTAATATTCGGAAATCCTACAGGGCGATTTACTTACATCTGAATCGGCTCCTTTGTCGACCCCGGGACAAGTAAATGATACGTACTCGTGGCACCTTTTGTGCACCACGAAGCTACAAACTGCAAAACAAACGGTTACATTCGCAACGGAAAAATGTGAAAAACTCACCTTGGCACTGAAAACCTTGTTTTCCGAAACCCCTGTAACAAAGAAGGCGCGTCAATTTTTTCTTCAGTAACTTGATCATTTGAGGGTGATGATTCGAATGTGAGCAACTCATCAAATGGTGCGAAATGTTTTAATGAATGCGCAAAATACTCGTGTATTGTTTATTTCGGTTCGCGCCGGCCGAATCTAGTTGTAATCGATTTTTATTAATCGAAATTAATTGGTTACATACTATCTTTTGAGTATATTGTCCTTTTTATAACCACATTTATTGACGCACCCCAATATTTTCGCACGTGTTTGCATTTTTTTAGACCCTTCACAAAGGGCTAAAAGTCTACTTTTGAAATATACTATAAGAAAGATCCGATTTTTCAACATCAAATAAATAGGACCAAACAACCTTTATAATAACAACGTAAATCGCATTTCCTTCAGACCCTCAAAAAAGGGTTAAAAATCCTGAAGGATGAAAAGAGCTCGATTTTTCAACGACGGCTCTAGTTTATCCTTCTTCTACAATTTATTAACATGAATTAAACTTGTTGAATATTGCATTACTGCATCCACAAGTGATGTGATAGAAGTTCCAAAACCTTTCCAGAATCAACGAATATTTCTCGTCCAAACTTCCACTATAAAAACGAACATCGATTTCATTAAATACTTACATATTCCATCGTAATGATTGGTTTTCCTCGAGGAAAACAGACCGAGCTTTGTCGCTCCCCCACCTTTCCAAGTTCGCCTTTCCAATCGATTCGTCTTCCACAATTCAATTCAATTCAATTCAAAGTTGTCGTTTCCATTGAACATTCATAATATTCCGAGTGTTTGATAAAGAGAAAACGGCCGCAAAACCGGCTGGAAATTTCGAATAAACGCGAACGAAAAAAAAAATCAGAATTGAAAATCCAATCGACCGAACGCAGCACGAATCGAATCAATTCGGGTCGACATTGTGAAGAAATCGAGAAATTAAATATTTGAATAATATAATCGATCGATAAGTAACTATTTGTTTGGATTAATCGCTACCAAATAATGCTTAGGTACATTTTACATTGCAATTATACTGTAAATTAATAAATATACTGTTCTATTATAATCTAATCTGCATTATAGAGACTGTTCTAAATTCAACAGTAATATTTTTACAAAGAGATAAGATAGGTGTGAAATAAACAGTATATCACCTAAAAGAAAGATGTCTAAATAGTGCTCAATGTTTATAAAATTTAATAGAATTAGAAAGCAAAAAATCGTCTTTTTAGTAGTATTTTCAATATCAATAATTTCGTATTCACGCAAGCAAAACTGCTTATTAAATTAATCCAGAAAATTAGCGTTTCTACGAGCACCGAAATTAAAAAAAATGAGTCCTCTCGAAGAGGAAACTCCATTATCCCATCGGAAAATTGCGTTACGTGTGAATTCGACATTAAGAAACGCGAAGGACAAGGACGGAAGGACGAAAAAAAAACCGCGGCAAGGCCATCGCAGTCGCCACGAAATTTATAAACAACCCTTCATGACGCGGAGCAGCCGCAATTTCATACTCATAATCATTCCTGATTTCGTGACCGATGTGACAAATACGAGGCGGGTTGCGATAGGGGGATCGTTTTTAGCGAGGTTTTTTTTTTCGCTTTCCTGGTAATTTCATTACTCCAATAATTTCCCAAACGCTCTAATCTTCCCCGAATATCTATCTATTGATGTATCGAAAAACGTATTTATTATGCAACAAGTGGGCTCTTGAAACAAATTTTCTCTAGTTGTAATTAAAGAGATGTTATTGATGCGATGATTGTGATAAGTGTATTTATAAATAAATAAGTTATTATATAATTGATGAAAGAAATACCTGCACGAACGTTGTTTTTTTAGTAATTTGAATAATAATGCATGCAAATGCGGTAGGTATAACTGCGTAATACTTTACAAGGTGTCTTGAAAGTTGATTTTTCCATAATTATTTTAATCCGAATCGGATAAAAATATCCCGCGAGTATATTAATTAGACAAATGAATCCGCCGAAAGCTGGTTTATCGGATCTGCGTCTGTGATTTCACGGACGAAAACAAATAAAAAAATCAAAACTAGTTTTCAAGCGAGGACCTTGGAAACGTTGGCACAAATTGTACGAACGTATAATACATATGTATCTATCAATTATTTCATTAATTTTTAATAATTCCATACATAAAACCCGCAGCATGTGTATGTACGACCACAAAGGATAATTGGTATGCAACCGAATGAATAATTTTACCGAACAAACTATAAACATTCCTAGTTCAATGACTTTCACTTTGAAGCACGGCAAGGTCGCCGTAAAAATACACAAGCTAATCCCCAGTTTATACGTGTACGAAACATTCCTGGGGTCCATCAATCGGTTTTTCAGCAGCGTAATATAAGGAAATCGTTAAATTACGGTTAACGCAATCGCGACGCCAGCCCGTAATTGCCCAAACTGGAATGCGTATTGGAAAACACGATTGTGAATTGCAAATCCGTATGTAAATTTGTACAATTACCGTACCAGTTCGAAATTAATTTTGCGTGTACGAATTAGTTAGCGTTACATCGAAATTAGGTTTAATTGCGTACGTATTTTAATTTGTCGTTGGAATAATCATGATTCGCCCGTCAAACGTTGTCCCCTTGGACATTGATTTCATTAATTATTGTCCCTTAAAACCCGCGCTCAATAAATAAATCATTTACTGTTAATTGCATCTTGTACTGTTATTTTATCATCAATTTCTTCTTTATACATTCATCATACATCCTTAAAACACCTTTAATCCCGTTGATATAGGTAAAGAAATTAAATTAAAAAAACGAACAACACTAACACTAATTAATAATCGTTAGATGAAACTAAAAATAAAACGCCAACGCGATCGATGAAGTGGAATAAGGTGCATAATCTCTTTTAGAAAATTGCCTTTCTCTCTGGGGGAACGCGAAATGTGCACTTGATGCGATACTCCAATTACCTAGTACGTCAAATCATATTACGTTATATCTGATATTGATTGTAGAGTCTGATTCAGTTTATGCGCTATTATAAAACAGATTCAAAGCGAGCATATTCTTTTGTCTATGCTCACTTAAGGGACTATTTATATACAGGATAATGTTTTTTTTTATATTTCAGCACAATTCCAACAAGTTAAACATGTTACAGAGTAACATTATAATCGCACTTGAAGGTAATTTTATTTATGATTTTTTCAGCCGAAAAAATATTAAACCAATATTTGACTAATAAATATCGGTGGGTATTAACTTTCGTACACAGTTAGGTAATTAAATCGTCTATAAGCAAACACCCGGTGTAGCTCCTGGTCGTTTATCAAAAAAAAATATAACACATTAGTTGTCCTTGACTGATAAAAACACTTCCTTTTCGGAAAATTATCCGATAAGAACGATAATTATTTAAAACCGTTTGACCTGCCAGCACACCTATTTAACGTGCTGGATTTTTAATAGCACACGCCCGAAATTAATGTATAGCCAATTATCGCGATTCGATCGGGTTTCGGGACGTTTAAAATAAATAAGCGCCATTAAAACCGAGCGAAAACTCGGCGATTTGACTTGTTAAATTGTTTATGAAATCGCCGGAATCGGCTTCTGAAAACCATCTGGCACCTACACGAGCGCGCGAAATGATGGATCTGTCGATACGAATCGAATTTTCCATAAATTCGGAAATATATTACTTGCGGAAATTCGCGGACAGTTTTACTGCTGTACCGGTTTATTTAGTGTTCTACACAGAACTGCTTCATTGCCACTCTATACGCATAAATAATACAAGGTGTTTCTTAATTAATATGCAATATTTTTAGGCATATAAAACACCCTGTCTAATACAATTTTTGCACAAAATATGCCTTTAAAACCTACTTAATTTTCATGCAAACTCACGGGTAAATTAGGATTGCAAGGACAACTTCATTGCCATCACTCTATACGCATAAATAATACAAGGTGTTTCTTAATGAATATGTAATATTTTTAGACTTATAAAACATCCTGCCTAATGCAATTTTTGCACAAAATATCCCTTTAAACCCCACTCAACTTTCACGAAAACTCACGGGTAAATTAGGATTGCAAGAGTCCTAATAAAACCTTTATTTCATTTGGTACAGTGACGTTTTTGATGACCTCTCCTGAGCTTAATCCTCCCGTCCGTAAGCCGGACGTGTTCCCGTTTTTTTTTCATCCTCGCCTTCCGCTGTATATCCGTAATAGCCTTTCGGGAATATCTCCCGATTAATTTAGCCGTTGAAAGATGGGAGATATTACGCGCCTTTTGCGATTGCTCGACGAAAAATCCGTAATGGGAAAATAAATTGGCCGTTTCCGAGTCGCGGCTTTAAAGCACTTTCGTCGCGTTAAAAGTTTCCAAACTTATTAATTAGTAAAGGTGATCGAATTAGCGGATGAATAGGGACGGCGGAAACTTTTTTAGCGTTTTTTTGATCGTTTGTTGTAAATGCACGTTAAAGTTAACTCTTTGAATGTTCCTCGTAAAACCTATAAAAGGGATATCGATTGATCCAGCAGCTACGCCGGGCAATAAACACGCATAAGAGAAAGTTATGCGATGCTCATCGGCATCGCCATTTGCTTTAATAATCGGACGCCGAGCATCGAAATTAGTAAGTGAAAAATGGGCTCTCGTAAATTGAGTTTAATTTAATTGAGCGGCTAATGCGCGCCTGTTTAATTCTTGAACAATTCATTCGAGGCTAACATCAAAGTCGACTCTCCGGTTGTCAGCGTGTGATATATTGTATAATAAAGAAATATATTTTACGCGGAGAATAATTATTTATTGTTTTCTTTATCGCGGATAATTAGCGAAAGTGGGAATTTTTGCGGAATGCCATATGACGCGCTTTTTACGTAATTAATGCATGAGTTTATAGAATATAACATACAGAGTGTTTAGGAAGTATAAAAAGTGTAGATTATTTTTAATTACTCCAGAGAGTGGTGTATGAATAAATTGTGTAGGTATAAGATTCCCTATAATTTCCACCGGGGAATCACCTCTTGAATATTTAAATCGAGTATCCTAAGAAATAACAACGGTAGATTTTAAATTTTTAATCGAGTTGAACGCTGTAATGAGAAATATTTTTTTAATATATTCCCCGGATTCGGACATCTTCGTAATTTAGTATTTACAGTCGAGAGTACATAGGGATCTGTTATATGAATGGAGCGAGTCGCTTCAACTGTGGCAGGGAGAAAAATCAATTATTACCTAGTCCCTAGGGATCTCGGATCTCATTTCAACGCACCAGCTAACGTGAAACCGGAGCGAAATCGGGCCGTCCGATGAATGAAACTCACCATATAAAATCCTTGCAGTGCGAACAGAACGTCGGCTGCTTGAAGAATCTCGGTATGAACCGGTGATCTTTGATATTGTAGACGTTTTTCTTTTTCAGCGCACCTTTCCGGCCGCGTAACCGCAGCCCGAACTTCGTGTTCATGTCGTTCCCATCGTCGTTGAAGTCCTCCTCCGCCATTTTCGCGCTTCGAATCGCTCGTCCCGGATGGGTTTTCTCTTCCTAAACGGACGCGAACGTAGACGGGAACAGCGAGGAGAGCGCGCCGCGACTGTCAAACGTCAGGGAATGTTCGGGCGACGTTCCGGCTCGCATTCAACAGTTGAACTGAAACTCGGCGCTGGCGCGAACGCGCGCCTCTCCGTCGGATCGGCGTCGTCGTCGTAAGCGGGTTATTCGCCTGCACGGCGGTAAGTATGTGGAGTGAAAACGCGAATCGACTAACATCAATTTTTAGAACAATGATGCCTCCGTGCGCGCTTTGTGGAAATCTATAAATCGCCGGACGGCTCTGCTCTGTTTGTATATAAGGTCACGCTGTTCCGGACCTTTTTGCTCATTTGCTGCTCTAAACAGGTGTTTTCCTCTCGTATCCTACTTTTCTCTAAAGAAATATTATTGCTTATTTACCACTAAAAGTTGCAGAATCGTTCCTATTAACAATACAGGAATACAATATTTCACACTAATGGTGACACTTAAATCTACCATGTAGCAGTAACTAGTAATATTTCCTGCTAAAGATACTATTGATTCAATAAATGCAAAAAATAAAAGGGAACTAGTAACACTCTAGGTCACTCTTCGAAGTGACCTAGTACTTGGTACTTCAGTCCACTAGTATGACTTTGTCTTGCTGAGATACTGATTCAATAAATGCAAGATAAATAAAAAGGAATAGATTTTATAGAGAAATTGAAAGGAAATACAACAGAAAAAATCCTGTAAGTGACTTACTTAGTAGATAAGTTCACTAGCACACTAGTAAGACTCTCTCCTGCTAAGTTACTGATAAATAAAAGCAAAATAGTACTTAAATCTACTAGAACACTAGTACCATTCCTGCTAAGTACTATTGATTCATTAAACGAAAAATAAATTTAAAGGAATCAAACAACTCTCTGTGTCTCACCATAACTTGAGTTCTAGTATATGAAAGGACTCTAATAAAAATGTCTCTCTTTACTCCTGATGCTATTGTTAATTACTTAAAATAGACAGAACAATAGTCATAGAAATCTGGATGTAGGTGTGTCAGGAAGGAGAGGAAACAGCAGAGTATTCAAATCTAGGAAGATTAAGGTTTCTAGCACGTGCTATAATCTTAAAGCGATTACTTGTAGTTCTGATTTGAAGAAAGGAGGATTAAAATCCGTTGTTTGAGTACTTTTTTTCTCTCCTGTGTAATAGGTGAAAAAATTGAGAAGGTCGTAATTGAAACGAGCGGTTAATCTCGTTAAAAATAAACCGTTCGCGTATATATTAACCGATCCGCAAATTTTCACGTAAGTCTTCCCGTTGACACAATATTTAAAAAATCAATGGTCTTAAAATAACACCGAATGTGGAGTTCGCTGTAGGGTGCATGAATTTTTGATAGCAACAAAGGGGTTCGAGGAATCAGAATCGTGACGTAAATAAATAAAACGGTAAGCCTTGAACAAGCTTTATTAGTGCAAAAACACAAAAGTGGATTCGAGGTAAATCCAAATGTGTATCTACATCAGTAAAGTCAAGTAATTTTTCACAAAATGCAACATTAATTCATATAGAGAAAAACATACTAAAATATTTGATAAAACCCTATGCAAGCTTTTACAATTATAAATCTATGATACATGCAGATAGTCTATAATATATTACATTAAGTTTACAAACATTCTTTCAGGCCAAATCACAATAATTAGTATCTAGTATTTTTGTCTATTTTTTTTATCCAAACATCGACAAATGAGTTTGTACGAACATTTAATGAAAAAATTTTTCAGTTGAAAAAATGGGAACCGATGCAAAACCTCCAAACGCGCCCCGCAATCATAAAACTATATTGCATTGCAATTTTTTACACGGTGCAATATATTGAATTCGAATTGCAATGCAATATATTGCACGGCGTGAAAACGCTCTAAATCTCATCGAAACGAATTAAAGTATCGGTGGCGTTTCGAGGTCCCCCTCGCCCTTTCAATCCGGAATAATTTCTCGATCACCCCCGCGAATGTTCTGGACAAAAATTCGATCACAATGCCTGTTTGTCTACCCCCCAACAGCTCCCCAAATTTTCAAACTGTATATACAATATTATTTTGGTCCAACTAACATGTGGCAGGTTAATGATGCAGTCAGTATGTGCAGTCGAAATTTTTTAGAACATATTTTTCTGAATGTTCCGAACGGTACGAAAAGAACGCCAGTTGTCGCGGTCGGTTCAGAAAATATGGACGTTTACAAATAATCACACGAAATTATGTACCCTGCTAATGTTTACGAGTAGAAACTTTTTCTTTACGAGAAAAAATAAATAAAATAAATTGACTGGATTCGTGTTCGCTCGAACAGAAAAATTTTGATATGGCTTCAGTTTTATTTCGAATTCGCGCTAATTACCCATCAGCAGTAATACAAAATATAAATGCTTTTCGAACCGATTCACCTAAATTAGCTAATGAAATTTCTAATCTCAGAATATCGATCAAATTAATCGAACGTTTCTACAGATTGTCTAATTTTTTATGTGGAAATAATAAGACAATTTTCTAATGTGCTGCACCGATGCTCGGGAAAATGCAGGATTTTCGCAAGCAACGGGATGCGTTCCAAAACCCCAACTTTTTACTAGAGTCGTTCAAAAACAACCAGTTGTGCAACAAATAGTTGTAATAATGACAGTAGACAGTTTTAAATGGAAGCTTTTTTGTGTTCTGTGTTATGTTTTTCTGCCCGAGTAGTTTTATGAATTTTGTTTTGAGTTTTTAATGAGTGTATTGGTACTATTGGTAGTGCTAGTGCATTGTATTTTATTTTGTAAAGTACAGAGCAAGTTTTGGAACGCACCCCCGGTTTCACTTGGTCTGACTGACACACAACGCGTTAACGCTTAAGTAAATATAGCAAGTTATTGGTTTTTTTTTGTTAATGAATTAATAGTTTATTATTTGTACTTAAAAGAATTCAAAATAGCGGCGACACCGACGAATTTCTTCCCGAACAAATATCACTCGTTCAAATCTTATGTACAAAAAAACATGACATTTCGGAAGTGCTGCATTATTTTCGATAAAAATCATAACAATAATTCACAAATTTAATTCTCATTTATTTATTTATTAATCAACGTAGCATTTGACACACTACTAAGGCCTCTATAAACTTCGAAATTATCTCTCGTACCGCAAAATATTCAAAAATAAAACATCTACCCAAGGTAAAACTATATACAATCAATAAATATCATCATATGTACACAATCACTTTCAACGAATCTCGTTTTGTACTATATTTTATATTATTTTTTTTAGACGCGCCGGGAAAGTAATTCGCCAATGCCACCGCGATTATCCAGTAAACGAAAGTAACAACACCAAAAAAATAAAATAAAATAAAATTCCGACAATCCTTGGTTATTTTTTAGTTAATATACAAATAACTACTAAATAGCCTATCACCATTTAATTAGCTAATTCGCTAAAATATTGACATGATTCTACACCAGTCTTGTGTAACACTAATAATTATAATAGTTTAATCTACGGGACACGTCACCTGCCACACAACCCGCTCGATTTCATCTACAATTTAATAGTAATTAACCAATTGCGTTAATTACCCTGCAAATTTAAGCGCAAGAATAGTTAAATTGGAAGAATTACAGACTTGGAATTTCGAAGATCTCCAGACATGAGTCACATAGAATTATTTTTGGGTGTTTGTAAGTGTATTTAAGGGATGAAATCGAGGTGGTGGTGCGGGGGGAGCGGCGCAATAAAATATCTATTACGTAGTGCAGCCTTTAGATCATATAGTAAAAATCTTAAATATTTGTTACATCTTAATAATGGAAGTGATTAAATGGTTTACAACTACTTTCTTGTATCATTTGAGTAAAAATGTAGTATCTAAATTGATGAAAAAAAAATTATTAACGCAATTAAAACTAGAACCAGTATAAGCGCATTTCTATGGTAACTAATATATAAATATAACCAACCCAACTTTAATAATATATACAAAAACAAATTAATACGAAAAAGTGCCAAGGGAGTCGTTTTTCATTTCATCGTGTCGTTTATTAAAATTATTGTGCTGGATATTTGATTTGATGGTAAACGGTAAATTGCATATTACAAAAATGATTTTTTTTTGATTATCATTTCTGCGCAACGTTACGGTAAAAATTTCAAGTCTTCTACAATAGAAACAATGCAAAGACTTTAATAATATTTGCACGAAAGCTCCCTACGAGATAATACCGAATTATAATAATTGTAAGGCGGAAAAACGAAACAAACTTCGATGATGAAAACGTTTGGCAACTACGCTAATTCGCTGTTACTTTTTTAATATAATATATAAATATTTTCTCTAATTTAAACATCTATTCTGAAACCCTGTGCATTATTTGACGAGCGAGAGCAAAAAGATCTAAACAATTTATTTCTACAAAAAAGACTCACCGTCTAAAATACTAATATTTGTCTCTCAATAAGGCGTTATGTTTAAAAACTAGTTAAAGCGTAATTTCCTTGTCTAGGCAAACCGATGAAAAAAAATCAATATTTCAAATTTGACAATCTCCGGGGCTAATTAAACTTTGTAATACTATATCATGCGGGCGTTAAATTCAAAATATCCGAACACACTTTTAACCGGTTTTACCTAGAGTCGGGAATCGAAATAAAATATGTACAAAAGAAATTTTGACAATCACAGAAAAAAGATCTTTGAAACAACGATATTTAAAAAAAAATTATATACAAATCTATTGATTGGAGTTTAAAAATCAACGTCGAAGGAACTGAATGCTGACAAACGCGCGTTTAATATTTAATTGGACAGCAAATTTCATTTTTTCCAATGAGAAAAACCTACATATACAATATATAAATAGCGAAAAAACACCTGATTATTATTTTGTAGTATTTAGTAAATCCGAATAACTATCCTACACAATCCAAAAATATTATCTGTTACATCTACCATATATATATTTCTAAATCTACCCCTATGGGTTCTTTAAGATATATCAACTTTTTTTAAACTAGTCGAAAAAATCCGAAACTACTCATTAATTCTTCACCAGCTATGAAAATTACGCAGATGCGAGAATAATTAACAAGTAATCCGCTGTAGGCAATGTGTATTTGAATGTGAAACTATCTTTGTTAAATTTACAAATTTTCACACTAGACTGTTGTAATACTGGTCGAATGATTTCCAAAAATTTAACGAGATAGTTCCGCGTACCAAAAGTATTTTTCAATAGTTTCTTTTTTTTTAAATATCACAACTATATAATTCCATAACTCTATTGACGCATATAATATCCCTGTTGAAAACACTGAAAACATTTAGTGCATAGTTGTTTGTTTAACGTCGAACATAGAGTGTACGAAAGATTATTACATTTACAGGCACATCAAAACATTTTAAAACACTAAATTTTTTTAACACTACTAAGTAATTATTTTACGCTGTATCCAACCCCCTATAATCCCTCGAAAAGTGTCGCTTAGCCGAAAAACTGATTATATTTATGATAAATCTCTCCCTTATTTACTTTGACACAGACGCGATTGCAAAATTGACTAGCTAGATATAGATTATTTGCTCGTAAGATTGAATAAAATGATAAATTGCGAACAAAGATGGGATTATTTTCATAAAACTAATTCGGCCGAGAAAGCCGATCATTTGAGATTTACAAAAAAAAAAACGTAGTAACACAAATTACTTAAACCATTCAAATCGTACAGGAACAATGCAACCTAACCGTACAAAATTAAATACGAGTATATGATTTGTTTCAAGTTATCTAATACTGAATTATAGGCAGTACAAAACAAATATCAATTCAAACGTTGAATTTTGACAATAAATATTGTTTGGACGATTAAATTCTGCTTTTCAACATTTTCTATCATCCCTTGTTAATATTAAATTAAATTCTGCAAGTATTAAGTGCATTGATATTTGTTTTGCACCAACTATACTTTAATTCGATTTAAAATAAACCTTTCAAATTTCGAAGATTATTAGAGTATTGAATCGTTAAATAGTCAAGGTGGTATATCTTGAAACAAACTTAACTAAATTAATCCTATGCTTAAATTAATAAAAAAAGCCAAATTATTTAAACCACAAACCTTCTTAATACCCCAGTGTTACAGTGTCCCTATAATTTTAAAATCAGTTATAATTATAACCAAGCAGTGTAATAAAGCGATAATTACGATAATATAAAAGCGAGATTAGATAATGGGACGTTTTTTTCTTCTTTAATTTAAATAAACACTCGAGCATTAAAACTAATTATTACGAATCTTTGTGTTACTACTCGAAAAAACTAATTAGTAAGCTCTAAAACAAGCTCAATTAATATAAAATAAACATGAAATTGTTAAATCTCCACCACATCGCAGGAGATTATGAATTAGAACTAAAAACTTAATATCGGCGCGGCGGCTAAAATTGTTTTTTGATTAGTTAATTAAGCGCCGAAAAATTTGTATAAAAGTTAAGATATAATACGAAGAAGATAATTAATGTGTGAATATATTTAATTCAAATTATTTAATTCTATTTGGACTAAAATGCTAAACGGTAAGTTCGCCCGACAAGCGATTTTTTTTTCATTTATTTTGATATGAAGGCAGTATGTAAAATATTTGAGAATAATAATAAAATTCCACCGTTCGATAGCGCAATGGAAAAGGCGTCGTGTTCGAGTGCGTGAACTAAATATTTACATAAAAAAAGCACTCAAAAATGATGCCTCGTTTTCATAAAAATAAACAGTACGTTGTTATTCAACACAGATTAATACCCTTAACAAGGCAAAATTGCCTCGATTTAAAAAAAACCATTAACAATTAAATTAAAAAAAAAATATATAACACTCAAAGCAAGAAAATAAAAATAATAGTTAGGATAGGCACTAATTTCATAATGTATAAATTAGGATAAATCACATTCGGTTTAAAGTCTCTTACAAAATAACGTAAATCCCTTCGAAGACTCATGAAAACCAATGTCACGAAAATCAAACGTAATTCTACAAAGAATAGTACGAAGAAAAAAAAAAGAGAATAATCTACAAAGAAGCAGTTTTCGTTTCAAAAAAGAATAATTATCGAACCAAACGAGCGACATCCACAACGCAACTTCTCATTAAAAAAAAACAAACACCGGACCAAACAATTTGAGCGGCTCGCATCCGGTCCAACAAACTCGATTCGCAAATCCGTTCGATTCTCGACGTTTCCAGCTCCCACCGTCTAATCGTACCACAGCGGCTGGTACTGGTGGCTCTTCGCCGGGCTCAGCGGCGCGAACCCGTACGACGTCGCCGCCACCTGAGCGTGCGACGGGAACTGCAGATGGGCCGGCAGCGGATGGCTAGCGTGGCTGGCTATCACCGGCCTGGCGCTCGCGTGGTGAGCCGGCGGCGGTGGCAGGGCGCGCCTGAAACATTCCCACAATCAATATGTTACGCCTTCAAGAAGCCCGTTCGGGTATGGACGCGAGAAGCGGTCGTTTAAAGCGGGCATAAAAATCAACCAAATCGGTAGTTGATAAGGTGAAGGTAAGGTGGAGGAAGGTGGAAGGAAGGTGGAGGAAGGTGATAGAAGGTGGAGGAAGGTGGAGGAAGGTGGAGGAAGGTAAAGGAAGGTGAAAGAAGGTGAAGGAATGTGAAAGAAGGTGAAAAAAGGTGGAAGGAAGGTGGAGGAAGGTGGAGGAAGGTAAAGGAAGGTGAAAGAAGGTGAAGGAATGTGAATGAAGGTGAGGGAAGGTGAAGGAAGGTAAAGGAAGGTAAAGAAACGAAAAGTAAAGTAATCCAAAGAAGGAAAGATCTGGTTCATATTTATGACCCGCGTGTAGTATATTAAAATGGAGACGAGTACGATTAGTCTTTTTACTACTAAAGCTACATCTATTTTACAACCATCGTACTTCTCTCCATTAACCACAACCTACTAAACTATATCCAAAAAAACCCACATCAAAGTATATGTATATCACCGTTACTTATACTTCTCGTGATCGATACTTCAAACGAATAATCATTTTACTCTACACGACAAACAAATTCGTACTAAGAAAGAGATCGACTCTATTAATAATTTGTAATCTACTCTTTCCCAGTTGGATGGATTTAACTAACATACCCGGCGGGCGCCACTTGGTGCGTGGCAGGCAGGTACGCAGGTTGCGTGGTCGTGACGTAAACGGGCCTCCTGTAGAGCTCCGTCGTCTGGTGGTAGAGCGGTTGCCCGGCCGCCGCCAGCGGATGTTGCGGCGAAAGGCGCGGCGCCGCCGCCAACGGTTGAGGCGACAGATGAGCTTGGCCGTGTCTACAATTACTACATTGTTCAGCATGCAACAGTATTTACGAATCGTACGCGATAAACACACCCTACTAACCCCCATCCTTCTACTACGTATGTATTACCCAAAAAATAAATATTCAAATCTAAAACGGCGAGAAGAAACGGAATAATCGCGTTAAATAAGGAACGTCGCTCGACCAGGTGCTTTTATAGCCCACCGCTCATGGAGTAACTGTTTTGAAATAAAGATTTCAATCTAGTTTAGTCTGTAACCAGTTGTCAACTAATATTAAACTTCTGTACGCACATGGATGCGACTATTATAAAATAGTTTCAATCAGTTGCCATAGTAATTTATTGAATGTCGAATGAATCACACTAGAAATTGGCAAGAATTTAAAGCAACTTGAAACTGCAAAGCTACTGCGACCGCGGTAAATGGTCGGGTACAACAGGTTTATGACTCATTACAAACTAGTTTCATTTGAATCGACTTGTGTACGCTTCCACAACTACCGTACATTACCGATGTTGCAAAATAGTTGCAAGATCAACTAGTTTACAATTTTTTGTTTCAAAACAGTTGCTCCGTGAGCGGTCGATCTAAGTCATCGCCGATCGTACAATCACAATCTTCTCGCCGCTTACAAAATTAAACATTTCACCGCTTATAATAAAACCGCCCCGTTACGAACCTGTAACTCGGATGGATGGCCTGCGGCGGGCCCCAGCCCTTGCCGGGCGCCAGCAGGTGCGGCTCCCTGGCCACGGTCAAGGCGTCGCGCGTCGTGTGCGCCGCCGGCGGTTGGACGTAGTCGTTGTGCGGCTGCGCCGGCACGGCGTACTCCTGCAAACTGACCACCGGCACAGCGGAATGCCGGCGCGAATGGCTCGACGCGTTGTGGGCGACCGGCGGCGCCCAGCTGACGCGCTTGTCGCCGGTCGCGTACGCCGCTTGGTCGTGCTGCGACGCCGAAACGTACTGGTACGTCTGGAAACGACGCTAATTAGTACAACGATAACGACGCTCATGATGCGAGTTACTTACTTGTACGGGCGGTTCTTTGCACGACGATCCGCAGTGTTGTATGTAATTGTAATCGGCCGGCTCCTGTTTGGTGGGAACGTTCAGCATACACTCCGATTGCGCTTTGGCCAACAGCCGTTTCTTCTGCGAAATCGACGCGTAATTAGTACCGCTCTGTCCGCAGTGATTCTGGCACGGCTCGTTTTTAATCACCGGATTGTAGTTGTGATTCTGTAAAAAAAACAAAACGTACAAATACTCCCATTTCGAGCGTTTATTATTTCCTATTACTTTGGCCGAATTGCGCTCGTCGTTGTCGCTGTCCTGCACGCTGACGCAGCTGATCACGTTCTTCCTCTGGGCCGCGTTGGGCGGCGGCGGCGGCGGCGCCAGCGGTTGCGTTTGGGTGTTGGTGTTGATCAATTTTTTGTTGCCCGGCGCCGCTTCGTCCTCGCTGTCCGATATCGTTATGACGGAGACGGCCGGAGAAGGCGTGTCGTTGATCGTTATCGTATGTTGCTTGGCGGGCACGACGGAAACCGAAGCCGAATTGCCGTTGTGGTGATGATGGTGATGGTGGTGGTGGATCGTTTGAGTCTGGTGGTCTTGAGATGAGACCTATTCAAAAAGAACAGAGCGTTGAAGCGATTGAAATGTGGAGCTACAGGAGATTCCTTCTCCATTCTCTTCACACTCGTGAAGAATGGAGAAACGAGAGCAACTTGGCTCAGGGCTGAGCAATTTGAGAAAGTGGTAAGGCAGTCTGTTTAGAGCTACAGTTAGTACCGAACTGCAACAATTTCCAAGCTTCGATAAGAATTAATAATTACACTTACAAGTTGATGTGAAGATGAATTATGCCATTGGTTATTCGGACTGTGATTTCTCCTGCTGCTGACGTATTGTTCGGAGGGCGGTGTGCCTTCCTTGACGCGCTTTTTCACCGGACTCAACTGCGTTTGTTCCTTCTTATCGTGCTGAGATCTATGGTGAGTCGGAACCTGCGAAAATTCCACCGTTAATTTCTCCGAAACACAAACAGCATTTCGGCGTCGTTTACCATCAAATGATGGTGGTTGTGGTGCGAGCCCGTCTGTTGGCCGTGGTGGTTCTTGGAGCTCCTCTTGCTGGTGCTCCACGAAGCGCCCGTGTGATCGACGATCGTCGGATTGTAGACTTCGGCGGCGACGTCGACGGGAAACACGGGCCGTTGTTCTTGCAGTATGGCCGAGGAATCGACCAAAAGCGGCCGGCCCCAATCCGTCTCCGATAACAGAGGTTGTTGTATTGTAGCGTGCTGGGGCGGTAGCTGTTGCCACGACGGTACGATGGCCATTTGCTGGCGGTTCGTCGGCCACGACGTTTGCACGGCGTTCTGAAAACACACGCGGGCGGTTGTGTTAAAATTTTAATCGATCGTTCGCAGGAGTACTCTTACGGTCAATAACATCTGTCGACCGCTGGGCTCGACCACGCTGACGGGAACGTACTGCTGTTGGCCGGGTTGGCTGAGTATCGGCGGTTGGATTTGCAATTGTTGCTGTTGCACGACGGTCACGTGCTTGGCGGGCGAACCGCCCATTCCTTGATAACCGGCCGGGCATAGAATGCTCGATACTAATTGGTGCTGGAACGGATCGGCTCTGCTGCTGGTCGCGTACTGTCTTCCCACCGTTCGACCGTTGTATATTTGATACTAAAAAAACAATTACGAGCGTTTTAGTGATACGCGCTTAATAGGGTGCGACAAAAAGACTTACCAAGTTGTCATAACCAGACCTATCTCTGACAAGTCTTTGTACTTGATTAGTCAATTGGTTGTTTATGGTGAACGTCACGTTGCCGTTGGAACTGGGCACGAAATTGGCGACCAACGACGGCGCCTGCTGAGCCGGTTGATGGTGAGTAGCAGATGATGCATTGTTGTAGTCGTTTCTTCGACAAACCTATTAAAAAAACATTCACATATTAACAACGAGATTGTTAAAAAACGAACGGTGTTTATACCTCCATCATTTGCACGCTGGCTTTAACGTTGTTACAATGCGCGTAGTCTACGAGATGAGCTAATCGTACGAATGCGTGATTTAAAGCCTCGCCCGGAGTCGTTCTTCTTTCCTACAAAATCAAACAAAGGTTACCATTGGTACCGCCAACGTAACGCCAATTCGATTGAATTAAATATTGCTACCTGATCCATCGTCAACATCCTCTTCAGCAAATCGATGAACTCCTTCCTGTCGACTTTCTCGGCCAACAATTGCCCGCCTTCGAGATCCGTCGGCACGTTCACCTGTCCAATATCGTCCAAACAATTGAATATGTACTTTCTGGCTTCCTTCGATTTGATCCCCGTCTCGGCCTCGTGTTCTTCGGGCGTCTTCAACCTCCAAAAGGGATACGTACTGTCCATGTCTCTGTAGAAGAATTTGGTCGTCTTCGACGCGTTGTTGAGCATATGCTCCGTGGGCAGTCCTTGCGTCTGGCTGATGTACCTAAATATAATCGATAAGACTACGTTTCGTACTACGAAAATCGCCGGATAAGTACCTGATTTGATCGTATTCGGACGAACCGGGATACAACGGCCAGCCCAAGAACAGCTCGGCGACGACGCAGCCCAACGACCACATGTCGATCGCCTCGCAGAACGGCAGGCCCAAGATGATCTCGGGCGCTCGATAGTACCTCGATTGCAAGTAGGTGTTGCAGACGGCCTTGCTCACGTGCGAGGCGCTGCCGAAGTCGATGACTTTGACGCGGTACGGCTGTCGCACCGGATCCACTAGCATGATGTTCTCCGGTTTCAAGTCGGCGTGGATCAGGCCCAATTGCTGCAAAACGAATCGGGATTTCGTGAGACGAATGCAGAGGATAGAATAAATGTATTGTGTTAAGTGTCGAGCAGTATCTATAAGGTAGAAAACATGGGGAAGGTTTTTAGATCCTAAAATTCGGAGGTAAAACTACCACAGGAACCTATGATCCACGTTTAACCAAATATGTGGAGGAATTATTGTAGATTTGTAGCAAAATGTCTTCTTTAAAAAAATTGTAGGTCATTATACTCGAGCCGTAAGTGCTAATAGCCAAGTAAACGGTAAGAAACACTTATTGTATTGTATTTAGGAAGCGATATAAGCAAACATAACACCGTTGGACTATTTTTAAAATTTATATTTTCGATATAAAAACGTATAAATAAACATTAAAGCAAAATAAATCCTGCAAAGTATTTCTTATTCTATTTTCGTGAGGTTTTAAAAACAAATGGATTTTTGGCAACGCTCCGCGTACACAACACCTTAAATTTTTTTAAAGTGGAAATACAAAAATCGAAATTTAACGCTATAGGACACGATTCGTTTAATTTTCTGGTTCAAAGACTAATAATAAATATCGAAAAAAAAATTGCATCAGCATTGGATCAAAATAATGTGAAAGAAATGTGGGGAAATCTGTAAAAAAAAAACAATACGTTACCTTAAGTTTGAGCAACGCCGTCAGAACCTGCTGCAGAATCGGCCGGATGTATTTCAGCGGTAGCGGGCTGAACTTGTTCTGTTTCAAAAAATCGTACAAATTCTGTTCGAGCATTTCGAACACAAGACACGTGTGGTTCTTGTGCTGGAAGCACTCGTAGGCGCGCACGAAATTGAATTCGTCCGCATTTTCCTGACTCAATCTCGATAGTATGCTAACTTCGATTTGACCCTGCAAAACCAAACGAGTGTAAGTCTTCAAGCACGGTTAGAAGGGGGGGTCGAAGGGGCCTCACCTGTCTCGCGTAAGAGGGATGATTCTTGAGAATCTTGATAGCGACGATCTCGTTGGTGCCTTTCTTCCAACATTTGACGACTTGACCGAAGGTGCCGCGGCCCAAGAACTCGAGCACCTCGTACTGGTTGGTCATGGAATACAGCACCTCGTGCTGCACCAGCTGGTAGTCGCCGTCGGCGCCGCTCGTCGCCGCCGACCCTGTCGAATCCAAATAATTCCGGTCAGTTTCGAACGCTTCCTCATAGCTCGAAATCGAACTCAGATTCATCAGAATATCGGGCGGGCGTGAGCTATCATCTATCGATGATTATCGGCATTTTCTTATATTTTTTTTAACCGCGATTTGACGTTTCGTTTGTATTTCAAACAGATGTTTACCGTTTAGTTTGCACGTCAGAATTACAGTTATTAGGGGTTGGGTTTTTTGGTTTTCTGATGAATCCAAGCAAACCAATTATGTCGATGGTTGGTTTGATATGGTGTTGTCGTTCATGTTTTAAAAATGTGTTTCGAATTATTACTGGTTTTACGTCAACAATGCGAAATTAGCTTAAACATAATGGAGCCGATTCTGATAAACATCTAAACATAATCTTGGAGCAAACTGCGACACTTTCGGTTGACCTTGAACGTTTGTCCCCGAATTACATCGAATATGGAATTTTTATGAATACGCTCGTTTTATTGGATTTTAAAAATTGCGAAACGTCGAGAAAAAATCGTCTGGATTAACTGATAAAGTACACGTTACACGATGACATTCTGTTAACATTTGATTCGATGAATTCTAAAATTAAAAGAAATAAAAATTTGTTTTGCACCGACTATAGTTCAAATCGAGAGAATGGTGCAAAACACCATAGAAAATCTCCGATATTTTCATCAAACAGGTAAAATACAATAATTAAAAATGACATCATATAATTTTTTGCATCGATTGTTACGTTGATAGAATTGTTTTTGTATATTAACGATATTTTTTATTTTGTTATGTCAGTTGTTTACTGGATCTGCGATATAACCGCTTCGTAAATATGTGTTACTATCATAAAAAACGAGTAATTACTTTATTTTAACAAAAATAAGTCTAGTTAATTTTAAAAGAGCGATTAAAGCTATCGAAAGGAAACGATTATACAGACACATTCAGTTCTAAAACGACTGAATTAAGATTACTACTAAGCAATTAAGCTTAAAGTAGGTATTTTTTTCAGAAAATTACAAGATATTTAATCAAAACAATGAAGGAAACTAAAAAATCCAATAAGTTTAGGTAACGACTTGACTGTATAATTAAAATTACAACACAGCTACCAAAAAAAAGGCAAGTTTACTCGTCTGTAAACGTTTCGACGTAATAAATCGACTATCCTGTTAATTATGAAATAACTTTATAGGCGCCCGGCACGTGAAAAGACCATTTTATGTACCGTACGAAAAAGAAATATACGATGAATCACTCTTAAACAAAATTCGGCGAAAAACGCGAAAAATTTTCATTTACCAAATGGAAGTTACGCAACATCTCTTCTGCGGTTACTTCATTCGGCTATCCGCTGGAGAATACTTTCATTTGAGATTATTGAAGCCGGAAAATAGACTAGAATAATTACGTAACAAGCAGGAAATCGAGATCGATATTATTTATCAAAGGGACAAATTTTATTTGTCACTAGCACTATAATACAAGAGTTCCAGCAGAGACGCTACAAAAACCAAAAACAATTACAATTTGAACCACGCGAATCGTTCAAGAATAATAACCTCCAAGTACTGTAAATAACAAGATAGTTTACTCGTGACTGTGGCATAATAACAAAATATTCATCATTTTTCGCGTGAATAAAATTATAGTTATGTTTTTTCCACAGAAACATTCGATGCAAATCCCGCTTGTACTTTTCGACTCGAACATAAAACCATTTACTACTGGTAAATCGAATCACAAACTCGACAGCAGCAGAATCGATCTTTAATTAAGCCATATTGATAGATAAGAGTCCCATTTTATCGGCACAAACAATGCTCTCTCGACAACATATAATTGCGTCAGACAGTAGAAATTTTCAGTCTAATTGTTAAAGGCTCCAACGAAAATAATTTTTAAATATTTTGGCGCCAAAACGCACATCTGTGCCGGCCGTACATTCGACGGGACGCAACTGCCAAGCGCTAAAATTGAATTGCAAAAATGTTTTCTTTAAAAATAGAGTCCCCGTGAAATGGATACGAGCGAATTGGGCGCCGGTTAGGCGCGAATAAGGTAAATCATTTCGAACCAACGACATAATTGCAGAGTGATAGCCATCCCTTATCAAATAACTAAGTGAATTCCAATCAATTATCAGTAATGCGTTCACAACTAGAAGAGATCGCTGTTAACGAATGTCGTAAAAGGCCAGTGTATGAATCAATTCTAGAGAATTTGTATGATAAATTCATCGGGTTTCTCAGCAAGTGTACATATCATTTTGGGTTGTTATAAACCTACATGGTTAAAGAGACTAATATGGTTGTACTATGTGCGTACACAATGGATAACCTGTAGGTTATAATAACATAAAACGATAAATTATTGATGTGAATTTCCTGTCATTTTAAGCCTTCTAGTTGTGAATATATTAACAAATGTCTTGAGGTAAATAAATTAGTAATTATATTTTTAAATAAATGATATGCATACAATCAAGCCTGAATTATCGCTCATAATTTCATTGGCTATTTAATTGCATTATTAAAGTACAAAAAAACATTGTTTAATGTTAATCTATTATTCAATAGAAA
Source organism: Phyllotreta striolata (assembly GCA_918026865.1). NCBI lineage: Eukaryota > Metazoa > Arthropoda > Insecta > Coleoptera > Chrysomelidae > Phyllotreta > Phyllotreta striolata. The sequence continues at coordinate 5,985,792 of OU900101.1, read as the reverse complement.
ACAAATTATTCGGTAAATTAAAAAAATGATTCTTATCCAAAATCCAAAAATATCAATAGAACTGGAACTTGTTCCAAATTTTCCCATTTTTATTACTTCTTATCCTACTTTATTTACCATTAAAAAGACAAACATAAAACTAAACGAAATTAAATGGTACCACAATAGAATTTGAAGAGAGGTGATAAAACTCTTTTAAAAATATGTAAAACGAAACAAAATCACACCGGCCTCTTCACCGCAGTTCCATTTTACAAAAAAAAACCTACTACCAATTAAACCGACAAACAATAGATTATTATATCAATATCGTCCGCTATTTATAAACCCGCTAAATTAGTAATGTAACATTAACGAGCTCTAATTGTTATGCTAAACGCTCCGAACTCGAACAAACTGCGATGAAAAAGCCGGCGAAAATAAAGTAAAAAATTTGGCATTACTTTTTTGCTTACCTTGCGGCTGGGGGTTGGTGCCCCCCGGAGCCGCTGTAACCTTGCTGTGGGCCGTCGTGGTTGTCGATATTGGACAATCTGTATTTGGTATGACCGACTCCCCGCAGCTATTACCATTACCCTCAGGCGACCAGGTTTTCCGCTGAAAATCACAAACCATTTACCAAACATTTACAATAGACTATTCGAAAACCAAACAGGTTCGATTGCGTTCATTAAGTTTCAAAGGCTACTATTTTGTTTACTATTTACGCGGTATTTTCGTTTTTATAATTACTTATATAATTAAATTATTTCTTTAATATCTGGATTGTATGTACAAAAAATATTGATGATAAGATAAAAGTTTGTAAACACTTATACACATGGCTTCGATTCAGACCGCAATATGGTCATCTCCATGGATCGAACAAAGAAAGATTACTAAAATGACAGTTGTCATTTTTCTCACAATATCACTCTTTCTTTTTCCTTTACATGTGTCTAATGAAAGTTGTCTTTATCGCACCCATACAACCTATATTGCAATCAAGAATGGAGCAAGATGTATACAGGTTGCTCCATTTTTGATCGCAACATAGGTTATAAAGCCCATGGGAAAAGGAAAGAATGACATTTGTGTCATTGCAACTTTTCACTCTGACAACTGTTATTTTATTAATCCTTCTTTGTTCCACTCATAGAAATGACCATGTTGCAATCGGAAATAGAGCAAACGATATGTCTTTTGTTGGACTAAATCTTTCGATTGCAAGTTATAACAAATTATGAAACGAAAGAAAGGTGTTGCTGTGTAGCAACTGGTAAGAAAACAATGTGTAAAATGCGACATACTTTCTGGCCGCAGCGCTGGTAAGTGTCTAGCAATTTGATGGTGGAAGCGCGAACGAACGGTTGCTGATTCGTACCGCGTCCGGGACTATTGCTGGCATGGTTGCCGTTCTGGCCGTGCTGGTGATTGCCGGTCTGCGTCGATATCGAAGCCGAGCCGAAGTTTTGCGCGCCGCCGTTTATACAGAACACCTGTTCGATGAAAGAGAGTTCCGCACCGCCGCCGTTGCCGATGTAATGTTCCGCCTTGCGCTTTTTTGGTTGCACTGCCCCGTTGGTGCTGTTGCTGTTGTTGCTGTTGCTGCTATTCGTGACCGACTGTTGGGATTGGATGAACATGTCATGCATTCCCTGTAAACAACAACGGGCACACGTTGCTACTTCTGGAATATCAAACGGTCGCTTAATACTAATCGAATCAAAGACCAAGAAGAGTATTGCTCGCGCTAAATTGGAACTGGCTGAGTCATATTGGTACAAATGAGGTACTCTAAAGTAACTAGGGTTTAATCGTTTTTTTTGATGGAGTAATTGTTCGATTCAAGAGGAATCGTTTTTAAACGAAAAAAATATAGGTTAATTTGGATAATAAGAGTTTTTGACAGTACCCGAAACAATCGAGTGCACATAACAGAATATCAAGTGGGTGTGGATTGGAACGTGAAAATGATATTTTTAACGTAAAAGTAGAACATATTGCAGAAATTGTTTCGACAAACGGTTTGTTTTCATTATCGCGTTATCTACCTACGCAATACATGACCTGACTTCTGACCTCGTAACAACCGTTTTGCTTATTAAAACAATGATAATTACAAAAACAATATCGAGGAGAGACGTGCAACGAAAAGTGTGTTACCTTATAACCGATGCATTATAAAAAGAACGAGAAGAAAAAAAAAGAAAACGTATTAAACTGGGTAACAGACGAGGCCACGACTGAAATCAGGGCCGACTCCGATCGGTTTGGGAGTCAACAGACAAAACGTCGGCATTGCACCATATTGTTCGGTATTTCGCAAAACCAACCACCCCAACAGCGAAAGGGAAAGTATAATAGAGAAACGTATTTACCACACTATCCTCCGATCCTGGGCAAAGGGCTCAACTTTCATAATGACATGCGGACAAAGAGTATAATCTTCAAAGTCCAGCCATCTTGAACAAAAACTCGCACAGTTCGTGTTTGTTTACAAATAAATCTCAAGTCCTCGTCGACGATACGAACATTATTTACACATACACACGTTACCACACATATCCGCACACAATTTTCGGTTGCACTTTTCCACTAAATAGCCGATTTACTCCATTTTTCGTCGTTATTTCTTCATGATGATCCACACACACGTCCGCATTCGAGGTATTCGTACAACGTATTCCGATTTGGTTCGGCGGTCGGCCGCGCGGCGTCGCCACCGGCGCTCGTTAAAAATCTGGGACGAAAATCGAATCGGTCACGAATTTTACCTTTTATTTCCGCGAAATAACCGATTTGAAACGTCGACGAAGCCGCGTTGCTGGTCCCGATGCACTAATTAAACCGCCCGATGTCGAATTTTTCACGCGCCCCTATTGAAAATCGATAATTTCCAATGTGTAGGCGTTCGACTTGTGTCGCGAGCAACAAGTGCGCCGCAAATAAATTTATTTTCCTCGCTCCTCCGACGATGTCTGATTTCTGTTATAAAACGCATCGTTTTGCGATTACAAAGCGATCCTCGCTTTTACATAATCGAGTTATTGGTTTTCCGCGGATATCTAATCTAATTCTATCTAATTATACATCGTAATGTATTGAATTTCACGTGCAGGAATCGCTGTGGAAAACCGTGTCTTTTTAAAGCGTATGGTAAAAATAAAAGTATATTGTGGATTTAAATAGAGAGAAATTGGGACAGAAAAAATTTTACTGTATAGGCAACACGATTTACTAAGTTTTGACATTGTCATTATAAACAACCTACTAGCATAGGCAACACACAATACACTACAGAAACTACAGGGGTTGGTTAATATTTAGCTAATACGAGGTCGCTTCGCTGGTCGAAACGTTTACTTCATACACACAATGATGAATTTAATACTAAAACACCATTGTAATACAACTTTTTGCATAATTACAATTGTTGTGGCTTAATAAAGGGAAGGTTTGTTTTTTAATAACACGAAAATGACATGGTACGTACGCCAAGGAACCCCTAAGGAGTAAGCGGAGGTGGTTATTGTGCGCATTTTATTTTTTTCAAGGACTGATTGGTGGCCCAAACCACTAATTACAGTGGGATGCAAAGGGGTGGCTTTGTGTTTTGATGCACGTGTGCACTGTCAATGAAAGAAGTAATCGCTTCTTTTTTCGGTCAAAAAGGAATAAGGCAATTAAACGGGCCAATTAGTTAGAAAAAATTTATTGGGCATTTTTTTTAATCGGGCCATATGTCTCCATACAGCTTATACCCTTGGAGGAGCGTGCTATTTTTAAAAATAAGGGTCGTCGATCTTGATATACTGTAATATTCCATCGCTGGTAAATCTCTACCACAAGAATTTTCCAAATACCAGACCCCTTTTTGTACAGCTTAATTTACAATTTTATTATTCGTTTTAGAAGTAAAGTACTTATCAAGTGCACTATAATCGTATAGATACGGCGACAAACGCGTTTTTTGTGTTTGTTTATGCAGACATTTTAACTTAATTAAACGACGAATTAACCACACAAATTATATACAGAGTGGTACCAAAAGTTTCTCTAACTATTGAATATATTCTCCGAAACTACGAAATTGTTTATATCAATCGTTTTATAGGTTTAAGTAGGTACATAAAATTCAGCGAATAACATCGATATGCTAATAGTAAATGAAAATTTGAGTAGGTATCTCCGTTTTAATGCTCTTTAATAACAGCAAATCGTAAAATCGATGTTTACAAATCCGATATAATTTCGAATAAACGAAACAAACGACTCATTGTTACCTCATTTAATCCTTTAAGATTATTCGGATCGAATTAGTTACTTTCATATTCCTTTCATTATTCCTCTTGCACTGTAGGTACATAAAATCTAGCAGCAGGTATTCACTGAATTTTCGAATTACTAACGCATTATTCTAATTGGGACTGTCCTAATCACCAGTGTAATTAGCGAACAAAAATTAGCGGCTGGTAATAGGGAAGGGTTTTCTGTCGCCGAATGCCCTTAAGTCGGCGCTGATCCATTAAGAACGCCGAAAAGACGGAAAGTCAATCAGTAATATTCAGTAACCAAATGCCGATGAAGATTCCCTAAGGCATGTTCGGGGTTCACAATCGGATTTCGAATTCTCGACGTTAACTTTTAGCTCTAGCTGGCACATGCACTTCGCGTCAGGACGGTTTTAGTTTTAGAAAAATATCGCCAGAAAGGCGAACAGTGCGCCTCACAATTATTGCAGTTTTGGATGCTAGTCAGAAGTGGATTGAATTTTGAATTATGAAGGTGGTGTTTTTGGTTTTTGTTGCTGTTTTTTGCTACGATTGTGCAGGTAAGTTTGGTGAAAATTAATAATTTTTTAATGTTAATAATTGATTATGGTTTGAAAATGGGTGCAAGTTTATTGGATAGGGAAATTATTATTTTTATAAGCGTAATGGGGTAATAAAATTTTAATAACTAGGAGAATGGTCTATGCCTACTTGGTGTTTTATAATTAGAAATTTACAATTGTTCATTCAAATGGTGATTTTAAACAAATTTTCCAAAAATCATCTCAAATTTTTATCGAAATCTGTGGGCTTGGGATTATCTAGTGGGTATTTTCTAGCGATAAGATAAAGAAAATAAAGGAAATAGTTGAGATTATTTCATTATCTTGTTTATCTGCGAATTTGTAAAAGAAATGTTCATCCGTCCGGTGCAAGATGACCAACACATGCACCAACATCTGTTTCAAATAGACATATTTCGGTGTTGTTATTTTGTAACTCGTTTCTCGAAACTCGACGCTGCATAAAAGGGCTGTTATTCGGTAAAATATGGTCGATACAAAATGTTCTGGCACCGAAATAAATACCTTTTTAAAGTACCCCAATTAGCGACTCAATTCCACACAGCCATTACTTACATTTTTCGAATTGCTACGATATTAATTAAAATTCGCTTAACTTAAAGACAATTTTATTGCTCGGCGATTTTCACTTTAAACGACATTTTCTCCAAATTCCTCTTTTAATAACAGCAATTAAGTAATAACCCTTATCTTCGAATATCTTTCAGCGGATTCTTCCAAAGAAACCGAAGAAAACTCGCTGATCACCAGCGTACTGGCCAGTAATCTGGATGGAAGTCCACAATTGCCCTCTTTGCACGTTTTGCGGGAAGACCGCGGAGAATTGGTGGAAACAGAAGCGGAAGACATAATTCCCGCAGAAGCTTTGAATAATCGAGGTCGAACGATCGGAAATGGCTTAAGCTCGCATTCCATCGCTCTGAATAGGGCTACTGACAACGATAGTTCGATGGTAAAGACGGATGTGACAGTTAATAGCAGAACATCCGGAGAAGATAAAGTCAATGGGAATGAGAGTGTAAATGGGTTAATTGTTGAAGGTATTTACTCCTCTTTTTTTTATTTTTTAGTGCTTTAGTGTTCAAAGTTAAACTGGTGGTTTGTTCTGTTATTACTTCATTATTTGTATTACTTTTTCAGATGAAAATATCGCCGATGTAACCGAGAAAACTACAACTATAAGAAGCACCACACGTAGTCGGTACACGTACAGACACAAATACACATCTAGGAAGCAACATAACAATTTGAAGAGGAGGATTATTGAAGCTACAACGAAGCCAACTGTATCATCGACAAGGACTTATCATAGGCACGTTTTCACCAGAAATCCATTGAGTTTGAGGAACAAGTTCGTCATTACCACTACAGCGGCACCGAAGAGTGTAATCGGTGAAGAAAGTGATAAAAAAGATGGATCTTCGACTGAAACTTCCACGAGTGTTTATGGGAGGTTTGGAAGAAATCGATTCCGAATGAAACCGCCGAGTGCGATGATTCGGAATTCTGATGCGATCAATACACATTCAAATATTGATTCTAATGGCTCGAATAATGATTCAAATTCTCACGAACCGAAATCTACTACAAGCATTTACAATAAATATAGAAAAAATCGACCAAGAATGCCGCAAATTTCCATGATTAAAACGGACGAAATTATTACTAAAGCACCAGAAGAAGAAAAAGTTATTGAAGACGAAGAAAGTAGTAGTGATTTTGATGCAGAAGAACCTTCCTCGACCACCATTTATGAAAAATTTAGAAGGAATCGACCTCGAATGAACTGGAGACCACAAACAAAGAAGAATACTAAAATAGACCACATTAGCAATGAAGAAGTAGAAACATCTACTAATATAGAAAGCATTGATGAAAATGAAAACCCCACAGAATTACCAGTTACTACTAGTATCTACGAAAAATACAGAAGAAGCAGACCTAGAATGCAACCAATTTCCAAAATAAACATTGGAGCAATTAAAACTGAAGTACAAACAGAGAGTAAAACTGTTGTTGTAAGCAATCAAGACGAAGAAACTAGTAGTGATTATAATGGAGAAGAACCTTCATCGACCACAATATATGAAAAATTCAGAAGAAATCGCCATCGAATGAACTGGAAACCGCCAATAAAGAAAAATGCTAGACTAGATCACACTAACAATGAAGAATTAGAAACATCTGCTAGCATAGAAAACATCAATGAAAATGAAAATCCCACAGAATTACCTGTTACTACTAGTATCTACGAAAAATACAGAAGAAGCAGACATAGAATGCAGCCTATTTCACGATTAAATGTTGGAACAATTAACGATGAATTACAAACAGAGAGAAAAAATGAGTCAAGCAATCATAGCGAAGAAATTACTAGTGACTTTGAAGAAGAAGAATCACCCTCGACCACAATATATGAAAAATTCAGAAGAAATCGACCCCGTATGCATTGGAGACCTGATGTTAAGAAAAATCCTAAATTAGACACAACTAGACATATAAAGGAAGAGAAAATTGTAAATTTAGAAGACATTGATGAAAATGAAAGCCAAACTGAGTTACCTGTTACTACCAGCATCTACGAAAAGTACAGAAGAAACAGACCTCGAATGCTTCCTATTCCAAAGGTAAATACAAAAGAAGTTCACACTGAAGAACAGGCAGAAACCAAAATTGAAAACAATTCCAATACGTTTGTTGAAGATGAAACACCTACCTCTACAACTGTTTATGAGAAATTTAGAAGAAATCGACCTCGAATGCAATGGAGACCTCAAGTAAAGAAAAACGATAAAATAGACTTAACTAGTGATGAAAAAGAGGAGAAATTTAACTTAGAAAATATTGATGAAGATGAAAGCGCAACTGAATTGCCAGTGTCTACTAGCATCTACGAAAAATTCAGAAGAAGCAGACCTCGAATGCTACCAACTTCAAGGTTAAATATTAAAGCAACTGTCCCCGAGACACAAGTAGAAAGAAAAACTGAACATCAATTGATGCAAATGCATTCAAACGTTAATAACCAAGATGATAATTCGCATATCAATATTGAAGATGAAACACCTTCATCCACAACGATATATGAAAAATTTAGAAGAAATCGACCTCGAATGCAAAGGAGACCTCATATAAATAAACACCACGAGAATACCCAATTGCACCCTATTGTAGACGAAATGGAAAACAACGAAAGACAACATAATCCTATTAACGATGGAGCAGTCAATGAAAATGAAGAAACACCTGTTGCTACCAGTATTTATGAAAAATATAGAAGAAACCGATTTAGAAAGCTACCGATTCTTCCATTAACGATCAGTAGTCGGATTTTCGATGAAGAAATAGATGAAGATGACGGAACAAATAATCCAATTAAAGAATTAAAAGGAAAAGCCGATTCTCATACATTCGGTGTTGATGGGAATCAGGATTTACCCGATATTAAAGGCGAGAGCAAAAATGTTTTGAAGAGAAAAAGTCGCGAAAACAGTTCTTTCAGGACAACTGTACAGGAACTTGAGGGTAAGTAATTTAATAATTTTCTTAAGTGTACATTTATTTATTCTCGACTTCACTTTGCTTGTCAAATAAGTTAATCTCTAACAACACTTGCCGATCCTCAAACGTGGAAACCAAAAATACAAATACTATTTACGCCAGTCATATGTTCTCTTGTTTTAAGTAGAAAATAGACTGTTAATGTTTGCTTAGAAATAAAATACTCATCGTGAAACTCAATCATACTCAAAAGAGAAAGAAAACAATAAATTCCTCCTTAGTTAAAATAACACCATTTAAATAGATTTACAAGGGTGGTTCACTTACTACAAGTGTAAGTTTATGTTCTATGAATTTAAAAATATATCTATTTATCTATTACTTAATTCTTTAGAGAAACTATTTGGTTTTTAATTGCTTCAGAACCATCGGAAGATTTATTTTCCATTGTCGAAGACCACGATGATTCGCTATTCGAAACCCACGAACCCGGCGAAGAAGCATCCTTCTTCGATGTCGAAACTACCATCATTCCTTTGCAAGGTTCCAGCGAAGAAATAACCGTATCATTACCAACAAGTTTCAACATTGAAGATAAAACTGAATCAAGCATTTTTACCAATCCAGATGCTGGAGATACAGCTCATTTTAATGTAGAAACCTCTACAATTCCATCGCAAGATCCTATAAAAGAAATAACTGTATCATTACCAGCTAGTTTCAACATTGAAGATAAAGCTGAACCAAACATACTTACCAATCTACATGCTGGAGCAACATCTACCCCTAGCGTAAAAACCTCTACAATTCCATCGCAAGATCCCATCGAAAAATTAATTGTATCTTCACCAACAAATTTGAACAATCCAGATGCTGGAAAAACTTCGGAAACCTCTACCATTCCATCGCAGGAACCCACCAAAGAAATAACCGTATCAATACCAACAAGTTTCAATATCGAAGACAACTCTGAGCAAAACATTTTTACCAATACTGAAGAAACTACTACTTTTGATATGGAAACCACTATCACTCCATCACAAGAAACCAGCGAAACGGTAACCACATCTTTACCAACAAGTTTCACCATCGATGCTAAAACTGAGGCAAAAGGGCTTACTAATCCAGCTGAACTAGATTTGGAATCAACCACCCCCGAATTGGTTACAGTTGATCCGAAACATTGGTACGGAGTTAGTGACCCGAAAGAAAGCGAAATAGATGAAAATGATAAAGTACAAGCCAAGGAAACAACGAGTAATGTTTCGAAAGAAGATAAAACAACTACAGAAGCACAAATTACTGAATTAAATGAAATTATTACTGAAGAAGCTACCGATAAAACAACTACTGTATCCATAGAGAGTTTGGAACAAAACGATGTTCCAAAAATTGACCAAACCGAAACTACTAATGTTGGTGATGTGGATGATAAGAAAAATGATGCATCAACACCTGATCAAACTAAAATAATAAACAATGCCAGCACTGAAAAGATTGAAATTACAACAATTACAAATGACTTACCTTCATCATCAATTACAACAGAGTTAGTTAGTACAAATACTATTAAAATTTCAACTTTATTGCCGATTGCAACACAGAAGACAAGTACTACGGAAAGTACTATAATTTCAACAGAAATAGATAATATTAATACTATTGTCATCAACGAACATCCAGATGAAACTCTTGATGATACTGACGACGATGTAATAGATCCTTTAGCAGATAATATAACCGATACAAAAGAACACGAGGATTTAACATCACTTATGCTTGACGACAATTACAATGATGAAGAGTATGATGAAACTCATCACATCTACAAAATTCCTCCAGTTCATAAACCTCAAACAACTACCAAGAAACCTGTTATATCAGGAAGCATTTTGGGCAAGAAAACTAATCTCACCATCGAATTAACCATAAAAGTAAGATCAATAAGTACACTCTAATTACTGCTATATCTTTCAATACGTTCCAGAATAGAACCATCGATGTTCCCTCGAACGTGACCGTGCAGGAAGATCCCTTAAATCCCGGATTGACCTTCACGTGGTCTCCCAATCGAGACACGAATTATACGATGTCACTGAACCTGTCGAAAGGAGCCTCGAATTATTACGAAATAAATAGCGTAGAAATATACGCCGTGAAGGGTGAGTAAATTGTTTTGTCTAAAATTAAATTTTCCACTAAATCTTGCTGTATTTTTAGACGGTAACGTATCCGTTTGGAAGAAAAACGACTCGATTCGAGCCGACGAAGAAAACGAAGAACAAGCGCTAATTGTGGATGTAGCAGACGACGTGAAAATATTGTTCTCTGATAGGAAATTTCTCAAAATGAGCGTCGAAAGTAGAAATGAAGGTAAAGGTAATTGAATACTATATTCACACTAGAAATAATTTAAAAACAACGCCGCGTGCGATCACATGATATCGCCAGTAATTTATGATGAAGCATAAAATTATCGGTATTTCCGGTACGTCTCCTAATTAACGAAAATTTACCTTCATCTATTGACACTCCCGCCTACTCATGCGCCATCAATTAGAAATTTCATCAACACGCAATCGTCTCTAATTCCACCCTCACCCTCCCAAACTGGCTGGTTCCGAGCAAAATACACACAGACATGTGACTGTACCAATTAAAATTCATCCAACAAACGACCAATTTGATAATGATTACACTATATTGAAACTAATGGAAAAGATACCTTAAATATAATTATTTTGTGGGAAAATAGATCATGTATTATTGGATGATATAGGATGTTGGATGCAATTTTTTACTGTTCAAAATTCCTTTAAACATTCTTTAATTTTGATGTTTTTAGAAGAATTGTAGAATAGTAGACAGTAGCGATAGTAGATAGTAGAATAGTACACGGTAATGAATCAAGTTAAAATTAGAGACTCTTTGATTTAAAGAATTGTGTGAGAAGTTTAATTTTTTATGATTTTTTAGATGTGGAATCGGAAGCATCAGAGGCAACGGAACAGCTAAAAACTTACTACTTGGAGATATGCTTGGGAGTTTTAGCATTGGTCTTCTTCCTGGCCCTCTTGTTGTACATAATAATAAGAAAATTAAAAATTAGATACATCAGGGAACAGAACAAACTTCCTACGGAATCAAACTTTTAGATAACTTTGTAAGATAACAAATATACGAATGCGATAAACGAATCGGTTAGTTTTCGTTTCCTGCGGAGCTTTTGGGAGCGATCGAATCGAAACGTAATTAGGCGACTGTAATTAGTTTCATTAATACTCCAGTAAGCATGTAGAATGGATCGGATATGTGGGAAAATGATCGCTCACCGACGTTCCCAGTTACTTCCTCGTTTCTGTTCGAAGGGCGCACACACGGTGCATAAATGCATGTGACCTGCAGGGCGCAGTGGGAAATTTTTCAGATTTAATTGAGCACCCTCTAATGACAATAATTTATGATGGCGTTTATTTCCAGTCGACGAGGGCGTGGAAGGCGGGAGATTTTTGTTGCAATATCGGTGCTATCTATGAGTTATCCAGTTTAACTAAAAGAAAATTCAAAGTGTTGATACGTTAGAAAATTTAGTGCCGATAATTGCCACTTTAGTTTTAAAGAATTCTTTAAGTTAAAGGAGGTAAATAAACTCGTTTGGTAAATTTTCTATTAGGCTATCGATTCACCCTAAATTATCGACCATCCTGTTGACCGTTAAACGATAAGTTATAGTTAATAGCTTTTAGAATTTCATAGGCATTTACCGGACGCATTAACAAAATTTCAAATCTACTGAATTGTAACGTTTACATTGAAACTGGGGCGCGACCGCCGACACCCCACTTTGTAATTATCCCACGCTGTGGGACGAAAATTCCCAATTCAACGAGTTTTATTGTTTCTAAAAACATTTCATTTCGTTTATGAAAGTGCACGTGTTGGGCTTGTTAAAATTTACATACTTTTAAAATCACATTTTTACGTTAAATTTACGTTAAATTAATCGTTAAAATAACCAGAAATGTTATTTTTCCTATGCGTTTAATGCGTTAGCAAAATCTTGTAATAACGAGGCCAGAATTCGTATGTTACGGGTAATAAAATTAAAAAAAGTCGGTAAATAATCACAGGATGAAACAATGAGAGTGCAGTGTACACTATGGGGAGAACGTTATGGTGTGTGATTTGTAACCGTCTTGCTTATCAAACCGTAACGGCGCTCGGCGTGTACTTTACTGGTAATTTACCAACTTTTACAATATCTGCACCCTTAATTACAATTATCAATTTCGGTTAGAGAACTGCATACACGCAGCGCGTAGATTGCACCTTTAGCGTATCGATTATAGTCGAATATCGAACAATTTTTAATATCAACCTTGAGGAATCCTAATTTATTTTTACAGTCGAAAGCATGACAATCTCATTGTTGGTTTAACGCCCACGTGGCTCTTTAAAAAATAATGACCGTTTTTTTATATCGTCTCACAAACGTTATTATTTCAGAAGGACAAACTTAGCAAACCGTAAAACCTTTCTCGGGCAGGTGCTGCAATTATTCAGACATGCACAGCCGAGATTTTCCATCGTTAGCGTTAGCGACCATAAAAAAAACTCGATTACTTCCAGCAAATACACAACCCATTCTCTAAGGACTTTTAATAATATCTTTACATCCAGTTTATAACCATTGTTATGTTTCTGGTATGTGATATTAGTAGATATCCTACTGACTGCGCCATCAATTACAAATTTTGATCGTGTGTTATTGAACAACCCCCAAGTGTTAAATTATTGGATACAATAGATACAAATGACACCTTTCAACTCGTTCGGAATCCTCGCCAGCTGAAATGAAATAAACGAAATAACGAATTAAATAGATGAAACGAAACACCGGGCTAATTTAATCATCGACACCGAATCGAGGTCTCGTGCTTTATTGTGCACGTTATTAATTTCGTTAGTATCATCTGCCTAATGAGCTTTTTTCAATAGGGATTTGTTACGTTTCACCCACGTCCCCGGCACTTTTTTTTTACATTGTCGCGTACGGTAATGCTAATAATCGATTACAAATCAATAAAAAACCGCAGGAAAATCGTCGATATCCGACCCTCCTACGCGGGCGCGCCTTCACTTTTCGCGCCGCCATTGGGCCGCACAACAGGTGGGAAGGTAAGGTGGGATCCTCCTTTTCGAATAAACCTTTCGGATTTCTTGTAGGCACCCGCATCCTCCGGTCCCATTCAGTCCACCACCGGCTGGTTAGCGAGGCACGTCGACCATGGGTTACCTACGGCACCAGGAGTCGCTGTCGGCGACGGGCGGCGGCGCCAAGTGCGCCCCGGAGCGGCGCCCTCGCCGCCTCGCCAAGCGTCTGCAATTCGACGACGACGCCGACGTCGGCGTCGCGGCCTTCGACGCGCAGGAGGAGCTGCGCAACGAGCTCGAGAGGTTCATAGGGAGATACGAGATTTACGATGCGGAGGATAGAGAGGAATGTAAGTAGGATTTTTGGTTATTTTCTCCCTACTTTTATTAACAATAAGAAGACTCGGAATCGCAGGATAACTCACTGTGGGTCTCCTGGGGTAATTTGGTATAAAGGTAGAGAGGATGTAAGTAAAATTTTTGGTTATTTTCTCCCTACTTTTATTAACAATAAGAAGATCCGGAATCGCAGGATAACTTACTATGGGTCTCCTGGATTAATTAGGTATAAAGGTAGAGAGGATGTAAGTAAGATTTTTAGTTATTTTCTCCCTACTTTTATTAACAATAAGAAGACCCGGAATCGCTCGATAACTTCATTGTGGGTCTCCTGGATTAATTAGGTATAAAGGTAGAGAGGATGTAAGTAAGATTTTTGGTTATTTACTCCCTACTTTTATTAACAATAAGAAGACCAAGGATCACAGAATAACTCACTGTGGGTCTCCTGGGGTAATTTGGTATAAAGGCAGAGAGAATGTAAGTAATTTTTTTTGTTACTTTCTCCCTACTTTTATTAACAATAAGAACCCGGAATCGCAGGATAACTCACTGTGGGCCGCCTAGGATGAAAGTAAGATTTTTGGTTAGTTTCTCCCTACATTTATTAACAATGATAATATCAAGGATTCCAGGATAACTTAATGGGTCTCTTGGGGTAATTTGATCGAGTTAACCGATAAGATTAAACAAAACTGATTAATGGGTTATACGATCCATGGTAGTTGCGATAAATTTTATCGTCGTTTATGGGATTTTTCGAAAATTTTATTGGCAAATCACGCTCGCTATCTTAATGGGTTCGTTTTCTGATTCTTCGAATAATTAAAGCGTGCAAGTCGTTAGCAATCGCCCGTTTTTATCGTAATGATTCCGTACTGTTTAGAAACGCGACGTTTATTACCGGGCATTAAAACGTTTATGAGCTAGGTAGTAAAAAAATTGTTTTTTTTTTTTGTGCAATAAAAATTATTTCGAAATTCGTTATAAGTAATCGAGCTTATGATGGATATCGCAAATGTATGTTGAAAATTGATGGTTGAAACTAGTTAGAACAGGTATTCAGTATTTTCTAGTCTAGTCTGAACACGTTTATTTTACGCGACTGCATGGGCCTAAATGTATTACTCACCTCAGGTGATTCATACGAAAGGTAGGAGTCGGTTTCTCGGAAAAAAGCGGCCTTCTTTCTTCGCTGCATTCAGGTGCATTTTATCAACTCTCCCTCTGCTATAATACATTCCAAATTAGAAAAACGTTCGTTAAGAACGCAACAATTACCACACCGTAAACAACGGAATCGCTCCCCTAAATCTCGCTTATACCGTGTTGGAAAAATTTTCGCGCATAATAGGGAAATCAATGTTAAATTCTTAGCCGGCTGAAATCCAATCTACCAGTGTACATTTCAATAGAACGTCGCGATCAATTCTAATAAATTTAATTGTTCTACTGGATCGCACGCCGCGATTTTGTAGAGGTACAAAGTTATTTGTGTTAGGTATGAGGTACAAAATTATTAGAAACTACAATTAATAGGTTTTTTGGGAATATTTCAAAAAAAATGTGTGTATCGGTAGGTACAGTTTTGAAATAGCAACAAATCTTGTTAAAATAAGGAAAAATAAGAAAAAATAATTCAATTTTCTTAAAATTACACCTCAGCTCAGTAATATGAGATGACATCTGTATGACAGGTTTGGCTATTGTTTAGCAGAAAGCGGTGGACTATTTTTTAGAGTTCTTTATTTTCTATTTTAAAATAATCTTTAAGTTTATTTTTGGAGTATTCTTTTTATTATTTCTTAGAATTTACTTTCTTTTTCAAGCCATTGTGGCAAAAAGACATATCTACATAATTCTATTTTATTATTAGTGATATTTTTTCAATAAATTATCGTTTAAAAATTCTCATTTCTTTTTAATCGACTCGACGTTCACCCATCCAAACCCGTTTTGATACTGTCGAAGTGTTGAAACCGTCGAAATTATTTGATTTTTAATCTAACCAAGCCAAAGCGCGATGTGAAGTCCAGTAGAACAATTAAATTTATTAGAATTGATCGCGACGTTCTATTGAAATGTACACTGGTAGATTGGATTTCAGCCGGCTAAGAATTTAACATTGATTTCCCTATTATGCGCGAAAATTTTTCCAACACGGTATGCAGAATTCCTCGGTGCAATTTAATCGTTTCCATCGAGATTTCTGGCGAAGATACAGGCCGGGTTTCGACCGCGTAGGTCATGGTCTGACGCACTCCGTGGGACCCTCGAAACGTTTCGAAAAATCCGCTTTTCCCGGCGTCTTATTCGGTTGCACGGCCTTTCACAGGTGGTTCCGATTGTATGGAAATTCGGACATTAGTCCGTTGACGGTGCATATTTTACGAGGTTCGCTGGCTAGTAAGAAAAATATTCTGCCGTAATCTGGAAATGGTTATTACGTTTGCTCGTTACTCGTGTTAAATACGCTGGAAATAACCGGGGTATTCATTAGATGAGTTTATTCGGTAGTGACCAATTACATTCGCTTGTATTATTACGTTTGTGTAATGGCTAATTTGGTCATTGAAGTAGCCTAAATATTTTATGTTACGTTTTTAGCGCATTTTGTTAACTTACTAATACAGTAAAGTGGGTAAATGAGTCTATTAAATAATAACAAAATGTGTGTAATAAGTGGAAAAAAGTCTAAATGAGGAATATATTAGTTAAATTAGTCAAAAATGATATAATTTATTATATTCAATTTAACAATGGTTATGCAATTTTACATATTTTTCCAATATTTTCCAAAATACCATTATCGTGGGTATAGGGTTAATAAATAACAGCCTACAAAAAATAGGCCAAAATTAATCAATAGTATATTTAAATAAATTCGGTTTTAGAGTACCTAACCGTTTTTGAAAAAATTATACGCCGATATTTTCTATGTTAATTACGTATTTAGTCGTACAAAATCAGACTAATTACATTGGAATAGTTAGCTGGCACGAATTTCAAACAAATTAAAGTTTGTTTACATATATCGAACGATTTTTAACGAGCTTCCGTATTCGTCGAATCGGAAAAATGTTTATTCATTTATATTTTTACTTATACAATTATTTTTTTTCTGTTGCAGATTGGAAACCGGCTGGGATGAAAA
The DNA here is from genome assembly GCA_918026865.1 of Phyllotreta striolata. Taxonomy (NCBI): domain Eukaryota; kingdom Metazoa; phylum Arthropoda; class Insecta; order Coleoptera; family Chrysomelidae; genus Phyllotreta; species Phyllotreta striolata. The sequence continues at coordinate 5,968,807 of OU900101.1, read as the reverse complement.
TGCAATACGTCAAGGGGAATCTGAACTCGTATCATTAACAAGATAAATCACTTTGTTGTACAGAAGATTACTCACGTAAATATAGCGTTTTGAACGCTATACTCAACGAAAGTTCGCTAGAAGAGACCGGTCGTTTCTAAATAGCTCGAATAAGCTAAACAGCATTACTTGTTCCTAATCTTAACTTATTTAGAATAGTTTGTTGTATTGTTTCCTAGATTTTTACGTGCCAAGATGTTTTAGTCTAGTCGTTGTTACCAAAATAAAATGAATAACTAACTATCAGCGTATTTTTTGCACCCAAAAAAAATAATAATAGAATTATCGAGCACCCGTTCGACAGCCGAATTTCCGATTACCCTCTCCGGCTGGAAATTTTGGCGTGCATGCGGGCCGTTTGTCATTTTACCGGCCAGCACCTGCCCGAAAGAGGTGTAACATTTCACCCGGGATCTGGAACCCATTACGCGCGGCCCTTTTAAACCTACATCCTACACTCGAGCCCTTAAGAAACGCTGCCCTTTAAACGTCGGATTATTTCCCCAACTGGCCGTAAACGGAACCGCAACGAAAATAAATACGTTAACGGGCGATTATAGCGTTAAGGTAAAGCTGGGAATCGATTCAATTAGGGAATGTATTCTCCTTTATATAAGACTAAAATGAAGTCATTTAGATGCAATGCATATTTAGGGAGTTTCTGCGGAAATAGCGTTACATAAAATGCTTACTAAATTAATCATACAGCCACATTTGAAACATTCAACATTGTTGCACAATTCTGCGTTATTTTGCGTAGTTCAATCGATGTTAACGTTAGCGTTTACCTTCGAAATTCGCGGAATTAATCATCGGCTAAACGACTTTTTTAATGTCATCTGCTACACGGGATGTCCTGGCTCTTTCTCGCGTCGAAACCATATGGGCAAGTGAAGAAATTCGAGCGTAAAATGAGCCGCAAGACCACACGTAGGACGCTTCTAAAATTATAATCGATCAAATGGAGCGAATAATCGACAGTAATTTTTACGGTTTCGAAAAAGAAGGACTCGAATGTTACGTTTTAATTACGTTTCGTTTTTTCGTGCAAGAAAGCAGCTCGCGATGTTTATACCGAAGTAAAAAGGGTGTTTGTCGTATACAGTTTGCAACCCATTCATTCAATATTTATATCCATTGTGCGCTATCAAAAAAAAAAACTGTCACGCACTCGTTACCCCGAACAGGGCAGATGAATCGTAAGGGTGTAAGTTTGCATTGTCAAAGGGTGCACTCGTCCTTTTTACGAGTGCCCGCATCGAGTTGGCCCGTGCCGCAGTTGTATGCGTCGAATAAAAAATTACGATAAATTGATTTACGGTTAGATAGGGGTGAAAAAAATCCCGAAATAATGGCGCGCGAATTCCATATTGTAATTTTGTCGCGTTCGGTTTTGGATTTCCGCCCCTTCGAGAAGCGATCTACACGTCCCATATGCGTAATGGACGCGGCCTAAACAGGAAGCGCGCCCACACACTCGGTGTCGAATGACAGGACACCCGATATTACCTTTTTCCTTTCGACCGGTCTCCTAGGGTTTCCCATGATTTTGTCGTGAAAAAACCTAAAACAGGATATTGCGATATTAAAACGCTACAAAAACATGGTAATCTTAAGTAAAGGTAGGGAGTTTCGCATCGGCTGTGCGTCGCGGAATTGCATTCATTTAACAAAATTGGTTTCTCTTCCTAAACGTAAAAGACCAATTTTCTAGCTTTAACTTTAGAGAACTAACTTTTAACTAACTTTAGAGAGTAGAGAGTAGAAGAAAACTGGGCTCAAAATGTGAATAATACTGACAATTATCATATGTTTTTTTGGACTATAAATTTTATTATTTTCCTAAGCAACCTTTGCACGGTTCTTGAAAAAATTGCTCTTTCCAAGTATAATTAGATTGTTTTTTTCATTGCAACTGTTGAGCAAAATATCATCGAAAACTGGGACAAAGAACAGTAGTACTCAATACCAGCAAAGAAACTTCATATACTTTTAGAACTAATTTTATTATCTTCTTTACTTAATCAATTTTCACTGTTCATGTTTACTATCAGTTTCCTCCAATTTCTTCAAATGAATTATGGACTTAGAAGATATGGAATAGAAAGAAATAGGAAGGGAAATAAATTGCTCCACAAAAGTTAAGAAAGTTCGCAAATTTTGCGATTATTTTAAAAGTTACAGAATTTTTCATCACCAAATTTTCAAATAAGCGAAATTAAATGTTTTCTCTCATATCTGAGTGGATTTTTTGTGCCTACCTCTACAACTCATACTAAATTTGGCGATCAAAAAACCTGCAACTTTTAAATTAATCTCAATATTTGTGAACTGCCTTAACTTTTGTGGAGCAGTATAATTCCTTCAAGTAAAAATTGCTGAATCTTCCAGTCGCCTCTACGATGATACCAAACATCCAATCTTTCGAAATTCGGTGAAAAAGGCGGTGGAATCCCGCCAACGGACGTCCGCAGCTGCGAGGAAATCACGTCGAATTTCATAGATGAGGATTCATCATCTGGTTTTCGGGGCAAGTGCTCCTTTCGGCCACCTGCTATTCGCACAACTCAGCGGCGCATCCCATACTTTCGACCTCTCGATATCTTAGAGAAACGGGGGATTAGCCGGTGAAAGAAGAGCGCCCATGGTTCTCGCCTATTACCTGTTTCAACCAAAGGCAGTCATCGATGGTTCCCAATTTTGTGTGGTTTACTTTCCCGCCAATACGGAGTGCAGGTGTTATTTTTAAACAGCTGATGTTTCTCCAATGAACATTTTTTTTGTATACCTACCTCTTCTCTTTCTTCGTATATAGCAACTTCATCTTTTATACATTTATTAACGCATTATTAATTGTTAAATTACCTACATACATTCGAGTAAAAAATTAAGTATTTCTCTAAACTTTACGGTTGAAGTAATTTTCAGGTGTTTCGTAAGTCGATCGAGATTCCCACCAGTACTGCATCCTGCATTATCATTTTAGCATAATTTTATAGGTTAGCGAATGTATTTCACGGTCTGCGAACCGGCGACAACCCAAATAAAATAATCTCCTTTTCGTGGGATCGGAATTTTCCAGCGATCGTTACCGTTACGACTCGACGCTAATAAACCGAATTAATTGTATGCGTATCGTTATCGATTCGCGATACAATCGGAAAAGGTGTTTTCCAGATGGTTAGACGACAAACGCGTTAACAGAATGTCATCAGATAACGGGCGAGCGTGTGCATTGTATTTGTCCGAAGTACCCGCAGAATCGACAATGAAATTGTGAACTCATAAAAGCGATATCAATCTCGATAAGCACGTGGGGTTGCGCGCCCTTAAACCGACTCATTAAAAGTACGGTACAATTTTTTTTTCGATTCAATCCGTTAGAAACTCATTTTGGTATTCGATTTTTTATACAACTAACTCATTTCGGCGCTTCAATGGCATTCCTTCGGTATCTAAAACGCTGATAACGAGTCGTGTGTAATCGAAACAAACAGAATTTTTAACAGAGTTCCGGCCACAGCCCTTTGTTTTCCTATTTAGGTGCGTTTTCCTGCCGATATTTACACGCCCTTCGTCTCCGCATATTTGCTCGTCCAACAAACAAAAAGCGTAAAAGAATTTATTGCCTTCCTATTAACATTGTAAACGACGCGAAAATTAATTCGACAAATCGACGTTGTCGGTGGTGGAGACTTGATTGAGGTGTTGCTTGCGCCACGTCCTCGCGTTGTTCCTTCTCAGCACGTCGCTGACGAACGAATTGGCCTCTTCTCTGTCCTTGCAGTTTTTCGACCGGCGCCTGATCATCCAATGGCCGGTGATGCTCTCGGCGCCGTCGCAGATCCGGCACTCTCCCAGGAAATTCGCGATTTTCTTACCTTTGTTGGACACCGCGGTGATGGCCACCAAAGAGGAGTGCCTGAAGGGCACCATCGAGGTGGCGTTCCAAGTGCCTTCGGCCAGGAACCCGTTCGTCGGAGGGTCCTGCGGCACGATTTTTACAGTGGGATTGTTCGGGTGCAGCCTGCTATAGAACCTGATCTGCATGCCTCCGGCGAAGCTGTCGAAATCTCCTGTTATGTTGCACAAGCTGGCGTCTCCTTCGGACGTTTTGGCGGCGTTCTCGTACCTAATCAGCTCCTGGACGTCCTTCATCACTTTGCCCAGCAGCTCCTTTCTCTGCGTGGTCGTTTCCTCTTGGTCCAATTCGTAGTCGTCGGTTTCGATTTTGTCGTAATCGCCTGCGGTGCACGTGGAGGAATCATTCAGCGATTGTGTCGTCGATGCTGATGATTCGGACTGATTAACAAACTTCGTACTCGATGAAGTTGATGACGAATAAGACGAAATAGTAGTTGATGCGGTGGAGGTCGATGAGGCATCGCCTGCAGATCTGGTTTTACGAGCTTTCCGTTTGAATTTCTCGATGAATTTTCGCAGATTTTCGCTCAACGGTTGCGACTTTAGGTACTCCTTTTCCCTTTGCAGCAAATGCCGTTTGGCTCTTTCGATTATTTCTCGTTCGGGCCGTTTGGTTTCGATGGTCAATAACGAGAAGCACAGTAGAACGGAAATGTGTCGATATAAATGCATGATGTACCGTTTAAGTCAAAACTGACAACTTTTGTTATGTGCAATTCATTGCGAATCGTATTGATCTTTACATATTTTCTATTTTTTACTAATTGTTTGTTGGAGTCGCATTTTGCCGATGAGGATATATTCAAAATAGTGAAGAGGAATTTGATATGCAGAGAGAAGGAGTACTTGAAAACCAGACCGTTGAGCGAGAATTTGAAGGATTTCATCAAAAGAGCCAAAAGGCACAATAAAGGTAAACGCAACAAAGATGTTATACAAGAGAAAATGTATATTTTAAAAGGTGGCGAGGTCGTTCCCTTCAAGCAACTCAACATTAGAGATACGGGCGAATACAACACCAAAGGGGATGCTTTATTACAAGGAAGATTCACCGTAGTACCGTTGATAATACCTAGAGAGAATACCTCCAGCGAAATCGACCAAGAAACTACTTGCATCGATGACGAAGAAATGACTACAAACACTACCACTACTTCCAACACCACAGCCTTAGAAAAAGTAACAGACGAGTACGATATGGTACCCATCGAGGCAACCACCAAAGGAGAACTCATAGGTACCTAATAAACACAGAAGTATCCACTACACACTCGGTTATTAAAACCTCCACCTAACTTCCAGGTAAAGTCATCAAAGACATCAAGGAATTGGTGAATTTCGAACGAAAATCGCGACCCCAAGGGGAAGCCAGCTTGTGCAACGTCACCGGCGATTGGGACAGCTTCGCCGGGGGCATGCAGCTGCGCATCACCTTCGCCTTCGCCAATCCCACGCCGAAGGTGCCCAGAATCGCGATAGTACCGCTCGAACCTCCCGGCGAGGGGTTCCTGACCGACAACACCTGGAACGCCACGGGCATATCGCCCTTTCCCAATTCCTCGATGATCTCGCTCACCATGGTCTCGTCCACGTCGAAGAAGATCGCCACGTTTCTCGGAGAATGCAGAATATGCGACGGCTCGGAGAGCGTGACGGGTTTCTGGATGCTGAGGCGCAGATCTAAAAATTGCAAGGACAGGGAGGAGGCGAACGCCTTCTTCAGCGACGTGCTGAGGAAGAACAACGTGAGGAGGTTGCAGCACGAGCACTTGGAGGAAATCGCCTCCACCATTGCGCCCTTAGATTGAATGGAAATTGGGCCAGTAACAGTAATAATTGCTTCTGAAGTATGTATTATAAAGGGTCAACACATGGGGATTTTTAATAAACTTGTAGTACTAGCCAAAATAAAGTAATGGATATTTAATAAAATTTATAAAATCTAAAATATTTATTGATAGTATTAAGTAATAAAAATTTCTTATAATGCACATAATACGACTGGATAGTATAAATATCCATATAAAAATCACATTCTATACATGTTTGGTATATTAGCTGTATCATCAGAATTGATATATATTCTGAAATAACAGAAAACAATAAATTTTCTGGGTAAATATAATGTAAAATAAATAAATATAACAAAATTAAATATTTGCTAAACAAGATACAAGGTTTATTATAATTAAGTCGATTTAAATTGAGTAAATATAGGAAAATTAAGAATTTTTCTCAACTAACAAACTACTCGAACATAACATGTTATTATTAAATTTTTACACTGTGCAAAATTGTTTAATATGCGATAATTAACATCATTTTGTATTGCATTTAATTGCCCTACTTATGTGCTATAACATCCAACGTAATCTTGACTGGGTAATTAGTATTCTCGTTTCTTCATAAATCTTATTAAATGGGTAGAATCTTTTTTACCTACTCTAAATTAAAAGTTGGACACGTTAACAATAGATTTGCTAGTTGAGAATCATTTTAATTATCTTGCACACGCCGGTAAATAAATAAAAATAAATTATTACACTTTTTCCCACTTCCAATCGCCCTCCAAAGGAGTTTCGGTTTCGAAATCGAAATTCCACTTTGTCTTGCATTCCTCGCGCAAACTGTTCACAATTCGCTGCACAGCGATTTCATCTTCAACTTCATCACTCTGCCCGGAAAACAACCTTCTTCTGCATTTTCTTCCGCGGAAAATTCGATTTTCTGCAGCGGGATTTTCCGAAAACGAATCGTTTTCTGGACATTGCACTGGCGGCGCTGGTGGTAACGTCTTTTCGGAATTATTGTGATTGTTAGTCATGGTTAACTGAAATAAAAGTTTTCTATAAAATATATAAAATAGAAATGTATACATGCAGTAGTAAAGTTTCAATAGTTTAACAAAGCTGAGCTTTTAACCAGACACTTTATTATGTGAAATTTTATAGTAGTAGGTAAACATTATCTAAATAATAGGCTACAAAACCCGAAATTATACACACAAAACTGACCTACCTTTCGTTAAAACCGCACTCGAAAACACACTGTATTAAAATCTAATCGCCGAATTCGCTTTTGATCCGGCCATAAAAATCTCGAAATTTCCGACTGCACGCCAGCCGAGTGTTTCCAGTTGTTTCCACACTTAAAAATACGACCGACAAAGAAAGGGAAATCTATTTTCGTCCTAGCCAAGTGAAAATCCGACGCGACGGACAAACTCGAACGAAAATCGATACCCCCGGGGTTGCCTCGCGCTCCGGCGGGGCGCCGAATACTCAAACTCAATACTCAAATCCGGTAAATTCGCGTCATCGCGAGCGATACCCGCTCTAAAATCTAACGCGACATTTTGTGCGCTCCATTTTGCAGTCGGAAAAAATTCGAGAACAATTGCACATCCAGTGCCCCCCCACTCGCGGCGTCCCCCCCTCGGGTCCCCCCATTGTTCCTTCTATTATTTGGATTAATTGCACGCCGCTTCCGGTTTTTACGCTCAGCTAACTCGAAACTTGGTGAATCTCCGCTTTGCGACGGTGGCTAGCCGGCCGACGCCCGGGCGTTTAGAATCCGGTTCGAAACGCTGCGTATTGAAATGCAGTTTGTGGCGGTTGAGTAGCCACGGCTTTTTTTAAATCGTTTGTTGGGCAACGTTTCAATTGTGTCGGAGTAAATAGGATATTTACTCGGGACTGAAAAGCACTTAACGAGCTTATTTCGGTTTATTGTTAATATTTAAATAGGAATATTAACTACTATAATCGCTTTAAACTGTGCATACCTAAACAGTTTAGTTTATTTGAATATGTACTTCAATACCCACTATATTCTATCCACTATTGTACTATTGTAATTGTATATTTTTTATCTGTATTTAGTTTGCGTAAGTAATTAAAAAATAATACATTCTTGGCATCTAAAAAACAATTCACTTTTTTTTTCGTTCGATCGAATTTTTGCGACCCATATACATATAAAAACAATGCGCAAGTTACCGTTTCCTGTCTAGCTATTGTTAGGTGTATTTTTTTGCATTTATTCGCCCGTTTTTTCGGATTTTAATTAACAAGGTTAATTGACACTCCGATGAATTCACAGGATCTACACGATAATATAATGCGCTTCCTTTCGCACAAACAAACCGCTAGATTAATTTGCATATTTTGATGTTAATAACGAAAAATTAACAGAATTTGTAAGAAGGAGCATTAGATATAGTCTATGGACTAATGAGTTTGGTATATCCTCTTTAAAGAATCATTAAATTTGTAAAGATATATCATATTTTCAGCTCGAAGAACCATAATATAATAAATAAATTAAATGAATATTTTAGTTTATCTAAAATACCTAGTTTATTATATTTGGAAGGATATATCATATTTTCAGCTCGAAGGACCATAATCTAAATAAATTTAATGAATATTATAGTGCATCATTTGGGTTTATTGGGTTGGTATATCTTTATTTGACTACCTTAAAAGGTAATAAGAGTGAAGTTTCTTGATGTATTCAAGGAAGTTACTGAAATAATAGGGAAAAATTCATGGCCACCTGGTGAATCCTTCAAAAGAGAGCAGAGGATGCTGCTTGATGTAGTAAATGTATTTCATAGTACAACCGAGAGATGTCGCAGATTTCGTAAGATTGAATGGGTCAAGTAATTTATCAAGGTGGACTTTATTTGTAAATTTTAAAAGTCTTTTTTATACACTTTATTTGTTATTTTTCTGATTATTTACCTATTTCGTTGATCTGTTAGTACTTTATTAAGAATTTTTTGTGAGTTTATTAGTTCTATTTGGGTGGTTCGATTTTCTTAATATTTCTCTGTATCATTTTAATGTTCATTATCTTGTTTAATAGATTCTAACGCAACGATTCGTACGCAACTATAATCCTAATTACACGCAATATCAATTAAAAAAACAGCAATTTCCGTAATTACTTAGCGCGTGAACTTTACGATTTCTTTAATCGCAACATTTCCATCTACTTCGCAGGCGGCGAAGCGCAGAAGAACTTCCCAAACTCGAGTGGTTCCCAGTTCGAGTGGCCCGAGATATTTTCGATGTACATACGTGGTTTTGTTTTTAATCGCTCTACCCTCTTGAAACCGACGGGACGGGTGTCACTTCGATCTCTTTCAAGTCGTGAAGTGCTTTCGAAAATGAGAAAGTTCAGATTCGGTTATTGCGTAGAAATGTATTCGTCGGTAGACTGTGTGAATGTACGAAGATGAGCGGGATATTTAGAAAGAAGCCACCCCTAAATAGAGGTGGTTTCGAATTTAACGATTGCGTTTCCTCAGAAAGGCCTTAATCTACTTGTGGTTTTTGTGTTTATGCACCGTCCTGATTTAACAGCTCGATTTTTATTGGCGATCCGGTCGTAAAGCCGAATATATTTTACGGGTCTACTAAATCGTAAATGCGCGTAGAATGCGGGTGCACGCCAGATGATTCCTCCACGAACTCGTTATTACAATACGAAAATAAACCGCCCCGTTCCCTTTTCTACATCAAATTCAAATCGCAGCTTCACGGTGCTCCTCGAACGCGCGATAAAAACCTAAATTAATCCGTCCAAAGAAAGGGCATATTAAAATCGTTAGCGCTTTCGAATAAACAATGGGAGCTTTGTGGAAAGTCGCAGCGGTGGAAGAAACGGCGCTGGCAAGACAAGGTAATTCAACTTCGGCGAGAGATCTCGCTTTTGTCCATTGTTCGGCTAGCATCCGTTTGCCCGTAATGTTAGAAGTACCGCAAGTGTAATATCACTCCTCAATGTCGCTAGGAATAATGATGGACTTAACGCCAGGGCCGCACTCTGGCAAATTTTTCACTCGTACCGAAGCGAATAGTACGGATTTTATGAGAATATTTCGCTAGGTTTAATGATTTTTTAAATGGATTTTTCAAATGGTTCTAAATGACCCTCGGAAGTAACTAAATTGGATGATTTTTCAGGTGATTTCACAAGTTAATTTATTAAAATCAACAGCTTCACAAAAGTTAAGGAAGTTTTTGCGATTATTTTCAAAGTTACACACACTTTTGATCACCAAATTTTCAAATATACGAAATTAAATGTTTCCTCTCATATCTGCGTGGATTTTTTGCTCTTTCCTCGGCAACTCATACTAAATTTGGCGATTAATTTTTAAATTAATCTCGATATTTGTGAACTTCCTTAACTTTTGTGGAGCAGTATATTTCACTGAATTCTTCCCTCTATTTACAACGGTCAGATGCACTCTCTTTCTCGCACTGATCTCGCATATAATCTCGACTTTATTCCAGATGCATGAGATATTCCTCGAGTCCGGTCCTGTTGTTGCACTTCCCATCATTCACTTTACTCGCCAAACGCTAGATAGGGCAATTTAGCATACTCGTTTTAACGCCAACGGTTGAAAATTCGACTCCTCGCCGATCCTGCTCTATTTTTCTCATGGAAAATCGCTTCGATTACTTTCGAAACGATTTCAGAATTAATTAATTTGTTCGTTTGTTTGCCCAGAACTAAAGAGCAGATAATATATTTGTTCTCCACGGCTCTAAATTAGGGTGAATAATGGTGCTAGTCATGACTTGCAAAAAAAGAATTTATAACCAGAGGGTGGAAATTATATGATCAATTATGTCACCTTGTTTATATATTCTCTTGATGAATTGTTGTTAATTAACTTTTTAGGAGTGCAAAGAGAAGAATCTACTGAAGAAAAAATTAAATTAGAACGATCCCAGAACCACATAGATGAGTTCAAAATCATTTAGAACAGATTCGGGACTTCCGATTGCAAAACGAGAAGAAAACGTTTTCGAATCGTGAAGCGTATCAAAAGCCCTTATCGAAAATCGAAGAGCTTCACTGACGTTTCTTATACGGCTTGTAAATAACCAACCCGTGTTACCCGTTTCGAAAAAGCGAACGACGCAACAAAAGATAAATAAATATTTTAATGGTTTGCACTTAACCAAAACGAGTCGGGTCGGTGGATATTTACCTTCCACTCTTCCACTACAGGGCGATGCGCGAGTTTCATTATGATTCCCCACAACAGGTCGGACTGATTAGAATTGTTAATTAATCAGGCACTAATACAGTATGTACGAACTGATCCGCTGCAAGCATATAATGAGAATAATGAGATAGCTAATTTAACTTTTGCTATGTAAGGAATAAAGAGAACATACGAAATAGTCACGCCCGCTATCCCCGCTATTCGCTAGTGGACGAAGCGAAGCGAATTGACGAATTCTAATATCGGCCGGCAACCGATAAACAAGTTTCTGTTCTTTACTATCTTATAGTATTGATTGAGATTCTAATTCTAATGCTTGCAGCGGAAGAATTCGTACACTCTGTATGTATTTATATTTATCGGTTAGTATTTGATGATCGTAATCTTCTAGTAGTGGCTTTTTATAGAAGTGGGTCAATAAGAAATTCCGTTTGACTCGTTGTTTAGATGGTTATTAAAAAAGCCGATTCACCGCTGGTTTTCATCTGCATAATACGTATATTTTGCGCGTATACGATACACTTGACCTCGTTGATTTTGGCGCCAACACTAACCATTGGCCAGTTTTTTAATTGCCATCACCATCAGACACGACGTGTATCGTATTCTTAAAATATTACACCTGGTGCAGGATTCTTTTTGTATCCGTTTTCGCTTTAAACTGTATAAGTACCTATTATTGTAGAGGAGGAGGAGGAGGACGATGCGATTAATCTCGATACTGTTATACATACTAAAAATGTAGGTAGAATCTCCTCCAACGGATATAAATAACATGTAATAACAGTTTTTGTCGAGCGGCGACAAGACGTATAATAAACGTTTTAGTGAGAGTAGTACCGGTAGCGTACGACACGGTGGCACAGGCCGTAAAGGCATCGAGCATCGCGATAACGTCGGGCGGTGTCTTTAACATCGCATCGGTACAACTTTTTTTACGGCTTCTAGGATGGGAAAAAAACGTCCCCAAGGCGTCGTGTACGCGCACACATGGATGGGACGCCTCGAAATAAATCGGGTCCCCGGAGAGATGGGGGACTCGAGAGCGTTTACTTAGCTGATGAGTCTTCGACCTGAACCATTTCGGATGGATAAAAAAAAATTCGAGTGCAGTTTCGAGTGGACTGGCTAATTAATTCTCTCAAAAAAGAAACCGTTTTTCACTCCACCTCTTGCGACTGCCACAAATAGTAATAGTAACGAATTTTTTAAACTAGTTACAGCGGAAGTATCTAACGAAACGTTTCATTGTATCGAGATATTTCTATGAGCGGTGCGGATGCTGGAGATTCTTTCTCATCGATGACCTTTCGCCCTTGCTTTGACCGGCGGTCAATACGCGAGAAGAATGACTGTTTTGCTATTCCCAACAGTTCCTGCAACTGGTCATTATGCGTTGTTTCCATACTTTTGAACCCCGTTGAAGGAGGTGCGATGGAGCCGACTCTAGATTTTCGGTGGGCGGTCACCTTCCCATGGAGTTATACAGTTACTTGTCGGAAAACGAATTTTAATCTCAAATTACAGGGTTGCGTGTGATTCTGTTGCGTTACGAAACGGTTTTAATACATAAATAATTGGTTTGAATTTACTGTGAACTTCCTAAGCGGTTTTAATCGTATCCTAATTAGATAAAAATTAGCTTACAAGTATAAACATGTCTCTTGACCTAGTACTACATTCGCTAATCGCTCGCAACAAAACCATTATCAGGTAGGTATTTTACGAATTTTTTTGTAACACACACAAATCTGCTTTATGTGTTTACCGCATAAGATCTCGGAAACAATTTCCTCACATCCTTTTGCTATAAAAAAATTTCCACAAATATGTACACACGTGTACCGGAGCAAACAACTCATCATCGCTCCCTCGATTGCTAAAAGCGTAAACAAGGCGAAACTTTTGAGATCGCCGACCGAGAGAATAGATTTAAATTTCTCCGGGCTACCGGAATTCCAAAATACACAAGCCATCGTAAATAAGAAAGCGGGTTTAAAACGATAAGGAGCGATAACGGAGCTTTATACGCAAGACTTCCGTGTTGCGTCGATTCGAACAGATACCGCATAGTATTCTACAGGGTGGTAACAACCCTGCGTGCAAACGAACGCCCAACGGACTCAATCAAATTCGAATTAAAAACGGACTTCTCGTTTTCTCATACCCACCTGGACCGGTCGCTGCGGAGAATGCCCGAAAACTAGTACTATTAACTCGACCACAAAGCCAATTTCACACGTATCTATTGTGCACGTACCTGTAAATGTATGTGCGAAAAACGGGGTGCATAGAAATACTCGTTGGTCGAGAAATGCGATATCTAAACAACAGTTTATCCGGCGATTTGGCGACAAACTAGGGGTGGAAAATGATCCTACTACACTCGATTACGATTTTAATCCCAATATTTGATTAGCATAGATAAATAGTAACCGTATTTGATCGAGAGTAGAACAGCAAAAATTGGAATAAAGTGAGTCTTGTACCAAATCTAGTATCAATAAATTCCAACTCCATACACTTCACAAATAATCAAGCTCCATGTAAAAAATTTGTAATACTATTATATAAAATGCATCTGGATTGAATATAATTCTGTTACCTATTTCATTTATGTTTACGAAATCAGTTAGGGATTAAAATAGTGGTAATCTAGTGCAATATCCACCCGAAGCGAGATTAGTGTAAAATTTTAGCGACGAAAACTAGGGTGACAATCCCTTCTTCGGAGTTTCTCGCATTCTCTTTGTGCTGATAGGTGTTAAAATTGCACCTGAGTCCACTCCAAACAGATTAAGGTGTATACTAGACGAGCTTGTTATTGTTATTGTGCAAGTACAACAACGTTTCTAACATTCGTTTACGTATTATTTAGAAAGGACCTTTCGAATGGGGTTCATCTAGGATTGTCTAATGAATCAGTGGCGTACTTTTTTGTCAATAATTGAAGGTAATCGTACGTTATACGTTACGTAAAAATCAACCTATTAGCTCTCATTATAAACTACAAACTGTGCAGATTTTAATCTTGTATAATGAATCAAACTACAATCAAAGCGTAAAAACAACAAAGTTACTAATCTTTTAAACGAATCAAAACTGTAATTTATTCACGTTATTTTAATAATAAAAAAATAGACTTGCATAATTATACAATTACGTATAACGTTTAATTATAAATGAAATTGTATTGATAACCGGCGGATCGTGAAAATTCGCAAAAAACTCGCCCAGAGGTTCTCGAGAAACGCCGCGAAAAAAACGGAGCAGCAGAAAAAACAAATAAAACTTAATTTCTAGTTGAATCAACGTCAAATAGGACAACAATGAGGCGCCCCGAGGTCCTTGCGATTCAAACATCAAAAACTAGTTGACAATAGACCTGAGGTGCACGATTCACACAATAAGTAATAATGGAACGTCAAATAGAGCGTACGACTATTTTCTTCCCCGCGTACATCTCGGCCTAACCCTACGGCTATTAAGGGTAATAATTTTCTTTTCTAGTCGCTCCTAGTTCAAGGGGAGAATATTTTGAGTTCGTCTTAAACGGTGGACTGCAAACAAAACAGTGGTGGGTCGCCGGTTCTCCCATTGTCTCTCCGAAGACTTTTTTGTCTTTGCTTATTCCGATTCGGGCCTATGTGTTTAATTCGTATCGGCGTTTTTTACAGTTCGATGATTCCGTTATACGTATTAATATATTCCTTTATACCACGCTTTTTATTTATTTCGAACGGTTACATCTGAAGAAACGACCATTTCAATTCTAAAGCTTCTTATACTAGAGTAGCTTTTGTACCATTTTCTTTTTTACCATTTTTTTGGGGGGTAATTAGAGTAATTTTGAGTCCAAAAGTTCATATAAAGGTGTATTATTATATCCTCAGGATTATTTATGGACTTGGCAAAAATTTGGCGGGATTAATTGTATCTCTCAAGGTTCTGCAAACAAAATTTCGGAACCAGTTGACCTTAAATCCGAACACCATCGCTTTTTTGGCGCCGATTCGATTAGAAAACGACGCCGTTATCTAACAAAAATTTCTACAGGGCGATCGGGAACCGTTCGCACAATGGCCGATGCAAATTTAAATCGGTCAGTGAACCCTTTGGTTGCGAATGAGAACGATTTTTTTTTTGTCCGAAATTCGCGTTCACGGTCGAGTGCGAATCCGGGCTGCAAGAGGGTGAGTCCGAAACCAGTTCTGCCGGCGATATCGGATTTCTCCGTTCGCAAGGGATAAATCATTCGGAGCGTTCGCAAAATAATCTCCGGGAACCCCGAGGATTTCGCGCCCGGAATGACCTATAGAAACGCGCGATCGTTAAATGGTTTTTTTACAGCGCCGTTCGCCGTAAAGTTTACGAGTCGAGAACTATAACTGTTTTGTGGTCGACGACGACGACATTTCCAAAGGCCTTTCGAGCAGTTCGTTTTTTTCGAAACTGTTAATAGACGAAACCTTACACCGCACAAGTACGTTCGAGTCACCTTCACCAGCCATTGTTCGCTTTCGATAACCAATAGTGCAATTCTACACGTTCCTTCCCCGACATTGGCGTAGCCCGGAGATTTTTACAGCCTCCAGCAGGTTATACCATAGACCAATGTACACCTAAATTCCACACTAAAATAATCCCTACTTTACCCCTAATCCATTAACGGAACCACGAAACTTGTAAACTGGATATTACAGCAGAGCAGATTGGAGCAAAGCAGAAAAAAATAGAGCAGAGAAGAGTAGAATAGGGAAGAATAGAGAAGAGTTGGTAAGAGTATGGAAGAGTATTTCCTTTGTATACACTTTGTATAGCCTAAAAAAACTGATCATTGAGCTGTGATAACGGCGTCTGATCGAAGAAATAAATCTGTAACAGTAGCGAAAAAATCTGTTACACGGTTTTTTTTATTATTATTCGAGCCGGCGATTTCCTGAAGTACAAATGGGTGTTCGACGTGCAGGTTTTTTATGGCCCATTGTTCTTGTGCGATGGTTGCAATGCGACACCGTGTCGCGAAGAGGGCGACCCTGAAGGCCACGACACCGATTGGAAATTAGCGATTTTCGCGTGGATAAATAGGTGAAATGAAACTCAAACGTGTACACTAACAAAACAAAGCTATATTTTTAGTGCTCATTATATATGTTATTTTTTTACAACAAATTTACATTTATTTAAACTATATTATTTTCTGTGTATAGCGGAATGGTGCGTTCGCGCGATTAGCGATCGAATACACCATTCCTCTATAATCGTATATTTATATAAAAAATTATATTTTGAGATCATAATCTAAACATCACAGATGTCAAAAATATATTATTTAATATCTCAAAATTTTTATTCTCTTATATAATAGATATATAATTATATAGCAGAATTGTAGAGATCTGCAACCCTGCGAATGAAGTTTGTCTCTCATACAAGTCTATCCTACGAATGGGACAACTGAGCTGGAACGATCCTTCTTTGAAGATTTCTTCTTTTAATTGGAACAATTTTTTTTTCAACTTCTACGAGTATGAATTGCTGAATTATTCAGCGTTGGAGCGCGATAAAAGAGCAATTACCAGGCGATTTCTTTTCCAGCTCAGTTAACTAGCCAAACTAAATTATCGAACCGTAACAAAAGAGCCCTTTCTTCCAAAATGAAAAATACAGAGTGACTTGACAAACGAGCAGGCAAAGCTGCCAAAAAATTAATTCTGCGATAATTTCCTTTACCTTTATTTGTACTTAAATTTTCTTTGGGCCGTTATATAGAAAATATTCTAAATAAAATACTACGAAATTAAGACCAAAGTGTGATTTTGAAAATCGAATATCTTTGTAGATGATAATAATTACAATCTGCAAATTTTTACGCAGCGAAAATGCAAAGCATAGAAAATTTTACGTTTCCACTTTTTTTTTAATAAATAAATAGTCAGCTACTGACAGTTTATCAATTAATTACCTTAGCAAAAAAAATCTTCCAAATTTCACTTTTAACATCTCGCACGTTTTGTTTTATACCAACTGGTTTCATTTTCACGACAATTTCAAAATTCCAATTAATCTCCATAACCAGAAAGTACCGGCAAAGACATGTCGTATTTACTGATGAAATATCACTTGAAAATATTTTTTTTGAATAATCTGTCGATATTCCATTTATTTACAAATTAAAATTGCACATTATTCAACAGGATTATTCAAAAAAAATTCGAAAATTTCAAATAGGCAATACTCTCTGTACAAGTGAGGTAGAAAATTAGAATTAATATGTGATGTACAATCACTGGGTATTTGTTTTTTTTGTCTAATTTAAATTTCATAAAGTAGTAATTTCTTCTCAAAATTTTACATATTTTTTTCAAGTGATATTTTGAGGATGGAATGGAACATTTTCGAAAAGCGAATTAATCAAATTACCTAAATATCATAAATTTTTCAACGCCAAATAGTAAATAATTCGAACAAAATTCACTTTTCCTCCTACATATTAATCAGCATTTAATGTGAAAGATTTTCAGAGATCAAAGAAAGAAAAATTCTAATTTAAAAAATAAATACATATAGTCTATAAAAAGACAAACAAAATATAGTACTTAAACTGTACAAAAAAAAACTTAAAATTAATTAAATTTTTTGAAACAAAACTTAAATTGTACTTTATATATAGTTAATTAGTTATATATATATATTTTTTCCGAGATCGAAATTTGTAACAATGTGGAAGAAGGTTAGGGTAATGGAAAAAAATAAGAAGAAATAAGGAAAACCCTCTTCGAGACGTTTAACTTAACTCCGATAACCTGGGCAGTTTCGTCGGTCTTTCTATCGCAGATTTCTTCGAATGACCCGACGACAACGGTCTCTTCTTTATGTTCATATAATCTGCAACAAAAAAATATACACATTAATTAATTAAAAACCTCCTAAAGCGCAGCAAAATAGACTACAATTGAATTTTAAAAAGTATATCGAAGCATTGAATAGGTGTCATTCATCAATTTTTTTCTGTTAGTGACATTAACAATAGGATGAATATGGATGAACTGGTAAACAGTATGACGATGAGACCTTGAAGTCTTCTTATCTCCATCGGACGCGTTGTTTTGATTATAATTTTCCCGCTCGATCTGTTTGTAATTTGTAATTCGTAGTAAAAATGTATCGCCGAAATACTGGAACGAGTTATCTCATACTATACGCACAATTTGTTTGCCGAGATAAGAACGGTTGTGCTACACACAATTTCCTAATCCTCCTCGATATTACTCCACAAAAGTTGGATTAAAAATAGGCGTAAGCATTAGTAATAATAGAGGTATGCATTTAACATTTCGCACCGTGAGAAACGGAATCGCATCGTGACCGGGCCGCGAGTAATTGAGCCCAAAGACACGTGTGCTGTTATTACTATTATTTATTATTCATGGCTCCGTGAAAAGGGGTATAAGGGGGTTTTTAACTTGCGGCGTGACCTTAACTTGTTCTCTTCGGCAACAAAAGGTTGAAACGCCGCGCTCGCCCCCCCTCTCGCTATGCGCCTTTCTCCGTCGAGATGTGTGATGGACATTTTTCGTCACTTGCTGACAGTTATAGTTTGCGGAAAAAGGGTCCCGGTTGAATGGGGTTTCGGGGCGAGGTTTCGCAGGAAAAACGATTAATTGATGCTGCTCGCCATTGTTGACCCGCGTACCGGTTTTCTGCGCGTATAACTGCACGAAAAAATAACCCGGAGTCAGTTTAACGGATGAATGGCGGAGATTGTTTTCAATTTTAAGGGGATGTTATTGCTGTATTTTGCTAGAGTGCGGTTGTATTACAATTAATACAATTTGCATATAAAGATTATTTTTATCACAACTAAATTGCGTAGTATTTATTGGATAATGAATAAAAAAATAGATTAGTTGGAGTAGAAAAAAGTGGGTCACGATAAAAAAATGAAGTTTGATTTATTCGACTAGTTATTTATACACAGTAATAGGAAGTGTTGTGATAAATGTGTGACCTAAAAATTAACGCATCTGTCTAATCAAAAAAAAACATGTGGCAATGTGTACAATTAAAATAACGTACTTACAGTTCATTGGAAATAACAAACAACCCGATTTGCGCAAACTATATTGCGCATTCAAACTACTCGACTTGTTCTAATTTCCAAAATAGTGTATCGAAAGAAACGTTAATAAAAAATCTCGGATGCGCTTTGGGCTTGTAAACATGCTTGTTCCGAACTTTTAATGGGTTTGTCGTGTAACGGTTATCAAAAATTAATCGCCGGCCGGGGCAAGTGAAGCGTGAAATTTCATATCTCTTTTACATAGGTAATTTGCTTGATGCTCGATGGCAGGACCGTTCTGTCCTCGAACGATAACGCGAAGGGTTAAGAACGTGTCGATTTATCAACGCGAAAGGCAGGAAATAAATTCACGCGCTAATTGCACTGTCAACGTTACTGTAATTACTGAAAATTTCACGTTAATTTATTAGTTGCAAACGAGCCGGGTAATTTTTCTATATCGCATAGATTAGGCGGTCTTTATAGAGCTCATGAGAAAAATACTTCCTACAGCTAGACGAGCGTATTAAATAATCTGGTTCTCACGTCGGTTCTATTAAGTAATTCGTCGACCATTTTGTGTTGCATCCGGGTGGGGTGAACACACTCGGCAATTAACAACGTCTTTTCTAACGAGCGCAAAGTGCACTATTTAGAGTGCGCGTTTGAAAGAAAAATAGTAGGTATAAAGTTTTTTGATAACGAAATTACGCCGACAAATATTTATTTTGAGATATTTATATAACGAAAGAAGTGAAAAGGGCCGTTGACTTCGGAGCGTTTATTTCAATAGTAAACAAAGGAGATTGTATGATACATGTGTGTGTTTGTGTGTGCGTTCGATATTATATTATTCTTCTTCGTTTTCTTTTTATTGCAAGTGGAATATATTGTTTACTATAAACGTGTGTGACGCATTTACATGCACGTACAAAACAGAATTCTATATAAACCTAAAAAATGTACAGATCGATAGACAAAGCCGAAGACGCATACAGTCCGCTAGGAATAGCAAGAGACATAATATGCGCGTAATTATAGAATCCAACCAAACAAAGTCCATTAAGCATTTATTGAATTGTTCCCGCATTTTTTAGTCATTGGAAAGTACGTGGGAAATTTTATTTATATAATTATCGAGTCGATTGTGAAACAATATAAAAATTTACGATATAACTCTTTTACTATACGATTACGAAGGATGCGTGTGGCCGATAAGAGTGCTGATGATATTGCATGTTGACATGTTTTTCAACAGGAAACAATGTCCACTTTACTAACGATTTTTCGACATACAAAATGAGATAATGAACGGAATAATCGACGCCCGGACGATAAATGCTTGTTTGTGCTAATGCCCTTTCGAAATCAATAAATCATTATTGCTAATGAAATTATCTTAGCTTTTTAACAACAACAGAAACAATTTTATTGTAGTCTAATAACCCCCCCACTGCGCGAGTTCATTATACCTAGTTATAATGCAATTCGTTGCATTTTATGGTCTAATAAAATCGACGAAATGCAAAAAAATAATTGGAAGACGATTAAATTTGTTCACGATAATACGTCGTGCGGTGATAATCCCGGCGGAAAAAATCCCAATTCGATAAACCAACGAATTATCTGAACAAATCCAACCTTGAACTCGTAGCTATTTCCCGTTAAACCCAAAAATGCACGATAATAACAATCGGTTCACTTTCCAAAAACCAGAACAAACGCACTTGATTAAACTACGATCCATTCCAAATAAATACTTAAATCGTACGATCATTTGAAATTATTCGATTGCCATTTTTCTGTGTCAAAGTTCAGGCGAGCCAACCGCAGATAAGGGCCCGGGCCAATAAATTGGATCAACAATTGATAAAGGAGCGCCAATTTAAAAATCCTCCATAATTAATTTCGCTTCGAAACGAAACGGAACATCTGTTATTTGCGAGAGGAATACATCGATCGAATTTATCTTCCCAACAACAACTTATCGAAATCATACGAACCAAACGACAAGTATTAGTTCAATCGAATTAAATAGTACCCTACATGCACGAAAACCGCGCGCAGAGATGGCGAACGAACGATATAATAAAGGCGAAAACGGGTACCAAGGCGAGCGGCTTCTGTATTGCAAATCTGGCATCGGGTACCACTTTCCCCGGTGTGCGTAAACGTAAACGTCTACGCGAATAGGTTTCGCAAAAAAACAGAAGCCCGACCGGGCGGGCACGAGCTACGAGAAGGGGGCGGCGAGCGGCCGACGAAAAGGGGGGAAAAACGGATAAGAAGATGACTGAAATGCATGTTGCTCGCAACACATGTGCGTATTTCGAGTTTCGAAACGATTCGACGAAACTCGCATTTTATCTGCTCGTAATCGAGGAGCGTGTGTGCGGACACGTGGGTGCATGCGTCCCGTGTGCCCTTATGGAAGTTCATTAATATCGTCGCCTTTAAAACGTAGAAACAGAGAGAATACTCGGAAACCTGATAGGGATATCTGAGGATCACTGGAGAATTGATGGGAAGAATTTTCTTAGATCCCTCGATCGATTTAGACACAACTTAGAACTCCTACAAAGTGCACAAATATTGGTGACCTCTGGCAGAAACAGAGGATCCTATTATGATCTAACAAGCATACGAACGGATTTCTTTGAAGGACAAGATTATACGTTTGAGTCGACACTGAAGAATAAAAATAGAAGAAATCGGCGTCCATCATTGTATAGTAGGTGTCCTTGAATACTAATAAGGATTTTTTAAATACATCTACACAGTAACACATAATACAATTCGCACGTGTCATGTTTTAACAATCTACTCCTATCGGTACTATGATTGGTAAACATATAGTAAAATTTCAATAAATCCATTGTAAGACGCATCTATCTACGAACTGAATAATGCATAAGGTTGAGAAAAAGTATAAGAGATTCGAGATAAGACGCGTAAAATACGAAATATACGAAAGATGCAAATAAAACGGACGGCCGTATCAAAAACCATCGCTATTATACGAAACAAATTACATACAATATAGGCATCGAGAAAACGGTATCTGATTCAATTAACCACTCGGACCGGTCTTACGTGTCTTCCTCTTACCCTCCTTAATGACCTGTCGCACAGTAGTAGCTCGAGAGAGTGTACACCGTCCAGGACAAAGGCACCAGTGAGGTAGATGTTTATAATCATCTCGCAACGCTGTGCAAAATACAATTATTATCCGTAAAGCAATGAATATTGCTCGGAATCAAAGACATTTATAAGAGACCTTAATCAATACTCAATACATTAATCTTCTTCCATGCCTTTATTACGAAGATATCATCTCGATGCTTGATACACCACCGTTCTTAGTCTTGGGAAGTCATCTAATTAAATGAATCCCAGACATCCTCACGATTCTTGGTTTAAAGTGAAGTGAGTTGTAAGGACGCCGGTGTGCATATGGACTCCCACGCATGCTCGATGTGTAAGCGACCAACTTACAGGACGCGTAGGTATTGCATAGTGGAGGATTCGAGTCTTCGGACGAGAATTTTTTTGTGGTAATTTTCAAGAGAAATGTCGAGAAGGAGGATTTATTTCGTGAAAGGAAGACGTGAAGGATTTACGCTGATCCGGTACGTCAACGGTGGTTTTATAAATGGTCTGTGCTTTTGTAATAAATGGTTTCCGATTCAAGAGTATTCGAGTTAATTTATCCTTTTAGATTGCGTTTAAATTGAAAAACGGCGTATCATTGACCTAAAATATGTAATTTATCTGTACATTCTCACAATTGTTTATTGATACATTCATGAAATTATCAACATATTGATATTATTTATTCTTCAAACAACCATTTTATTTTTAATATTCGTTAACATTGACCTTATCTGCACCTATCATTTTCTAGACATTTGAGCGGCAAGTCAAAATAAAAACATACTATCGTATTATAAACAACATACGAACGATAGATTAACCAAATGAAAAATGTATAACGTTTTCGCTAAACTTCGATCATAATCAAACCGAAATTACATACCTGTACACTCGCTTTGAAAAATTCACGTTAATCTCTATTTATTATGGCTGCAAAACACGACCCGGGCGAACTCGTGCTCCAGCCCAACCTTTTATTATCATCAATAGTAATTTACAACAATTGTTTATAAATTGCCCACGTTTTCTTCCAATTACGTGCAAGCTCATCAAAGTTCCTCCGGCGACAATTTAATTCCCGTACGCTTTATTTACTTTCCTATCTATCTGTATGTAAATTATGTTCCTTCTTTACTACTCAAAATATCTAATTAATACATGAATAGCAAACGCAAGTCCAACGAAAACACCATTAACGCTAACATTGTCATCTTTATCCGGCTCGTAAAATTACCATACCGTGAAATATTAAATATAACAGCATCATACAGGTATGTATGTGGATCTTTAATGAATTCACGCTCGGTGTGACACATCATATTGCATAAATATCCCGCCAACAATCGTCCTATACCGTACTACTGCCATTAAGGCTGCGAAACCTCAAGACTGGTATCCGAGACGTGCACGATTCGATTTGAATCGTGCTGGAACTTGCTGGGCCGCAAATCAAACGCATACAAAACCTGACATGTCCGCTCTTGTCGGGGCATAATCGCCATAGACGAATAAATTATAATAAAATTTGCTTTTATTTTCCTTTTAAAAATCGAATCGAAGAGACGCAATCCCGAGAAAATCGACTAGCATTTTAGATATGTTGCTCTACCTATACAGCGTGAAAAAATGTAAAACGTGCAAAAATACAGCATTTAAGTGGATCAACTTAAGACACAAGTCCCGTAGATATCGCGGCAGCGGCCTTGAATATCCAGACCAGACGATAATTTTTTTGAAAGTGATAAAATTTCGAAAAAAAAAAATTAACGCAGGAAAACCTCTCTATGTTTACACTGAATGCCAAAACGTAGATAAACTCAATAAACAGGATATATTCGTACTAAATTAACGTAAGCCGCATGCCCTTGGTAAGCACACTAAAATAAATACGATAAAACTGTTTAGAATGTAGGTGTGTGGGTACTTTCATGCTACTGTTTATGTAAAAGTGCATCGTTTCTGTATAATGGCGGTAGATTTTTCGAATGATTTAACCACGTGGACGCAGCCCGCATATGCGTACGCCGAAAATTAGGCTAATTACCTGATTACATACAATTAGAATTAATTTTCAACTGAATGCACTTTATAAATAAGCTCAGTGTTATCGACACCCAAGCGTGCATTAGTCAATGTGTACCTACAACTTTGAATATACAAAATCTCCAAGTTGAGACATTCTTTTTATCCTTATACTATTATTAAAATCACGAGTGAATATAAAATTAATTATTGTAATTTATTCATAAACAGTACCATAAGGTGTTTATTAAGTGTAGATAGCATTGCAAGTAGTACCTGTTTGTCGAGTAAATTTCACGTTATTGTTCGTAGGTAATGTCGCTTATTAAACAACGAGAATTCCGCGTAAGAATTTTCCATGAAGAACGAGAACAATCTGTTTATACAGTGAAAGTGCACCCCGTATACATTCGTACTACATACGCCATAATATGGAAGCGCTAGGAGAGCAATGTGAACGACCTTAGGTGGCCGATGGTATAAACATAACGCGTTGCAAGAAGACAACTCTGTGCCCTGACGACACAAACACGAGGGCACTGACCACATTTAAACTTTTATTTCTTTCGGGACCGCCTCGTATACGAGCACACACTTCCCTCTTTGATCGGCAGTTTCTCTTCGACCTTGACCGAAGTGGATTTTCCCCGTTTTTTCTCTTCGCGCAACCATCACGCGTAAGTGAACGATTTGTTTTTTCGTATAGTGTATAGTTCGCAGGTCGTTCATCTTTTACTGTTAATAAAGCGTGCGTTGCGTAATTCTAACGTAATTATTTCGAATGGCTCAAAGCCGGCTGTTCGAATGGAACGAAAATTGACGAATCAACCATTCAAGTCGATGCCGTAATTGAAGTTTTTAAAATTAATCTCGTGCGGAATGAATAAACCGATTAGAAGTTTAGGTTTCATTTCACCAGAATTATCGTTTTTAATCGCACGAGTTTCAACACTGACCTACGCCAACGTGAACGTAAAACGTTGCTCGAAAGCAAGATGTATTAATATAAAGTAACGACCAGATTGGATATCGATTAGGAAACGACCGTTAGAAAAATTAAAGGGAAACATCCCCATATGGCACATGTTTACTAGATCGAGCAGCACCCCCATATACTACGTTGGGGCAACTAACGCGTTCGATTGTTTTGCATCTGTCTACTATCCCGATACAAAATAATAAACAGCTGTGCGGCGATGCCTCTTGCATGCGGCGTCGCACATACGAAAACTGGCGATTTTTCGTATACAAAACGTGCATGCAGCACATCTGTGGCGTCGTAGTATTTTTTTTTTCACTACACTCGATGTACCGTGGAATCACACCAAATCTGTTTATAGTTACATATTTGAAGACCAACGCGTCGTGATAAATTCGGAGTAAATTTATGCCGTCGCTAACCAACAATTTAAGGAGTTAAGATGGAGCCTTCAGATACTTTACATACCTTAGGATCGTTAAGACTATGAGAAAAAAATCTAGTAACTATTCTTCAAGTACTTTTTTTTTTCTCTTTTTCAATTTTGGATGATGGGTGAACGGACGAAAGGAATGGTCAAGGTGACGCATAATATGCGTGAGTGTGCGTGTGTGTATAGTTTCTTACAAGGTGTTTAAATGTTATAGAAATATTTTATGCCTATATCGAATAACATCTACCGATTTGTTAATTAAATCCAGAGCTCTACTCTGCCAGTAGCATCAGCTCCTTTACCGAGCTTAATGTTTGATACAGCCCTTAACAGAAGAACCCGATATTCCTCTACTTCGTGCCGTCTACCCAATGCATTCTCAATTGAATCAATCAACCTATTGTGCATAAAACTTCTAAGAGTACACAGTTTCGACAAGGCACCCTGTATACGAAGTGAGTTTCAACGTCGTGTTGCGGCCAGCCAGACGAGTCGCTGCCTCCTCCGCACCCTCCTACGTTTGATAGTTCCATAGTGAGGGCCCGAGGGCATCAGACACGATTCTAGGCCCTTTAAATCCGAATAGTAACCAAAACAAAGCGGTGTTTTGATCAAAACGAGTAGAAACTCGGTCTCGACGGAATGTCGGAAGGGTTGATTGGCCCCTAAGCTTGTGGAGATGGTTCATATTTACGAGAAATAAGAGTTTTTGAGGTATTGAAAATATTAGTAAAGATAAAGATTTAGTGCTAATTATAGAGAATTGACGAAATCAAGTTTCACTGATAAAACCGATAAATTATTACGACATAATTTTGCTTAAATAACAATTTAAATTATTAGGGATCCATTTAGATAAAATTAGTTTACTACGAATAATAACCCACTTTCGTACGTTATGACAAACTTGAAGAGATAAAGGCAATAAATATTTACATAGCCATTTTTACTCGGCACGATTCTATACCGCACATAATCGTACCCAATGCAAAGAATTGTGTATTTGTAATTAAAATTAATACTAATAATAAATTCTTATTAAGTGACTACTTGGTTTTGGTTAATAAAATATCGTCATATTCAGCGCATCAAGATAATAATAAGTGCATTTCTTATCGCAAAATGATAACTAATAATACCTATATTAGTATGTTTAATAATTGTTTCAAAAAAGTACAAAGGCCGAGGAAAGAGAAATTCGAAAATTAGATAGAAAGTTGGTAAAAGCATTAGCAAAGAAGACAATTCAATTACATAATTAGGAAAGAGAAGATAAGAAAAACTTGTTAATATTAGAGTTTGTACACTTAGTGCATAGGTACTCTCCGGGATTTCTAAGGAAAGTTGTTTATAAAGCTACAAATGTTATAGTGCTCTTTACAAGAGAATATGAAATATAGAGACAAACTTTCAGTGACTAGCAAGATAATGCAAACATGGTTGTAGAAAAACTACAAAATGGACAGTGGACAATGATTGAGAAGAATGTTGAGACTTGAGAATTACACTAATAGAACTTCTGATTAGTGTCCTACAGTGTACCTCAGAAATAGAAGTTTTAAGCAGATTTATAGGTAGATCAGATGAAAGAGGGATTTGCGAAAGACAAACGTTTGTTCGTAGGAACAAGCATATTATCCAGATGATGACACAACTTAAATCCATCTAAGCAGAGCATGTCTTAAAGGATAAACCAATAATGCTTCAATACTGTATGCGAATGTTACATCTACGAATGCTACACTATCAGAACCGTCCATAAACCCATCAGAAACCTACCTGTAATGAGCCGTTGCGATTTGGCAGTTTCGGGGGCGGCGGGTTTGGTCGTCTCCTTCGTCAACCTGACGGGCGTCGGCCTGACGACGTCCTCGGGCATCGCGTACAAATCCTCCCCTTCGAACCGGCACACGGGCCGTTTCGGGGGATTCGCCGCCGCCGCCGCCGCCTTGACGGGCTTCCATCGCATGTTGCCGTCGGCGAGCCGGAGCGGCACGCCGCGCTTGAAGTCGAACTCCCACTTGTCCGATTGTTCCTGCCGTATTTTCTGCAGGCAATTTTCCACGAACAATTGATCCGCCTCGCGGTCGACCGGCCCGAACAGGGCCCGCTTCACCCGGTGCACCTCCGGCCTGATTTGCGGGGCCGCCCTCGACAGATAGTGTTCGATCGGATTGCAAAACAAACTTGCGCTCATTTTTCGTTTATTATGCAACCAAAATTACACTCGGGAAATTGGGCGTTAGGGAAATCCAGTCGCACAGCACACGATCCTGCGGGCACTCTCGATTTAATCCGGTCGAAGCACTGAGTATCCTCGTCGGTAATCCTTGCAGGAAACCTCCACACGATTGTATGTGTTTCTAGATGAACAATGCACGATCAAATCGACTGGCACTCGACACGTTTCGAACGCAAATGACGCTGACAGCGGGACGGCCGGTTCTGATCAGAGCACGGAACGCGACGCGAACAGACGCGAGCGGATTCGGAGCGAACGCGGGGCGAGAGGAGCGGTCGGATCGGTCCAAGTCGAGCCGAAGGGGAGGCCCGGCTGCGCTCGCGTTCGAAACCTACCGGTTTCCAGTTTGAATGTTCAAAATTGATGCGCTCCGAATTTAACGAATTCATTTATGATAATCGCGATTACTTTTTTTTGTATTGGATTCGTTCGTTTGACGTCCGCGTCAAATTGACAGGTTTGGTTTTACGATTTGACATTGTGACAGTTGATGTCAAGTCAATAATTTTGTTAATAAATTGTGCAAGTAGTAATTTTAATAATAATTACAGATTACAGTATAATAAAATTAACTCTCGTTGAAAACGACTTTTGTAACATTGATAGTATCGTCAAAAGGTAGAAAGATATTCTTCATCGTCAAGGAGTAGTGATGAAAATTAAGTACAAAATTAATTGAATCTCAAATTGACAAGTTTGACATTTCAAGATGTCGAAAGTGGCATTTTTGTGGCATCTTCAATTTACTAATGTAAAGTCATCAAATTGAGTAAGTAGATATCATAATTAACAATTAATGTATTAAAGACGTTGGCCCGTATTCAGCGCCCCTTCTTAACACTAATCAATCGTTTAAAGATTCTCTTTAACATAAAAAATATCCATAGTTACTCAATAACTATGTACAACTGTCAATTGAAAGAATCCCCTTAGTTACTCCATAACAACAATGTAAAACTGTCATATTAAACTGTCATAGAAAGCTCTGAATATGGGTACTTCTTTAACAAGTACCTAAATTCAACAAGATACTTACATAAGTACCTACTCCCATAGCATCGAATTACAATTAGATTATAAGTAGGTATTTCAAAAAAACCTTTTGAAAAACCAAAATTTCATAATCATAATAATACCTACCTACTCATACCATAAGTTTGTGGCACACGCAACCAATCTTTTTGGGTACCTTCAACGAGGATACGTGAATATACCTAGTGCAATATACTAACCAGATCTCCGGAAGATTTACGTCGACTGTAAACAAATTCGTCCGATGAAAAGGGATTCGGCTACCTGTCCGAATTGGCGGGAAAAGATGCTGCACGCAAACCGAAAACACGATAAAACAGTTTAGATAAGAAATATTACTTCTCCACGCAGAGATATACACCAGACAGCCTGTCTACAAAAGAAGTTTTAACAAAAAGTGCAGTGAATACCGCCATAGGCGGGTTTCGTTTCTTAAATAGTACTTATAAACTAAATATCCACTCTAAATCGCTCTTTAAAATCTCAAAAAATACTCGATATTTTAGTTAACTAATTAGTTTTTGTTAGCAATAATCAATATGGATTAAATGGGTTGAAGAAGATTACTTTTAATTCTTTTGAAGGTATGTTATAAAGGACGTCACTGTGCTTGGGACTTCGTAAATCAATTTTGACGTATTTTCAAGTCGAGTCTTGAAGACTGGACTAGTTTCGAGATATACGAGGGACTATTCATTTATCACATCAGATAGACTCCAAAATCTTGACAAGGGATTTGTTTGTTTAGGTATTTACTACACCACTCACCATCCATTTTGTTGACGTAATGTAGGTAGATCAACTACAAAAAAAATCGTTCAAAGTAAATAGAAGGTAAGAATTTAGTCAAATAATCGTTAGGAGATGATTGGATTGGTGTGATCAAATAAGGCACCCTTTTGTGCCCTTTGCATATGTTCAAGCGAGCAGGAATGTCGAGCATCCGTTTAAAACAGGATATTCTCACCCCCTGAGCTCTTAACTTCCCTTCTCCACTTGCGTCGCAGGAAATATCCATCAACTCTGCTGCATAAACATGCGTGCGAAAATGGCGAGATTTTTTTGCTAACAAAATTAACATAGCTAGTGGAAAAGGTGGAGCGAACAACAATCGAAATAGTCCTTGGATTTAATGCCGAAATAAATTTTATCAGTCGTTAAAAACAGTTTGTTATCGTGATATTTCAATACTGACGTAGGTGTTTACAATGTAAACATACCAACTCATACGAAAATTGTAAAAATGCGATAAAAATGAATGAAATTTTGATAGAAAAATGGCGGTTTTTTTTAATTTACTCGTTATCTTGTGAAAAACACTCGACGCAACGATAATGGAATACATCACTAAACACATCACTTTAGATAATTATTTACTATGTATTAATTACATTTTATGTATGTACATTATGTATAGAAAACTGTTTTATTTTTCGGGCTCGTTTGGCTTGTAATTAAAGTCTTCCTAAGAAGCTCTCGTTATATCGAGGCCGTTTCGAACGTCGCTTCTTTTATGCCCTAAGGACCCCATTGCTTCTGAAAGAAGAAGATAACATGCACTACATGCATAACATAATATTTGCTCAAACAATGCCATTGAGCCCTCCTACTCGATAAACCGCGTATTTTAATATGCCCAAATAATGCACAAAGGAAACGCATTGTGAACAACACCAGGAAAATTAATTTTTTGGATCCAAAGAAATTACCAATTCCAGTGGTGTTTTGTGGAATTTATCTTCGTCGAATCGGAAATGAGAGAAAGGTTTCTGATGTAATCCTCTAGAGCCTCGACCCACCCACACCGGAATAAATCTATAAATAATATTTTGGTCACGATGTTAGATGTAAATCCTCGCACCCCTGGGATTTGAGACCAGATTTATAATAGTGATAATTTAACCACGAATTTTCCATCTATTATGTTCGAACGATTAGATGCGCATATTAGTTAAATTAAATTAAAAATGAAGCCTCTTGCTCGATGTAACGCAAAGATACATAACAATACGAAATCGTCTTCTTTGGACGTGAAGAGTCCGTGGAAGAGATAGTAACACCCGTGTTACGCACTACCCATCGACCAGAGCCCCTCAAAATGTTGTTTATAAACAAAGGCCGTTGTTACACCCACAGAGGTCGATGACGGCGCAATCGAAGCCACGTTGCCAAACAACAATCAACTAGATATCAATTTACCATGCATTAACAAACACCACGCTCGATCCTGCATCGTTCATCGTCATTATCACATCTGACTCTCCCGTAAGTTGCGGTTATTCGAGTCGAATCGGCCGGATTTGCGGGATTTTTGCTCCGATTTCGTACCATCGGCAACCGTGCGTGGTACCCGATCAAAAGCGTACTACGTGAGAACGTAAATGCAGGAGAGTAGAAGCAAAAAAAAAAGCCGACGTAACTTTAAGATGGTCAGGGTATCGCAGCATAGCCGGCTAATTTAATATAATTAGAGCGAACGTTGCGTGGGAAATTGTCATTCAAAGTTATATTCCCTCATTAGACGTGTTTTGGTTTGAGCAACTTGTTTCTAGTTTGCTTCATTATATAGAGAATCCTTATATTCTCACGACTCTTGGGGTACTTTTATTTAGTACAACGAGAGCAAAAAAACATGTAATGCAGCGAGTTGTTGCTTAGCATTTGGATACCCGAATTTTTGATTAGCACGTTGCAGAAAAAGGAATTGTTTTTTAAGGTGTCTCCAGTGCTATACGCCTAACGAGCGGGTAATAAACGTAAATTTTTACGCGGTTTTATACGGCACTAAATCGGCAATAAAAAAACTATACGCGCACGCGGATTCGAAGTTCACAATAAATAAAGCACGTTTATGGGTTTATAAAAGATAAAACCAGCGAATTTTGCGATGCGCCAAGGCCCGAGCGAGCGCATTAAATTTTCAAATGAGAGAAAAACGTCGAAGATATTGCTAAAAGAGCTGTAAGATATGAAACTTTTACGACCAATTTTAAAAGGCCATAAATAGAAGTGCATCCCGCGGTAGTAAATCATATAATTAAAAACGGATGAACTTCGATACGCCGCACTTTGTTGTGTTATTTATAAAATATAATTAACCTACACGACAGTTCCAAGTACAAGTAAAACTATTATTTTTCGAACGTCAAAATCGACAATAAAAATTGCAACTGCTGTAAAAATTGATGTCACAAACGACCCGACTATTAACATAAATTCGAGTACGTGAACAATAAAATTGTCCACGTAATAGGGAGGTAATTCAGCCGCCCCGCAGAGAAAGAAAACAACGAAAATAAATCCAAGCCCGTAATTGCGTAATTATTTAAGCTGAGGCTATTGTAGTAGTCAAGATGGTGCATAAATTCCCTTGCAAGTTACCTATGGATTTTACATTATAACTAAAGTCTTAAGATGATGACCATACTGTAATTAATAATCGTACTCTTCATCCAATCGAAGACATTTTGAAACATTCTGCAAGCAAATTGAACTGAAACCGGTTTACCCATGCAATACAATTCAATTCACCATTGACAAATTATTCAATAACTGGACGCCGTTTTTTTTCTTCTATAAGCACCTCATAGAACGCGACATTTCGAGCGAATCCGCCGGCTATTGCACCATTTTTAAGTGGCGTCTTTGGTAGTTATTATGTTTATTAAAGCGACGCCCCGGGACATCGTTAACCGGAGCCCGGCAAAAGGAGTGCTGCACCGGCCTCCGCCACCAGAATACGAGTTCTTATTATTTTTGCGCGTTGGTACACGCTCTGAGTTATGGGAGCAGATAACACAGGTAGTCTTGTTCGTACAAATGACGCTAAAAGAGTTCACTCTCGTTTATTTACTCGGCACTGGGGTTTGGAGCCAGTGCCTATGACGGTAGGGCTGTTTTCTCCCTAGTTTTAATGGATTTTTTCAACTGGTGATAAATGTTGTAGAAAATTAATAATTAGATAATTCTAGTACCTACAGTTGTAGAAGGAATAGATCAATGGGTATGGTAATTTTGTATTCGCCAGACAGGCTTTCAAATTGGTGATATATTTTTTAATTGTGAGTTAATTAATTACTAATGTATCCAACTACTTAACTAATAGGTATAGGTACTTCCAGTATAATTGGAAATTGATGACTTGTATACAAAGAGTGAAATTGTGTATCTTCTCCCTACCTTTACCGCGCTTACTATGCACTCGGCATTTAAACAATACATCTTCGAAGTACCATCATCCCGCGCCCGCCCCCTCGCCGGTACCGCTTCACATCCGCGTTCGTTTGAGTACCGCTGCCGATCCCTGCGAGCCCAACTCCGGCTTCTCCGCGCCGCCGCGCGCCCCATCGCCGAAGAAGAGATCGCCTTGAACTTAGGCACCGGAGTCACTGACTCGCGGTCATCATCATCGTCGTCGTCGTCGTCATCATCGTTATCATCAGCGGCGCGAGTAGGACCGGAGCGCTCGCGTACTTATACGTATACCGTTTATATCGTTTGTTTTGTTGCCCGGAGGGCCGTCGATCCGCTAGCGTGACGTCTCAAAAGAGTCTTCGGAAATCGATCGATTTATATACAGGGCGTTTGTTGGTTACTAAATTATTAGAATAGCTTGTTAGAGGTCTGGGTTAGCTTGATCTGGTGCTGGGAGGTTGGTAGTAGTAGTACTCTACTTTCATTGTAATTGTTCAACTGCTACCTTTGTAAGAGAGGATAATAGTGTGATAGGATCACTCGTTATTTGTTTATACATCTTCGGAATCGGCATTTTTACATAAATCTCGCTATTTACATCGGAATTGTAACATCAGTACCGCCAGAATTGAGGCAGTATGAGCTGGATTGGCGGACGTCCCGCGCGCTATCCGAAGAAATCAAGCAGAAAAAAAATAGAATGGGTTTCGACGAACCGAAATAAATAAACCAGAACCATATATTCAAACAGGTGTTCGGGTAAGACAGGTAGCCGAGGCCTGAGACTAATCCTTAATTCAGCTTCTCCTTCGGCCTCGCGCCGGTTCCCTCTCGGTTATATGGCTGGCGTATTTACCTCTGGCATGCAAGGTCTCTTTATAACTTTTGTAACGCCCATGAATAATTAAAAATAAATTATAATCGGTATCTCCGTGAGATATCTTCGGGGCTCGCTCGAAAATGGGGTATTAATGCCGTTTTTACGATTGCTCGTTTTACGGTTTGGCCAGCACCACCGAGCGTAATCTACTTACCGGATTGCGGTCGAAAATTCTTTCGATTTTATTGTTTGCCGGGATAAATCATAACGCCGAGTGGCTCGCTATATTCGCCCAGGGGTTCGAATATGAATATTAAATAGTAATTTATTCTCGAGCTACCTGGTTTTTTGTTTTGTCCTTCGAGCTACCGAGATGCTCGGTTCTTGCGTTTGTTTTTTACAGGGTAGACCTTACCTCCTTGTACCCGGTACATTCAGATACTGCATTATTCACATTACCTTTATTTACCTGAATTCGTCTCTGCTTAATCTCCGGTATCTCTGGAACTTTTTAATTGCAGCGTATAGAGCTTATAATTGTGGCTTGAATCGAGCGAAGCGGGGGGTGTCATCCCATTAGATTTATTGGATTCAACATGTATAATTAATAGTTATAGACTTGAGATTGGAAGCGAATATGCTTATTAAAATGTTGTTTATTTTATAAATGCCTGTGTTTGTTAATTTGGAGTTGGATGTTTCGTAATGGAAAAAAAGGTTGGAACTAATGAAGGAAATTATTGCCTTATAGGATGATGGGAATATCTCTTATGAAGGTAATGGGAACGAGAATTTTAGTGCATCTACTTGGTGTAAGAATAGGAATAAAAGCACTGTGAGATAATGGTGAAACTATCGAGCGTGTTTCCTTTGTGTTCGCCTCGTAATAAAATCAGTTCATCTTCTTAATGCGCCGCCGGCATTGCGGCCAAATTGCGCCGATGCTTTTTTTCTTCTTCGAAATCTTCTTTTTTTATAATTGCACGGTAGCTCTCGGTACAGACGATTTACTGATTTTACCAGCCTGCGCTGTATTAGAGTATGTAATCTATTTTTTTCATTTATTTATTATTGTTATTCGCCGGCCATAAAATCTATAATCGGTACTGATGATCGATTACTGAAATATCCTCGAAACCATTGGTGCAGTTGCATAGTAGATGGCTCGTTTTTTAAACAACCTCTAGCAATTTTTTAGTCAAATTGTATTGAATAAGTTGGTATAAATTTACCTGTTTAACTTTGCCATGGAATGTTTTTAATTTGAAATTATAATAACAAAATATAAATAAACCATTCGTATAAGTAAATTTTAAATTGTTTATACATACATTTGTGTGTAATACAAACATCCTAATGGATAGGTTAGCGACCGGTCAAGTATAGTAATAATACTACTATTCGATAAGTTCTCAGTTAGATCAGTTTTCTTCAAAATTATTCGTAAACAAACAGGACCTACGACAATATCGTAAAAATGTATTTTAGTCCATTCAATGTCGTATTTATTAAGTATCGCGGGATTACGATTAATTAAAAATTCGGATTATTTGTGTCAATTATATGGGAAAAGTTTATTAAAAATTATCTTAAGTAGGTATATTTATAGAAGATTTTGATAAATTAGAACCCAATTTATATCATACCATCTTATTAATTAGTGATGCTAATAGGTACATTGATATAGTTACTTTGTATGAACGTGGAAACCGCTCAAATTTTTTTCTCAAAAGGTTGTGGAAATTTTACCTTATGAACACAAAACTCGCAACACAAAAGAGCAGGAGGTTTTGAAAGAGATATGAACAAATATACGAGTAATCTCTGCTAATCTCTCGTCCGTACATGCCCACATGAACTTCATTGTTGTTGTCATTGTCCCCATCGACAATAGCAACTAGACCAAATCCAGCCTGACGCATGCTCACAGCACCACCAGTTTGATCAATTACCCACACAGTCGCTTTGTTTTGGTTCTCGTCCAACCACCGTTACCATGCGTTCGGGCGCCAATCGACCAGCCAAGTTTTCCGCGCCGCCTCCTATCTCTAACCACCATCGCGTTCCGCAGAGCATCCTTAATCAGTATCGAAATATTCGTGTATTCGTTCGGTCGATTGTCGCGAATCGCTTCCGATTCCCGAGCGCCGAGCGCCCCATTCAGAGCCGGAAAAAAATAGGCGGATAGACCCATCCGGACCATGAGGAAGCCAGTCAGAACATGCGACCGCCTCGGGCCGAACGCGAACCCAAATAGATCGTCGGCCGTTCGTCGTGGGGCGGCGGAACAACGCTCCTGATGGGGACGGTAGGTCGATGGGCGATGGTCGCGATCGGGTGGCTGCTGTTGGGCAACGTGCGCGCCGAAGAGCTGGATTTTTCCACCGTTGATGTCAGGAAATTGGCTACGAGGACTTACGGAACAGGTGGTTGTTTTAGTTTCTCGGATAAATTTGCACTGTTATTTTTCTGTTGGTCTCACTGTAGGTCACTTGCATCTCTAGATTTTTGTTTCTGGGAATTATCAATTGGCTTATCCCATACAGTAACACATCCTAGTATCTAATCCTGAAGCACAATGGAACCTCATCGAAACACTAGGTTATTTATTCTTCTCAAAGTTAGTGTCTAGATCCTTACACGTTGCTCTATATCCCATATATGAACCTTCGAGTAATGGTTATTTTTGTTTTGTTTAAATTTAGAAACATTATTATTTGTATTGTTAATACTGTTATCAACGAGTTATATGTATTTTGTAGTTGTGTTACTAAAAATAGTTCCTTTTGTTTTAGTTTCTCGGATTAATTTGCACTGTTATTTTTATATTGGTCTCACTGTAGGTCACTTGCATCTCTAGATTTTTGTTTCTGGGAATTATGAATTGCCTTATCCCATATAGTAACACATCCTAGTATCTAATCCTGAAGCACAATAGAACCTCATTGGAACACTAGGTTATTTAATCTTCTCAAAGTTAGTGTCTAGATCCTTACACCTTGCTCTATATCCTATATGAACCTTCGAGTAATGGTTATTTATGTTTTGTTTAAATTTAGAAACATTATTGTTTGTATTGTTAATATTGTTATCAATGAGTTATATGTATTTTGTAGTTGTGTTACTAAAAATAGTTCCTTTTAAAAAAGGGAATCAATCAGGATATTAAAGCTCGCAAACAATTTAGTCGATTTATCGGTTATTTGTACTAAGGCTAACGACTTCCTTGTCATGTTTTGTATAAATTTCATCAATAAAGAAATGCGTGAATATCCGCAATCCGATCGTGCCGGTACAAGGCACTGGAAGACTCCGCTGAAAAAACGGGGCAAAGAACCCGCTGGATGGTGGATTGATTTAACAAATCCCTTTAACATTCCCGCGTCGAGTTCGAAAATGAAGGTCGAAATTTCGTTGTGGGAAATTTCGTTGGCACATTTTTTTGGGCCGGTGCACACGCATCCTTTCGCGTTTTGCATTAGTAATTCCGAACGAATTCATCGAAAATTCAGGACCGTATCGGGCGATGAGCGGCCCACCTGCGAGCATCGCAATTAGATCGACTTCGCAGGTGTTTGTAATTAATTTCCACACCGACCTTTACCGATAAATTAATAAATTCTCCCATTAATCTTCGAATTAATCGCACATTTTCTTTAATAAATCAGGTACTGTTTTACCTACGAATACGCTCCTGCAATCGAATTGTCATAAACAGTTCGCATGCTTGCGTAATTAGCGTCAAAATTTAAACTAGAGCTTAAATATTCAACGAATTAATTCAAGGACGTGCCTACACAAAGCACCAGGAAATGAGATCGTGTAAATATACGCTTTCCTGAAATTGCGTGACATATAAGAAAGAAAGTGATCTATACGAAAAACAAACATTTATTTACATTATCCTTAAACTAATCCTCGAATGTACACTTGGCATTCTTTATTATTCTTATCTACGACATTGTTTTTATTCTACTGTAATTTCCTTGTATTACAAATCGTTGTATCCTTCTCCATATCTAATACTAGCAAGTATATGAATCTCAAATTTTTTATAGAGCTTTTTTTGCTGGAAAACGACTATCGGGAAGGGACGTACAAATTCGAGGATTTCTTTTGGACCGGTTCTGGGGATGGGGGTGAAGACGAGCAGAATTTTCCATCCGAGGAAAACCCGAGCACTGTGTACAAGACGAAAACTGTTGTCACCACGGTGTTCCTGGAATCTTCCCATACAGTTAACGAGGTAAATAAACGCTTTAGAGGTGATTAGTATTTTATGGAGGAATTATTTTAGACTGGGAAGAACGGTTCTAAATGTTCAATAGACTGCAATACTGTACCAAGTGTACCTGATGGTGAGATTAAACCGAGTCCAACTTTCTCGAACGATTCCATCGATGGGGATGATTTCTTCGATGCCGATAGACAATTCTGGTTGTTGACTGTATTGAAGAGCGACGGGAAAGATCCGGTTGTCGTCGATATCAAAAATAGCTTAGCTAAATTGTACAAAACGGCGTTTCAAAGGTACCCAAACCTCCGATTACAGATATACAATTAATTTATTTTCCCATTGATTATAGGCAACAGGACAAGCATCTGGGAATCACCAGTTCCTCCAGAGAATCATCGAGAGGTAAAAGAGATATAGAAGATAAGCAGGTGAATGTTTATATTCACAGAGTCAATAAATCGAAGCTAAATGGCGATGAAAATATCGAAGTGGTTTATCATGTATCCGTCGATGGAAAACCAGTATCTGCCATAGTCGCCGCAAAAGATATGAGCCTAGTTTCCGACGATGAAGTCAGGAAAGAACTGGGATTTCCTTTTTCAGTTAAAGCTGAACGTAAGATGCCTTTATAGTCCCAGTATAAATCGAGTTCTAATCAAAAATTTCGCTTCGTTTAGCCTATTTGAAGCCCAGCGAACCGCAAAGCCTGTCCAGCGCCAAAAACACTTGGCTCTTCATCGGCGTATCCATCGTAGCCTTCCTAATCTTCCTTTTGATATTGGCGTTCATCTTGGGCTGCACGAAGAAGAAGAAAGTGGGCACGCCGACGGGCATGGGAGTGGAAAATCGACAGAGCGTCTTCGAAAGAGGCGCCGGCCACGATAACAAAGCCTTCTCCAGAGACACCGCCAGAAGGGATTCACCGACTTACGTAAAATACGAAGGAACTTCGACTTTGCCCAGGACGGTCGGCAGGCCGGCGAGTTCGATAAGCTCGGTATCCACGAGGTAATTTTTTCCTAATCACATAATAACGTATGTATGAGTTCGTTATACTTTAGGCCGGTAAATAGGCTTCTATCGATTTTTGCATTAGGGTCAATTGTGCTCAAACAATAACATGATTTTTGTTCAGCTCTAGTTCACACATTAACCCATTTTTTCAGTTCCGGTAGCTTGGATATATCTCCACTTATGGTGGTGAAGAAACACCCTCCGAAGAAGCCGCCCAGACCGAGGGCTGCGTTAAACAGGACTGTTCCTGTGGAGGTGCAAAGATTACCTCCAGAGATTTTCGACTCGGACAGCAGTAGGAAGGAGTCTCCTGACACCGCCTGCGAGGGTAACATAGCCAGTCCCGGTTCGTATTTATCCATGCCCTCAGTGAGGTCTTTTCCAAGGTAAGATTGCAGTATATTTTACACGCATCTCTCTTATTTGTTTACGTTGTAGAGGTAGCATTCCCGAGCCTCTCAGTAAGGTATTGGAGCCAGTTAGCGTGCACCATTTAGATCTTCCCGACGATGAAATGAGAAACGACGTTAACAGAAGGGAGATCTACAAGAGGCTGGGCTTGGTGCGTCACGGTAGCTTAGGAGCGGGAGAAGATCCAGGCGTTTTGGGCCCAGTCGTGTGGAGCATCCACAAAAACCGAATGCAGCACGGCGTCAGCGTCGACGAAGGCATCAACGATATCAACGTACCAACCAATCTGACTAAAATGCGAAAGAGATTCCACGATCTGCTCGACGACACGTTCAGCCTGTTCGGCAGCAGGCGCACCAGCCCGGTGGAGGACACGCGACCAGACCCTAGGCACGTACAACCGCACGTAAAAAGCCGTTCAGCCATCGACAGGTCAGCCTCGTTGGTGCAATTCGTTTGAAAATATAGTTTTGTTTTCCAGGTCGAGCGACAACCTGCGAGCGCCGACGCCGAAGCCGCGGCCCCGCACGACGGACCTGCGGAAGGTGGAGCAGCCGCCGGGCAACGCGCCGAGAGGCGCCTGGTCCAGCACGGCGCCCTCGCCGCTCGTCAGGCCGCTCAGCGCCGGTGTTATCAACCCCTATCCTCGGGTCAACGTGGACCAAGTGCTGGCCGAAGGGGCCTTCAGGCCCAACGATCCCGCGGTGACGCTCATCGCCACCATCAAGTCCGAAATCGAGAAGATATCGCTGCCCGGAAGCACCGCGGAGTTGAACAATTGATTTGAACTGTTTGAAGGTAGCTTTCGTAGAGCGTTTAGGTGTGTTTGTTTTAGATGGAAATTTCGGTGATGTTGAAGATGTGAATTGTTTTGTTGAGTGCTCCAAGGAGGAATTTCGTATATTCGTTGAATTTTTGATAATTCTGAAGTTTTTTGGAAGATTGAATTAGAAATTTTTGCACGTGGCTGACAGTCGTAGATTTTTTATCTATTCTTTACTAGTTAAGTTTTGAAATTTAACAAAATTTTAAAGAAAAATTGAAATATTGTGTTGAGTGGCTATGTTTAATTAGTTGTTATTTGCATTTTTTGATTCGAAAATATTGTTTATTAATCGGTTGACTGTATTTTCAGTTTTATTTGAACCAACATTAAAGATTGTTGAATTTTTATTTGTATTGTTAATTGTTTTAATGTATGCTTGTTTAAATTCATAAATGTTTTTACAAACGTAAATGCTTTACTTTCTTCTTCATATTTCTATTTTGGACTTTTGTCTGAGGACATTCAGCCAGGTTCTGTATTTACTTATTACTAGTTTGCATCGCTTGAAAAGTATACCGTGAGGTACGTCCGAAGAGTGAAGACCTGCTTCAAGGGAAGGAATAGATGACTACAAGTGCTTTACTTTATTATTCTTCATTAAAATGACTGAGTAGCTTATGTAGTAGAAGTGTTTATAAGAAAATAGAAGAACACATTACCTATTGAAGTAGCTCGTTGCTACACATAGCAAAGACCGCGTCAAATTAAAAAAAAGATGGCGTGTTTTTGACTTTTGACGTAAACGTCAAATTCGACAAAGAAGTTTAAAATAATGTTATCCAAATTTATTTTGAAAGCAATAACGTAAAATATTTCTAATTCTAAAGCTGCTTGACACACTTTTATTCAATACAATGGCTTGGAGGTCTCACGGAAAAACGAACGCTGAATTGGTGCGAAATTTAAAAGGTAATTCCGTCTATTAATACATTTCCATGTAGCCATTCTAACCGACTTTTTATAGCAAACGGTATAATCAAAAGCGAGGTAGTAGAAAGCGCAATGCTCTCAGTGGACAGGGGCCACTACTCGAAAGCCAGCCCTTACATGGACGCCCCGCAAGGCATCGGCTACGGGGTCACCATCAGCGCCCCCCACATGCACGCTCACGCGCTGGAGCTTCTGAAAGAGAAACTGCAAAACGGCACTAGGGCTCTAGACGTCGGATCCGGCAGCGGATATCTAACCGCATGCATGGCCATAATGATGGGAGACAAAGGGTATGTATCTCACTAACAACTCGACACATTTAAAACACCCCTCCACTATTTCTAACTACAAGTAAGCAGTATAAATAAGAAAAGTGACTAGAATTGAACAAAACGGACGTAAGTTGGTGGTATTGTCGATTTCGCTGTCACTAATTTTGAACAAATTTCAGCATCGCTGTCGGTGTAGACCACTTAACGGAACTAACAGAAATGGCTAAAAATAACATAAAAACGGACAACGCGAGTTTATTAGATTCCCAAAGAGTTCAATTATTTACAGCCGACGGGCGTCTGGGTTATTCCGAATTGGCCCCTTACGATGCCATCCACGTAGGCGCGGCCGCGTCCACTCTGCCCCAACAGCTAATCGAGCAACTTAAGGTAATTCAACTACCCCCATTGTTGTGCTTGTGTTAATGTTGCTGTGTTTTAGGTTGGAGGTAGGCTGATTGTGCCTGTAGGTCCTTCCGGTGGAGACCAAACTCTAGAGCAAATAGACAAGCTGCCCGATGGCAGCGTTCAAAGGAAATCCCTCATGGGAGTTGTCTACGTTCCTTTAACAGATCGTGATAGTCAATGGCCTAGAAATCGTTGACTGTATTTCGTTGTGTTTATCATTTTAATTGTTGTTACTCTATTGATTGTTTTTTCTCATTTCAAAATATAACGATAATGAACTCTTTGTACAGAACGAATTTCCGTTAAGTTAACGATGATGTAAATGATAATTTATTTTTATTTATTCAATCGAATGTAACGTTTAGATAGCTAAACTCCCCGGTATCAATCGTAGATTTTTGATGTTAATTTTTATTAATAAAACATGCTCATCCGCTATCTTGTTTCGTACCCGAAACCTCTTTCGCAGATTACAAAACGCAACAATTCCACAACCGGCTCCGCTGTTTAGTTTATTTTTTACATTGCAGCATAGCGGTAGGCATTGATCACATACCGGAACTGGTCGAGACGTCCGTCAAAAACATATCGAAATCGAAGCAGGACCTCATCGAATCCGGCCGCATCGTGCTGGTCACCGGCGACGGCAGGCTCGGCTACCCCGATTACGCCCCCTACGACGCCATCCACGTCGGCGCCGCGGCGCCCGTCCTGCCCGAACCTCTCGTCGAACAACTCAAGGTAAGTCTTTCTACCAGCATGGCCTATTTCCTTCTCAGTTAATGAGGGATTTATTGGAGTGAATATAACGACTGGGGAGCATCGGATTTACATGAATTTGAATCCGATATCGAGATTTCGCCATAAAAATTTTGTTATCTAAATGCTGCGCTAATCACACGCAGGAATTCCACACACTACTCTGAACTCTACAGTCCACTCTACATTCTACTCTCTATTCTCTACACACTACTATCTACTCAATACTCTCTACACACTTCACTCTACTTTCTACTCTATAGTATATCTAAATTATGGCCAATATTAGCTCTTCCATCTCCCCTGTTTGTCAATATATACTCGAAATACGACCCAAAAACAACCCTTAATAACCTTTAATACAGCGATTTGAAGTGTTAGTACTTTGGGGCTGGATCAGTTCGAAGACTTGCCCATGTTCTGTTTGTTTTCAAGGAGGGCGGTCGATCAATCGTGCCTGTAGGCCCTTCGAGCGGAATTCAAAAAATGACTATAGTCGATAAGCGTTCGGATGGTTCGATAAAAACCAAAACGGGAATGAAAGTTGCTTTCGTACCGCTGACGGAAAGGGCTCAGCAATTTCGTCCATGGCGTTGAGCAAGTTTTATTCGTTAACGTTGAGTGTATGTAGTTTTTTTATTTACTTTTCGAGGAGGGCGGAAGATTGGTGGTGCCGGTCGGCCCGTCGTCGGGCTTCCAGCAAATGACGATTGTGGATAAACTTGCGGATGGTAGCATAAAGAAGAAGTACGGCATGTCCGTTTCTTACGTTCCCTTGACCGATAAAAAATCGCAGTGGGTTTGAGACGAGCGGTTTCGTTTGCGATTTGTAAATTATGTATTTAAGAGGCTTGTTATTTTGTGCATTAAAGTAGAAATCGAAGGGAAATTGTATTTATTGAATTGTTATCTAATATCCATTGTAACCGTATTCGCGGAAGGTTGGATTGGAAGATAACAGGTAAAAATTACAATTGAATTTCGAACAATCGGGAGTATTAGGTACAAATTCGAACGCTCGTACATTTATTTATTATTCATCGATTCAAATAGTGAGGTGACCGTCAACAGTTTCGACGCGTTTTGTAATTACATAGGAAAAATTGTGCTTTTAATTGCAAGAACTTGTCGCTTCGTTAGATAAGCAGAGTCAAACTCCAAATTGAT
This sequence comes from Phyllotreta striolata, assembly GCA_918026865.1. Taxonomy (NCBI): domain Eukaryota; kingdom Metazoa; phylum Arthropoda; class Insecta; order Coleoptera; family Chrysomelidae; genus Phyllotreta; species Phyllotreta striolata. The sequence goes on along the minus strand of OU900101.1, from coordinate 5,924,853 downwards.
TATTCGACAAAAAACCGCATTTACTAATAAGCGAAAATCGACTATCGAGCGAGCGTTAGTCGCGTAAAGTTTTAAAAAGATAATGGATATCATAACAGCCATCGGTAAGTATAAACATTTATGTAGTTTCGGTTGAACTTATTAGATAATGAAGGAGATAAGGAGGCGCGCGATGCGTTGTTAGAGAATTTGTTATAACGTGCAGTGGGGTTTTTAGATTGGTCGCAGAGATGCCTGCGATTGCTGAGGACGTGCTTGAGGACGTTTAGCGCCGAAAGACCGGCTACTACTCTAGCTCTGGTAATCAGTTTTTGCGTTACAGTACTGCCCTTTGTAACGGCTACTGCTTTAATGCCTTTGACGATTCTACTGGATATAGGAAACGCTTTATCTACCAAAGGTAACTCGCTTATTGTACATAGATGATATTGTGCGATCTAAAAGTTTATTTTCAGGTTTTTTCTACGTCGTTTATATGCTAGTTTTCCAACTATCCATTTTGGCTGTGATAATATTCGTTTTGTTCATACTGGCTTTCGCAATTGCAACAAGTGCGACCGTGATACACAGGCTAAAAATATTCTCGAAATAGATTTGTTTATGTACTTGCCAATTAGCTAGGTAATTTTAATTGCGACGAATTTGAAATGAATTACCATTTAATGTATTTTATAAATCAGATTTTAATAAATACAACATATACAATTAATAGACTTTAAAATACGCTATTTATAATATGCATTTTGATAGGTACAAATTAGTTTATACGCTTAATATTTTACAATTTATAATTCACATACAGTGTGACCACTGAGAATTTACAATCGCCCGGTGTATCAAATTATTTTCTAAAAATGTACTATATAATTATTAAAAATAGTCATAAAAGGCTTAAAAATATATTTAAATTTTTGTAAAACGTTCGGATTTTCGAATCCTACATTCTATATTTCTTGCAATAATTTTATATTTAAAATACTGAATTTCAAAAAGAACTTAACCTCATTTAAAAATTATGAAATTCCTCTCGAGATAAGGAAGATACACTGCAATAATTCCCCATAAAATAAGTTTGATACATCGGATTCCAGCACACTATTTACCAACATTACTTTTTACCATGTTTGTACACAAAAATGCATAAATAACATTTCGATACACACCTACCTCTCTCGCATACTCTTTGATCACCCTGTATATTCATTTATTTACATACCCCTCGTACACAAAAATCGAAATGTCATCAACACGCGACCAGCTCCTCCTTCTCCCGCCCATCCACGTCCTGCTCCCGTCCGCCGACGTTCTTCTCCCAACACTCCGCCTCCTTCTCACGAACCTCCACGTCCGCCACCTTCTTCTCTCGATTCTCCGCGTCTTTGGCCTCTTCCACGACCTTCTTCCTCGATCCCATCTCCCTAAACAGCTCGTCCTTCAATCCCGGCAGGAACTTCCCGATGCGCTCCCACGTCGCCGTCCACAAGGCGTTCTTCTGGCCGTCGGGCGCGTCGAACACGCCCGCCGCCTCCATCACCAGCAGCATGTTCTTCAGGCTCTCGGGCACGGCCTCCAGCAGCAACTCGCTGCCGTCGGCGTGCATGTAACCGTCCATCAGCTCGAGCACCGTCGACCACAGATCGGCGAAGCTCTGTAGCGACGACAGAGGCGCTAGATGGTGAAGGAACACCTTCGACAGCACGCCGGCGGCTCTTATGCGGGTTTCCTCCGTGGAGACGGCGTCTCTAGTACCGGCGGATTGCAGTAGATAATTCATTAGGGGAAATAGTACTCGTCGGAAACACTGCTCCCATTCTCGGGGCGTCAGCGTTTGGAGATCGTGCACCAGCAGAGCTCTTTGGAGGTAGGCGATGGCGCTCGTCCTGACCGTCCTGCGGACGTCGCAACACGATCGCGCGATGCCTTGTAGCAAAGGACACCATCCTTGCGTCCACAGGGAAGTTTCGCCGGAGATCTCGCCGCCTTCCTCCGCCCACCATTTGAATATCTGCGCGGTGCGCGTGTGCAACGTGTGCATCAAGTCGAGCAATTGTATGGGGACCTGGTGGTAGCCGCTGGGCAGGTCCTCGTCCTCGTCGCCGCCGCTGCTGTCCTCCTCTTGGCTGCCCGCCGGGCTTTTCGTCCTGCTTCTCCGCGCCGGCGGTCTTCGAACGTTCGGCTGGTGGTTGGCCGGAGGCGGCTTGAGGGCGGCCTCGACGAACGTCCGTACGCAGCGCACGCACACGTCGAAATTGTAGGGCGTGATGTGGGCGACGTCGCGCACCAGAAAGGCCAAGCTCTCGCAGCACTTGAGCATGCTGAGCGGATCGTGGGCCGAGAGATCGGCGTCGAGGCGCAGGTGATAGTGGACCGGTAGGGTTTGCTGGCGATTCTGGTGAGGCTGGAGATCGTCTTCGTCGCTGACGATGATCCATCCGCCCGTATTGGGCGTACCGACCGGAGAGGTGACCGCCGTAGCGGGACTTTGAGGTCTTTTGGCGGTTTCGTTCGTTCTATCGGCGCCTTCTTCGTGCTCCTTCGTCGATGTTTCTTCGTCGGATTTGGGTTCGTCTACTACAACAAACTTTAGAAGAGATACTCTTTGGATTTTGTTGTAAACTTACCGGTCAAAACGGGTCGGGGAGGCTTCGCGCCGGCTCCCACGCACTCCAACAACGCGAACACCACCGTCCAATCGGCCGTGGTGTGGATGTTTTGCGCCGACGTCTTCAGCATCTCGTACAAACCGAACGCCATTTGCCGGGAAATCCTCGCCAGCACGCCGCCTTTCAACAGCAACAGCAGCATGCGCAACGACTGCAACACCACGTGGCTCATTTCCTCGTTGCGCATCAGCCGCACGGCTATCCTCAATAGACCGACGACCGATCGCTCCAACAGGAACTGGTAGTCCATCAGCGATGAGTTCATGACCAAGGTGTAGACGTGGTCTCTGACGCGGTCCCATATGGTCATCACCCTGTCCCTGTTTTGGATGACGATTTTTACTAGTAATTCGAGGAAGAAGACCGTCACGTTTTCGTTGTAGTCGTACGACGAACCGTCTTGCACGTCCGGACCTCTGGATAATTCGATCAGGGTGTCGACCAGTTGGAAAAGAGCTTGTTGGTGGAGGAATTTCGAATCTGTGATCATCTGCTCTAAATTGCACTCTTTGATGCACTCTCTGGCTTTGTCTATTAAACTCTGTTCTTCCGGCGAAGGAATTTTGGATAAATTCTCCACGGATATCATGTAGGAGTACAGCGAGCTTAACAATCCGGTATCCTGTTTGGCGGCGCTCGGAGCATCTTTGTACACCAAACACAATTTACCGGACGGCTCAACGAAATCTTCAACCTCCACGAAGCTCTTGCTGAGCAAATCGTTGCTGTACAAAGCGAGCAGAAGATCGAAGAGATGCTTCCAACCTTCCCTCGTAGAGTTCCCGTGCTGGTGGATCAACATGAAAAGCGTCTTCAGAGCCAATTGAGCCTTACCGTTCGAACCGAATTGCACCACGACGGCCGTCTGCTTCTGATTGTTGTGGAACACGGTGAACTTCGACAAACTGACCAGCAACATGTCGAGATTCGAAGTCATATTGAGTACCGACGCTATCGAAGCGCATCGCTCGAAACCTGCAACATTTCAACGATCAAAAAAACGCTTCTAAAGCAAATCGAACGCCCTTCCGCTCACCTCGCACGACCTTCTTCTGGACGCCCTCGTTGTCCGCCCGCTCGTAGACGGAATTCAGGGCGGCCGCCAGCGGCCCGTACGCTATGCGAAACAATTCGGCGTCGTAGGCGCCGCCGTCGTCGCGCATGTAAACGCCGCCTTCGGGCGACCGGCCCTTCCGCAACAGCACCTTCCACAGGTAGTTGTCGCGCACGACGCCCGTCCGCTCCGACGGCATCACGATCTCCTCGCTTTTGATCGACGTGTAGATTTCGTCCAGCATCTCCTCCTCGAAGTCGTCGCCTTCGATAACAATGGAGAGTACAACGTGAGTTAATTGTGGCATTAATAGGAAATGGAGAAAATGAAAAATTTCACCAATGACTTTGTAAGAATACGGAATAGTGTAAGGTTCTTACCTCCATTCACGCCTTTCAGGTTCTTCTTGAAAGCGTTAGGCGACATGGGAGTTGTTTGTTTTTTGGCGTTTTCGTTGTGCTGGTCGACGTTTAGCATAATCACAGCGTACGCTAGGGTGAAAGCGGAATCCACGTCGGCGAAGGGTTCCCCGTTGCTTTTGTGCCAATGCTCGGCGAAATGTTCGAGGATCAACGAAATCGTGGGAGCCTCGCCTGGCAATCGAAACGTCTCCAAAAACGCCCGCAGCGCCTCGTCGATTCGGATCCCGGTGAAATCGAACGTGCTCACAAAAGCCTCGAGGATCTTCAGGTTCCCCCGATTGCTGATGTACTCGCCGATCATCGCCTTGTTCAACGCCGGATTCTCCCGCAGGAATCTCGCGATCTCCTCCACGTCGAGCTCCTGCTTCAAAACGCCGTGCTCCTGCAGGAACTGCACGCCCTTCTTCGGCTTCTGATTGAAATACTCCGTACCTGTATTATACAAAATTTATAATAATGCGCTTTATATTGATTGCGATACGCTCACCTTGAGGTAACCACTTTTTGATCGCCTTCTTCGCGGCCAACACCTTCTTATCGGGTACTTTAACACAACCTTTAATCCTCGTATTCTCTCCTATGTAACTACTAATCTCGTCGGTATCGGTACGATCTTTCGCTTCGTCGAATCTCTTTCCTATGCCATCGATTATGATCAGAAGCCCGTCGAGCGACAGCAAATGCTGGTGGTACACTCCCACGACGGTGGAAATTGATCGTTCGGCCAGGAGCTCGGTGAGCTCTTCGTACAAATTCGCGCAATACATGTCGCAATCGTAGTTCACGTAGAGCTCGGCGTGGAAGCCGGGCACCCGCCACAATTGCAACAGATTGTCCAAGGCGATCTCCTTGTGCTCGTAGCTCACTTTGTTCGATTCGCTGCGCATGATCTCCATGAGTTTCTTCAAGTAGCATTCCAATTGGTACTTCAAGTGGGCGCGTAGCGATTCGAACAGCAGAAACGATACTTGCAAGTTCGCTGCGAATATCGTCAGACGATCGGTGTTCATTAAAGCGAATAGATTCCTGCATAAATCGTCTTCGACTAGAGCCAGCAGTGTGCTGTATTTGCCTATGTTGTCTGCACTAATTTCGAACGCTACCGTGAGCAAACCGAGTCCTAAATGTATCATGACGTCCGTGTTCTGCTTGTCCAAAGGATTACAGAGGCTGATTAGGAATCTGAATAGTTCGCGTACGCAGGCTAAACCGTAAGGAGATAGATTGGTTTCCTGTTGGAATTGAGGCGTAAACCGAATACCCCTTTGATTGACGTAGTCTTGAAACGGTTCGTCGGTTTCTTTCTCCCCACTATCATCTAAATTAGAAGTTTCTGAATTCTTCATACTATCGTCTGTTGGAATGTCTATAGCAACGTCTGTATCAACATTTGGATTTGGACTAGAAGGCGTTGTAACACTAGCAGTTTCGTTATTACGAAGAATGGTACCTTGCATGTCTACTATGTCGGCCTGCGGGGTACTTTCGACGTTAGTTTCTTGCGGTTGTACTTTAACGGCCTCTTTGTTCTCCTTCTTCGAGTACTTTTTCCTCTTCGTTCTCGTCTGGTCGAGGTCGCCGGGCTGCATCCGCAATCGCTTGACGTAGGAGAGCTTCGGGTCCTCGGAGAATTGGGGCAGTCTCATGAATATCAATTGCACCATGTCCTTCAGGTAATGTTCGGCAGTTTTACGAAGCAGCTCCGACAGTCTCGTTTCGAAGCATATGCGAAAGCAGGACAGCATTATCTCGCAGAGGCTTTCGTTGGTCAAGGTGGAGCCCTCGGGGGAGAGTGTAAGAGTTCGCAGTACTTGCAGGATGCGCATCAGGACTACCCCGTCGGAGGATTGATCGGTGCCCACGAACCGGGCGTGAGTAACGGCATCTGCGATGGTGTGGATGGTCTGCGGAATGGATGTTTGTACGGGATCTAAAAGACCAGATACATCATCCATATGTTGGATTAAAACAGCTTAAATTGCTCACCCAAAAGGCCGTAAGAGAGGAACTTGTTAACAGCTGACAGCGCTAAGCTAGTAACAGGACCCGTAGTCTCTTCCGAACGGATGACGTTCAAAAAAGGGGCCAAAAACGTGTTGGGTTCAACGTATCCTAAATCGTTTACGTTGTGTAGAATGTCCCGCAGCTCTTGGAAGTTCCTCAGCAGCGCGTCGACGTCGTCGTCCTGATAAGAATGCGACGACCATTTGGGGCCCCTCTTCATGGCCGCCATCAAGTTCGATATTTCGCCTTTGACGACGAATATCCCATTCCCCGGTAGTGCCATCGTATTCATCGAAACAACCAAAACAAGTTAACATCTCAAAATAATTACACGATTCTCGAGTACCATAATTTTGACGTATCACATTTTTGTTTTTTTGACGTTTGTTGACTGACGTACACAAACTTGAAGGATATGTTGAGGTAGGTCGAATGTCTCTTGTGTCAAATGTCAAAGGACTTTTGCTGTTTCAACATTCAACCACCTTTCATAATGATTTTAAAAATACTCTTCATCTGGAAGTTATGCAACACCTTTTTCATTCAATTTTTATTTCAGCGTTACAATTTACAACATACGTACTCACTTATTTATTACAGTGTACAAAGGGGTATATAATACATTAGGATCGACTTGCGCATTATTCAGGAGTTGATAGTTAACAGGATTATTATTACTAGTTTTCGATAACACAATCCGTTGGTATTTCCCGTCCGGTTGAACTAAATAAAACTGTTGATCGTTGGGAATCCCCGAAACGGATGTGGCGACAGCGATGTTGGGATTTTCGTTATTTCCATTCTGCAAAGAGATGTAATACGTTCATAAATTAATTTGTTTAACGCTTAACTCTCTTAATTTATCTCTAATCAAATAAAATCGAACCTTACCTGCGGGGGTAAATAATTGACGACCGGTATCTCAGTCGAAGGATTGACTGTAATCGGATTTTCAGAGGTAGCAGGAGGAATGTACTTATTACTAATACCATCCTCTTTATTATTAGCATCGGGCCTGAAAGTCGTACTAACTTCATTATTCCTGCTACCGCTAGATCCGAATTGTGTTACTTCAACTTTATGAACATCAACATTACGATTCGTTCCATTTGGTAAATCTAAATTGTTCCAAGAGTTTCCCGATCGGAATCGTCCTTCGCGAAATCCATCGAAATTATTATTTGCGCTAGGATTGTAATTGGAGCTGGGCGTGCGCGCGTTAAAATCGTTCTCCCTATCTCCTCGCTGGCGGTTAAAATTTTCCGGCTCTTTCACAGGTAAATATTGCTGGGTCAATGAAGGGCTGAAATCGCCAGGTCCTCTATTTGGCAAACTTTGCGCATATTTACCGTTTAATTGCGTGAGTAATTGAGCCTCTTCTATCTTCCGAAGAAGCGCTTTCAGTTGCCGAATTTCATCAAATGTTGGAGCTTCCTGACTCGAAGTTCCAAGAGGTGATAAACTCTGTTTATTTGGAGCTCGATATGTTGCTTCTTGTTCTAAAATTTGTTTTTTTAAAGCTACTAAAGTTGCATGCGCTAATATTTGTTTTTTTAGCGCTGCATAATCGGAAATTAGCTCACTTGGAGTTCCATGAGGCGATAAACTTTGTTTATTTGGAGCTCCATAAGTTTCTTGCTCTAAGATTTGTTTATTTAGAACTTCATAAGTTGCTTGGGCTACGTTAATTAGCTGATTTGGGGTTCCATGGGGTACGAAATTTTGTTTATTTGGAGCTCCAAAAGTTGTTTGGTACGCTAATATTTGTTTATTTGGAGCCTCATAAGTCGCTTGGGGAGAGGATATTTGCTTATTTGGAGCTCCATAAGTTGTTTGAGGTGCCAAATTTTGTTTATTTGGTACTCCGTAAGTTGTTTGCGGTGCGAAAATTTGCCTATTTGGGGTTCCATAAATTGTTTGGGGTGCGGAAATTGCTGATGCAGGTCTAGGTGCTCTCAAATAAGGGTTTGGAAAGTTAGATAATTTAGATGGATTAGGTGGTTGGCGAAAGGTTGGTTCTAATGGTTCCGTGTTCACTGGTGGCCCGTAGATAGTTTGAGGGGTTCCATATCTAGTCGAAGGTGGTACTTGTCTTGTTCTTGAAGAATACTGCGATGGATGTTCACAAGATATATACTCCAAAATAAAAACTAACCATATTACAATCTGAAAAGATGTATAGAAAAAAATTAATGTTACATTTTGGTAAGAAACATTACCTAATGTATCTAATAATCGAATCACTTTGATTTTTCGTTTGGCTCGGATCTCGACTACCCGGTAATTACGTTTCTCATAAAAGTGCATAAGGCGCTGTGAACTTTGAAATATTAAAGGGAATAAATCGAGTTGAGTTCGCGAAAGGCTTTTTATCCATCGAGTCGACTCTAAACGAAATAAAAATATAAGAATATAAAAATATTTCTGAATAAAGTGTGATATACACGTCACTTTGCTCGTCTGGAGAATGTAAATCAAAGTACTCTATACGTCGAGTTTGAAATTCACGGTAGGGATTCCTCGTAAAATTCCAAAACACAGTAGAAAGCAGATATATAAATTTTTTGTTACTTTGTGCTTCTTTTCCAAGCATTTTGGCCGGGCGTTGTTCCATTATTAAAATAAATTCAACCAAAATGTTAGGTGCGAATAATTATAAACAAACCTAATTATTGTTTTCGATTGTGGTAGGTACATAAAATTTTTGTATTATTCAAATTAACTACATGCAAACTACCGCAAACCTAATAAATGTTTGCTATGTATTGTTCCATAGTTGATGTAGAATATTTGTTTTACTTTCTAATTAGCTTCGTACCCAAACATTGTTGTTTCAAATAATTACTAAATACGCGAAAATTCGTTATAAAATCCTTTTAGTTTGCATTTACACGCGTAATTTTTGTATGAAAAAAATAAAATAAAAATCACTCTCACCTTCTTCATTGCTAGAACCTCAAAAACCAACTAACCATCGAGCTATCCAATTAGGGATTTATATATGTGCAATCATTTTTTCGATTCGATTTGTATTCCACAAGAGACCCAAACGATCTTACGTGAGGCGGTCACACGTCTTCGTTTCGCATTGTTTGTTTATTTTTAAATTTAAACGCAGTCAATGGTTTTTGTTTTTGACCTATATAAAAATCGCTTTAACGCCAAAAGGTTTTCTGCAAAGCCTATCGAACATTTTCGGCGGGTGACATAATGAGCAAATGAAATTCGCGGTTTTGAAACGGATCTGTGCGTATAAAATATTCATGAAAATCGATGCAGCGTAATCGTAAGTGACAAGCTTGCTTCATAAAAAAAATATTTACGTTATGATAACGGGTAAAAGTTATCTTTTGTATCCACGTTGTTTTCACTACTCTCTTTGGTTAATGCGAAGAGAGTAAATTGCGCCTTTATATAAAAAAACTCAGTTGAAATATTAGGAGAATTTTCACTTTAATTCACGGTAATGTGGACACCAAATTGATCCCGATTTCTAGATTCTCTATAAGGAATCGAAATCGCCCCTTTCGGATTTATTTTGTATCGGACGCGTCGCAAAGAAAACACATTTTTTTTCACACAGACGAGATTAGCAGAATCCGAACGACATCCTACATTTTATATTATTATCACTTGCTTGAATCACTTCCTTTGGAGTCTTTCCAAGACTCCATTTAGGTTTGTGAAAAGGGAGAATGTACCACCCCTCGAGACTGCCATCAAACCGAGTGTAAAATATCTATCTCCTATACAGCTTTATCCATTCTTATTTAATAAAAGTAATATGTAGTAGCAATAATATAAGGGCGAATAACTCACTTTACCCGTGCATCCCAATGCAGTATGCTTGCTTTTAATCCCTTATTATTATATGAAGTTCTCAGTGCATAACATTACTACCCTTAACAATGGGGATTATAATTCAAGTTTGTACTTACAATGGTCCCTATTAATGACAACACGCATCCAAGTTTCGCATCTAATGAATATGCATTAACACGGCTTTACTGGCAAACATGTTAACATATATTAATAATTTCCTGAAATGTTCTACAAATTTCGTACCTATTACCGAAGCTTCAAAAAGTTGATTCGCTGCAGCTATGAACTTTAATTTAACGGTTTCAATGTGATTGTTCGTCATCGATTAATAATTTGTAATTTTAATAGGAAATATACAAGGTGTGGAAATTCGACTTAAGTAAATCTCGATGTTCGTAGCTAATATACAAAGCGATGCTTCTAAAGTGATAAAAAACATTTTACAGCGGTTTATATGTGGAAAAATTGCTTATGAATATCACGCCTAAAAATTAGTTAAGGTCTTCGTTTTTGAGCCACCGTGTATAAGGTGATTTTGAAATCGGACGGGCGCTTTCGAGCCGGAGTGGACGTCACAAAGTGCAACTTCTGTGATTGAAGTTTTAGTTTATCCTCGACGGATTAAACTGTGTGGGCTTCAAACATCATCAATGGAATGGTTCGAAACTTTATCAATCGCTTTTACACCGACGACGACGCTTGCAGGCCAGGAATTGTATATGGCAAATTAGTTTGACGAATGGCTCATTTATTTGTTGCACTCAGGTATTTATAGAAAATTATCACACCAAATTGCAGTTATATCTCTCTAAAACTCTTTAACGTTGACAAACTCTTTTCTTGATCTAAGTTCAAGAACATTTTAAAATACCAAATCCACTGTTTGCGACTTAACAAAAGGAAAAAAATCCTGTTTGTCTTTGTGCAAACAATACCTGTATCTGTACGGCGATAAGATATATCAAAATCAATAATCCATTCACGTCTCATCAATTATTGATGCCTCTCGAATTCTAATCCCAAAACTTATTACCGTGACTCTGATCTGTGCCTACATTTGCTACGGTTGATGGAACACGTCATTGCGGAAAAGTCATTTTACAATGCAGATCGAGATATTTTTATCATGCGTATAAAATAATGCAGTAGTGGAACATTCAAAAATATACCTAAACAATTCTAGACGAAAAAGAAAGTGCTATAACTCGTAATTAGTTATTTTTATAACACTCTGTAATAAAATTAATCACGTCTGTCGCGCGTATTTAGTTATTTCTTCGTTTCGTAATGTTTAATTGAAATTAAATATTCAGTTAACAACTTTATTATTTCAAAGAACGTGTCGCGGTTTTTAAAGAATTCGGCAATATCGACTTGCTCGTTACGCCGAGTAGAATTTTCCAGTCGAAATTCCACTCGAATTTCACCAAAATAAGTTCAAGAAAGGGCTCCTACAAAAATTTCTTCTGGTTCCAATGTTGAGATATTATTAGAATGTAGACTGGTAGACTCATCATGTTTGTGAATTGCGTAGATATTATAAGAATATAAGCTTGTTTTCCAATTTAGATTCATCATTGTTTTGATGTGGAAAGAGCGAACCTTTTAATATACCTACAGAGTAATCTGGGGTAGATTCTAAAATAATTAAAATTTCTATCAGAATCGTTCCAAGGTCCTGAAAATAATGCGAGTTTATATGAGTTTACTGGCGCTGTTTATTATGAACTGGCGGTTATATAAATCTGAAACTTTTCACAGGATTCTTGCGTACGCCGCCTATTTACTTTCAAATTTCTTAAATAACTTCGGGAGGAAGTTTAGCAATATTAATTAGGCATTACTATCTCCCCGCTTAAATTTATTCGTTAATAAAAGATATTTTTTACTGCATTCTTTGATTAAATATTTGACAACGAAATGTGTAGTTAGCGAGTTATTGAATTTATTTGGTTAGGATCGAAAATATTCGAGTAGAAAATTGTCAATGGTTAATTTTCGAATGGTAAAACTTTCCGAAACTCTAACGGGTCGACAATTAATCAAAAAACCAAATAAATAACTTGTTGAAGTCTCGCCAAATGAAGATTTATTAAACACGACAGGTGCCTAGGGCTGTTGGTAAAATATTAACGATATCAAACTTTTCCTGACTGATAGAAGTTAATTTAAAATTTTATAACTTTGCCGGATTGTTGGAAATTGATGGGTGAGGTGATTTCTACGTTTTCTAATTCGAACAATTCACTGTGAGATTATTCAATCGATTTTTCATTCGCAGAGAGAGCTCTTCTCGGCGTCGAGCGTCATTACACTCAATTTAATCAGTTAAAAATGCCATTTGTCTCGCTTCAAAATAGAAATAATTCAAGGAAACAGTGATTATGATCGCAATTGATTCTCCCGACATTCGAGTTAATTCCCGATCGGATGGCTCCTCGAACATTTTAGAGCGAAATTGACAAGAGTTTAATTAGTTTCATTTTCGAGTCGTAAACAAGTACTTTGCAAAGCAAATACGGAAAATGAATTCAATTAAGTCGAAGGGAAGGGTGTTTGGATCGACGAGTTAGTAACCATGGGAAGGCGCGTAAGGAAAAAAAAGATAATGCTTTCGGAATAATCGATTTTTCAGGAACGGATTTTCGAATAGGACCAAACTTATCTGATTTATAACACACATGAAGTTGGTTAACATTCATAATTGACAGTGTTATAACCCTGGGATTCACTCGAAATGGTAGATCTGTAGTGACATTTTCGTTATGAAATTATTCTTACTTTTTATACCATTGTTAATGTTTATTTAGACCAGTAAAATAAGCGAGTGGCGATAAACGCCTGTGGGATTTGAGCGACTGCACCGTAAACTTCTTTATATTTACTTTTATGAGCGTAATAACGCCCTAACTGAACGAAAATATATTCATATCTAATAATAAACGTGATAGGTACAACTGCCCGTGTGAATAAAATAAATATTAGACGACTTCTGTTGTAAGTGTATATTTTTTTAGGAAAGCAACGGGATTTTTTTTACCACTTTATACGTACGAACTTTTTACTTTGCCGGGTTTTTGGCGAGCGCGAAATTCTTGAAAAGAAAATCGAGTGAAATTTAATGAAGCAAATAATCCGTTAAATATTTAGTTTGCCACGAAAGGGATCCCGTGCAGCCTCCCGAAAGCGAAAGCAAACAATTCTTCTCTAATATCATTTATTTTCTCCAACTACAAAAGTCCGCTAAAATAAATAAGGCGTTAAGTAATCATGCCGGAAAATTCGCACAAGAAACCGCTTTCTGGATTTTACGAAATTAAGCGAAAATTTATGTACTGTGCCCAAAAAAATCTGCCTTTTTTCCCCGCTTTATAAATAGCCTATAGTTTGTTTACTCTAATTCAGCTATGACGTCAAAAGAAAAATTTTATATAACATTAAATATTTTATGAAAATATAATTGGAATTGATACCTGAAGTTTTGAGTATCTTTTAAAAGTTTTTAACAAGACAAGTCGGGACGTTCGAATGTAGGTAATCTTATACTAAAAGGATATATGGCATAACTGAGACGCTTGTTAGAGTCGCTTGTTATAGCAGTATTTATGTAAAATACCGGAAAAGCAAATAGTTCCTTATTGCCTTAATAAAGATAGGTAGCTATGTAAGCGCGTGTGGGCTGATAAAATTTTCCTTTGAATAGCTCGCATTTCCACGCTGATTAGGTATTAAAGCATGCGTATTTGTGTACTGGGTATTTTTTTCTCTCCTGCACGAATAAAGGGATATAAAGGGACGTTCGTTATCTAGGAGGAACTAAACGATAAAAAAATATAACTTAATTTTGTTAAGTAATTATAATTAATAATCCATCTTAGTCAAAATGAAGGCGGAAGTTCCCTAATAAAGTTTGTTGGAAATATTCATGAAGTTTTTAGTTAGATAGAATAATGGTTTTAAATTCTCGACTTATTAGATTATTTTAATTATTTTTTTTAATTATTAAAGTAGATTAAAATTAAAAAATGCATGATTCTCTTATTAAGCGCAAAGTTTATAATGAACTTTTCTTACTTACTTTGTCGTAATAATTTAATTTTGCAAAATTTGTAGGTATGAATAATTAAAAGTAACATGAATTTAATAAAGTCGGCAATAAACCGGAATTTTTCACGATAGGTACTTTGACCTTCGTTCTTTGGTATTAAAATGTCGCTACTTATAATAAAATGAAGATTTTAATAAATCCATATCTCGGTGTGCCGCGGGACAAAAATTTCTCATTTTAATCCGGCATTAAAAAACATGCTTTGCGATTCCGAATCCATTTCGCATTAAAAGAAATTTCATCTTCTACCTTGCCAACTAAATAAGATTCGTAGTCGAAAGTTTCTTACATTTTACGTGATAAAAAATTGTAATAAAGTACCTACTACAATTTTCATAAAGTTATTTTTATGAAATTGCGCAAGAATCGATTCAATTTTCTTATATTTCGAATTAACGCGTACTTAAAAAACTCCCATTAAATTTCTTAATCATTTTCCAACTTTCCATTCGAGCGTAGAATATCAAATATGAATCCGAGGTTGTGAAAATGCGTTGTATAAATTTACATAAAAAGGCAATTCGAGAATATTACACGGCAAGGAAAAACCATAATTTCCAAAAACTGTCCGCCTTTAAAACCTTTAAATTGAAAAAAAGCAAACGATACATTTTTAAAATTGTGTATCGAGTCGTATATTGCATTACGAGGCTTAAACGATACAAGTTATTTCGAATTACAATAATCTTTCAATAAAACAAAACGTGTGTAAATGGTAAAAAAAATTATTAAAAATATTTAAAATACATCAAATAGGTAGTACAATATACAGCAATAATGAGTAAAATTAATGCTAGTTAAGCCGATGCAGCATCATTTTGAAACCCCTTTCCTGCGATGGAGTTGTTTTGGGAGCAATACCGGATAAAACTCGACCAGTTACTGTCGGTTTTCAAAACGTTTCCGTTGCCAATTACGATTAAAAGGGCTTTAGCTCTTGTCAAGGCGACGTTGAATCGCTGGAAAATAAACCAAAAGATTTTATAAGTACAACAATCGATCTCGAGAAGCGCGATTGCGAGGAACTTAAACGTTAATTGGAAAATAAACGGGTAAAAATTAGAACGTCCCGACGAAATGGGTCGTTTAAAACAATCCCGTTTTGTCGTAATTCAGGAAACGAAATGTTCGGAAAAAATCCTTTTTATCTTCGTCATTTATTGCCTAATTAGTATTTTATTGAGTTACGCAGAATTTACGCAGGCTCCTAAGAGTTTGAGCAATCCTTTAGTAGTATACTGGTAAACATCAGAATTAAATAATATCTCAACATTACATAGTTATAAGGAAATGAAAAATGTAATTAATAATTTGCCACACAACGTTTACCCGCTATTCGCGTAATTAAAAAGCGAACAAAAATGCATAGTTACAGTGCAATAATCGAGTTAATTCCTTTACCAGAAATTTATTACTTTACTGTCTATGCGCGCGGAAAATTCATTCTAATACAAAGTAATATTAAAACTGCATTCGATGCAACTGCGCTTTTGTCTTGCTAAAGGACCTATCAGGGGAATTTCCATTACGCTTTGTTTTTATCATCGCGATAATGTGAGGTTTATAAAAAATTTACCTTGGGATTTTTCAGGAAACCCAACTGGCACTTTTTGTCGATTTCTTCGAATTTGTGGTTATTTTTAGAGCGCACCGTCGATATTATCACGATTAGTTTTTCTTTTCCTTGGAATTCTTCGACAGATCCGACTGACAAATAGCTCCATTTCTTCTTTACAGCCTTCCTCAATTTTTCTGCCTAAAAATATTAATTCTACATGTCTACAAATATGTTCCTAGTTCACTGTTTTTTACACACGATATTTTACCTGTTTTCTGTAAGGTGTAATGATGCCCACGTGTTCCTCCTTTATCGGATAGCCCTTCACTTTGTCGGCGAATATTTTTTCCAAATAACTCACGACTACTTCGATTTCTTGTACGTTAAAGAAGCTACAACAATTATACGAATTAATCAACTAATCAAAAGATTGCATTTTCCGAATTCATTTTCCGAGTCCGGCGATTTTTCCAGGATGGCAACGAAGTGATAATAATTTAAATGAACTCCAGGCGCCGGCGGCACCGCTGGTGGGCGAACTTCGGAATAGTTTGACGCTTTTTTTTTAATAACCGTCCATCTTACTTTGCATTTTGACGATCATTTAGATTATCTCATTTGTGAGAACGGAAAATGCGATCATCGTCAGTTTAAAATTCGACTAATTTCTTTTCGAAAATTGTCTATTTGATACAATTCATTCACTCTAATCTGGAGGCAACAGCGATGGGTTATGTTGGGTTAATTCGTCTTACCTAGGCGAGGTTTTTTCTCTAACATCTTCGCCTTCGACGTGATGGAATACAATCGGAAATTGCTCGTTTTTGAGATGCTGCCATCCGACGAACAGATCGGCAAAATCATTTCCAGCGGCGATTAATTGACCGCAATAGAACAACTCGTTGGGCACCGTCAATATGGTCCTGTGCGATCTGTAATTCCTGACCAGTTGTGTGACGAATCGATTGTCGTAGGATTCATCCGATTTATTCCTCGCGTATACGTCGCAGGTGTTTATCAATCTCTCCAGCAAAGATACCCCTGAAATTATATACGGAATTTAAAATAGATCGATTCGAGTTCGAGCACCCACCGTATCCGCAATGTCTTGCGAAACCCGATTGCACAACAGGTCCCAATTGCTTCGGATCGCCGGCCAATACGATCTGGCCAGTTAATTTACCGGGCGATTGTGCGTTAGATAAGATCCCGGCTATAGGTATTAGAGTTTGGGTCTCCGTCGAGTATCCGCTCTCGTCGATAAAGACGTGAGTAAAGTGGCCCATGGGAGTTCCGCCATTTACCAACCTTAAATTAAATTCGACCGTTGTGAAAACCTACGCGAGATGCACCAAAGTGAATTTACCTCGCAGCCGTGACGATGGTTGTAATTAGTATTCTATAGTTCAGCAATTCCTCCATCGCGGGTATGTAAAACGTGCCGTCTTTCGAGACGTTGATAATTTCGTCCAAACGTTTGTATCTTCTTTCCAGCGCCGATGCGTAGAATCTTCCCAGCAACCTGAACAAGTTGCTCTTGGGGATGATGTCCATTAATCGAACTGCTATTTCATTAGCGGCCGAATTGGACGGAGCGCATAATAGTATCTTGCTGTTCGGGTAATTCCTCCATATCTGTAATTGCAGTAACGTAGATAAGAGTTTATTAGAGCTCGGCGCTCCCATTAAATCTCCCAATTGAAGTTCCCGCCGGATTAAAACATTTTTGTCGGATCTTATCAATTCTTGTTTTGGGGGTTAATGGTGCACCGTTGTGTTATTAACGGGAATTTGTATACCTGATAGGCGGCTTCCACGACTACGACGGTTTTTCCCGTGCCGGGCGGGCCGAATATCACGAAAGGGAAATTTTTATGAGGCAGGATGCTCTTCACCGCCGTTCGCTGTTCTTCGTTCAACACTGTGTTAGCGAAACTAATACTAGATAAAAGAGCGGCCGGTTAAATTCGAATAAAATATGAATTAAAAGTGCTTACTCTACATCGGAGTTGAGTAATATAGTTTCGCCTCTACTGGGAAACAGGCTGGGGACGATCTGGTGAGCTTCCGCCAGCAGAAGAGCTTGTTTCTCCGCTCTGATCGATCGCCGGTTGAACGCGAACTCGATGAAGTAATGTTTGTTCTTTAAATATATATCATCGAATCTAAAATTTGCTCGATTACCCCAACTTACTACTAGTAAATTGATAATAATTACTTTCGATGTAAGCCTACGTGAATCACTTCCTCCATGACGTGGTGAACGTACCCTTCGTATTTGATTTTGGCGTGTTTGTTTTCTTTCACGTAAATTCTATCGAATACCAAAATGGAAGGCCTGTCTTCAGCCAAACCTGGTACCTATATAATCAAGCGAATAAGTATACAGGGTGAGTCATTCTCAACACTTACATTCAAGCTGTACAATCGCGAGCCTCTGATAGCGTGCAATGGCGTCAAGAGGTCGTAATTCTTCATGTTGATGCACATTTGGTTTTCTTCGATGTGAAGCAGTTTCGCCATGTTGTCGTGGTAATTTTCTTTGGTGACGGGCGGGCAAACGTTGAGGAGCATCGAAAAGTGCGAGAAAAATGGTCTCGCGGCGGCGCCTTCTTCGATGAATTGCGGACACCTTCTGATTATGTCTTCGAATATTTTTTTCATGTCTTTGGGAATCTTGTATTGTTGCAACGGGAAGGCTTCCGTGTACGAGGATTGACTGATGGAAAATTTAAATTGCGGAATGGAACAATTTGGTGAATATCTTTAAAGATACTTACACGAAGGGCTTTTCGCCGGGAATTATCGCATCTTCGGCGAATATGTAATCGACGTTCGGTTTGTTGTTTACGTATTCCGATTCCGGTTTCAAAGAGGACAACTCCGATGTGATTTCGAAAGCCTGTAAAATCCAGCAATTACCTACTCATGCACGACATTTTTCCTTATGATATCTACTCGTACAATTTCTTTTAGATGGTAAGTTTTCTTGCCGCTCTCTCGATCTTCGGTTACGATGATAACGGGATAGTTGAAAGTCCTGCTGTTCTCGAAATACGCGTACGCTTTGATGTCGACGGATCTGTCCGGTTCGATTAAAACGCCTTTCTCGAATTCCTCTTGCAAGCAAACTTCTTTGATTAGGGAATTGACGACGATAACGTCCGTAAAATTCAGCGGGTTGTTCGATTTATTGGTTAGTCTAAGTACCAGGTTGATGTGCACCTGGATTGGGTAATTTACGATCAAATGTTTGCCCTGTGGTTGTATTATTTGCATAGCGACATCCTCTGATAATTCAAGTTTGCTCCTGAAATAATAGCATTTGTATAAAGTTTGTTTTATGATAATTTTCTAGTGAACTTACTTATCGACGACGTATTGAACACGAATTTTATGGCTTTCTGTTTCAACGTGGTTGTTTAGAGCTTCTTGATCTTTGTACTCGAAATCGCACAGTAAACATTTATTTTCGGTGATGAATTTTTTTCCAGTTAATTTGTCTGTAAATTAAGGTGTAATTTATTTTAACAAAGGATTTGTAATAATTCCGATTTACCTTGCGAACATTTTTTTAGATAGTCGATCCATTTGGTATCGAAAATTATATTCGTTTTCGTGTATTTTCTTACGTACCAGTTGACCCATAATTCCAATTTGAAATTGCGAAAAGGCAATTTTTTCACCTTGTAGTAATTATTTTGGTAGAAATTGCTAACTTGTTCCGTTTTAGCTTTGTAATTTTGGATGATATTCGCTTCCAGTAGCTCGATTATAAAATTTTCTGAAAGTACAAGATATACTTGGCAACTCAGCGCATAATACAATGTAGGTAATTTAACGGTAACATTTGAACGGAAATGTAGTAGGCATATCATATTACTAATAGAATAAAGTAGCGGTTAGTAAAATATGTAGATGCACTAGAAACACGTGGAAAAAGAAATAAAATATTATTTTTTTTAATCCCACTTAAATAAAGAATAGGACCTAACTAACAAAAGCACAAGAAAAAAGTTCATTAGCAACCAATAAAGCAACAAAAATACTTTCTAATACATACCTAAAACACAAAGGTTTTCAGCCATATTGAAAATTCAACTGCACTCATAAATCACCAATATGTATTTATATTAAGATAAAAATGATTCCGTAAATCACCCAAGTCAAGTACCGATATTTCTGTGAATTATCCGAGTGAACAAATTTTATCAACTCAAATCATATGTGAAGTGTACTACTTACAAGTAGGAACAGAAAAGGTTACGGTTCTTTTCGAATATCGCTTGGTTTGCATTTCTTGGTTTAAAGATGGGAGATAATTTTCAAAATTGCAAATAAGGATTCTTTTGTTTATAATAGATTGTCATAAATTTACAGATAATAGATAATAGATTACATTTTATATACTTACATACAAAATTATCGCAAGTAGTTCAAGTATTGTACGAATTCCAGGAATTGTTTATATATTTTTATTGATAGTAACGATATCGTTATCGTTACTTTTTAAATATGTTGCTATACAATTATTTTGACTGTTAAAATATTCGTTATATTCTAACTCTATTGTTTAATTAGAATTGAAAACTATATGGAGATATCTTTTAAAAAGTTAACGAAATTTTTTTTACTTCAACGACATTTTCAAGGAAAACAATAAGCGAACTTCAATAATTTAAACCGTATGTTATTTTTTTTAAATTGCCTACTGCCTTATTATTTTACAATTTCAATTAATATTTCACATCTGTAGATATTCTACTACATATTTTGACATAATGTTTGACCACCCTGTAACTTTAGCCTCCTTATTGGCTTCCTCAAAAACAACCCTCTGAATAGACTCGGTACTAACAGACATTGTCGTATAATTAATTTAGAAAGGAAGAAAAAAAAAATTCGTATTCATTGCGCCACACACCGATTCCCATGGCAACTCCAATGGAGACGAATGCGAACAATTATGGGAATGTCGGGATAAAATTCCCGTTTTTAATCTTCGTTTTATTGTGGCCGAGAACGGAAATTTTACTACTAAGATGAATTTAGCCAAATTGATCCGGGCGTATTTTATTGGAATGGATTTTTTTTACCTCCTAGAGTGTCTCCATTCGCCAAGAGAACGGAGACGATTTGATTTACCAATTTTAGGATTTACAATAACGGATGCCGAAGGAATCGATATCGCCGAATACGAGAAACTTTTTTAGCGTGTAACTGCGGATCGCACTGTTAATTAATTTCCGATCTATATTTAGAAACGAGGAATAAATTTATATTAGAAAGACCCGCGGTGCGCGCTTTTCCCAGCATAAAAAAAAATAATGGGAACACGTGCTGAACGAGAGAATGAATCGGAAAGCGGAAAGTATGGAAATGAAATAAAGCCAAACAAACCGAACTCTGTTTTCTTTGAGCACTCAAAATCGAATTTCTTGACCGGAAATAAGTCGATCCATTAGCTTTTTGATTAATTAATAATTAATGTAGAATTTCGAGTTGGTTCTTCATTGAGAACATAAGAAATAAATATGCATTTGAATTGGGAATGTCGATCTGTCGTTAACAAGTTTTAATAACACCGATTTACTAATATAATGTTTGTGTTAATAGTCCACAGTTAATTTTATAGTATCTACTTACAAAGCTATACTCGCAATTGTTCTTCATACAAACACAGAGGCACTTATAATACCTTCCAGCTAAATTTAGAACGTCTTAAAAGTAGGTTAAGCAGAACTTCCATTAGTAAGACGATTTTAGCGAGTTATGAATAAAATATTGTTTGCGGAGGTAAAGGAAAGGTTTTGCCACGGCGAATAATGCAATTAGTAAATTTTAGTTCCTTTTCGTCGCAACTTAAGATACATCGGAGGAAGAAATTTAAACGTTTCGTCGCCGTTCAAGCTTACTAACTTTACCTGTAAGCGTAATGCAGTTGAAATTATTATTTATATTACATTCGCCTAAGTTGGAAAAAGCTTCTCGCGTAAATCACTTCCGGGCGTGGGTGTTTTTGATAAGTTTTATTCATCGCTTATCAACGAAACGTCGCGCTTGTGAAGGAGCGAAAAGCCGGATTTGGAAGTCCTTACATGAATAGGAATATCAAAATGAAAAACGTGCTAGAAGTTTATTCGTGTCTTAAAATTAGCACAAATATTCGAGAAATACACCGCTTAATTTATCCCTATAAGGGATATCCGCCGATAATATGCTATAAAAAGGCGGCACTTGAACACAGCGTTTTAAACAGTTATTTTTCATTCCGCTTCGTTAGCTGGCCTTTTCGTCTTCAAAGCGGAATAATTACCAAAGTTCGCCATTATTCGAATTCGCAACAAAGACCGCCGTGAAGTCGGAACACGTAACAATGTAGCAACATTTTGGCGGGCCGTTAATTGTCAAACATTTTTAATAATCCAATTTTCCAAAGTTTTAATTACATTCTGCGACCGATGTTAAATCGAGCGGAACGTTTCGGTACAAGTCGCGGAAAATGGCGTTTCTTATAAGTACAGCAAGGCGAAATGAGCCGGAAAAACCGAATTATTAAAGGCCATCCTGAAGAAATTTAGAATATATACAGTGTGTCTCATACAGAACACCCTGTATATAAACAATTCGAACCTTTTTCCAAGTATAACAAAATGAATAACCCTTATAAAAATGTATTAGGAATCATACACTTTACTCGTGCAAACAAAACCTGTCTAAAAAGGCACTAATGTATCAATCAAAAAATAAATTACATGTCCGTCATGCATATATTTATTATTTTTCGATTATACATTATATAAGTAGAAAATTTATCACCTGATTTTGACGTTTCATTCAATTGCGTACGTGATTCCCGCATGCGAACTTCATGGTTTCGTTATTTATTTTGTAATTGTAATTAACTTTGTTATATGTTCAAATGGAACTAATTATTTTAGTGTTTAAACGGCGGAATAATAAATTGTTTGCGTGCATGATTGATTAAATTTCAATACGAACAGAAGTCTTGTAATGAAAGCATTATTATAAAATGAATGCAAATAGTATTACTGTTAGGTTCAATTCGCGTTTCATCCACTAAAACAAATCGGTCGTTGTCCATAAATCATTAATCGCAAATCTAAATTATTTCAAGTTTACTGAGCAAACGGATTAACAGAATTCGAATATTTTTTACCAGAATTACACTTACGTATTATAGAACATGTGGCTAAAATGGTCGTCGACAGGGGTTGTCCGCAAGGGGGCGTTCTCTCGCCCACGTTGTGGAACCTAGTAATCGACGAACTCATAACCCTATTAAACGGTGAGGGCTTTCTAGCAATTGGGTATGCCGATGATATCGTTGTCCTTGTTGTTGGAAGGCATATCACCGTCCTCAGGGACCTAATGCAAAGGGCCCTGAATAGGGTACAGGGGTGGTGCAACGAGCACGGACTTGCAGTGAATCCTGCCAAGGCTGAGGTAGTTGCCTTCACCAAAAGGAGAGGTATAAGACCGGAGGGTCTGCACCTTGGCGGAATACCACTTCCAGTGGTCGAACAGGTGAAATATCTAGGGGTGATCCTGGATAAGTCACTGACATGGAAGGCCCATCTTGATAGTCGCCTAGACAAGGTGACTAACACGTACTGGGCCTGTAGGAGAGCCATCGGTCTGAAGTGGGGACTAACCCCAAAGACGATCATGTGGTTCTATAAAGTGATCATGCTGCCTATGCTCACATACGCGGCTCTGGTCTGGTGGCCGAGGGTAACCCTGGCCACGGCTAGAACGCAACTGACACGCCTTCAAAGGGTGGTCAGTTTGGGAGCAACTGGCTGCATGAAGACTACACCAACTGCTGCGATGGAGGTGATTCTTGGACTTCGGCCACTTCACTATGTGATTGAGGCCGAGGCTGGGAGGGCACTCCTGCGTTTGAAAAGTTTGGGATACGTGCGAAGTGAGGAAGGGTGCAGGCACGTCAAGAAGCTTAGGCTCCTGGGAGATGTCCCAGTCTTGGCTCGAGCGGCAGACGTTTGCCTGCGCAGGTACTCCTTTTCAACTCCCTATATGGTGAAGATCCGGAATAGAGAATTCTGGGAAAGAGAGGGAAATTCACAGCCTCATGGGATCGTCTGGTACACAGATGGCTCATGCTCCAGTAATGGGGCTGGGGCGGGAATTTACTCTAGGAACCCAAAGACACAAGTTTGTGTCCCCTTGGGCAAGGGGGTATCTGCATATCAGGCTGAGGTATACGCTATCTTGGAATGTGCGCAGATGAACCTAGACAGAGGTTATGTGAACCGTCACATAACCATATACACCGACAGCCAGGCGGCAATCAGGGCCCTGAGTGGGTATACCATCAACTCTGAGCTCGCTGCTGAATGTCGGGGACGGCTCGCTGACTTAGCGAGGCGGAATGTAGTGCGGCTAGAATGGATTCCGGCCCACTCTGGTTTTGAGGGCAACGAGAGGGCGGATGCGCTGGCTGTGGAGGGGACGGCAACTCCTTTCAGTGGCCCGGGCCCGACCCTGGGCCTTACAAAACAAATGATTCGTAAAGAGGCGGGAGTTTGGCTGAGAAATCAGCATCTCGCTTATTGGAGTGCTCTGCATGGTCTTAGGCAATCCAAGCTCCTTCTTAGGGGCTGGACTGATGGACATGCTAGGGCAGCTGTGGAACTATCAAGGAGTAGGTTAAAAAAGATAGCAGGACTCCTAACGGGGCACTGTTGTCTGAGAAAACACCTCTATAACCTAGGTTTAGAGGAAAGTCCCCTTTGCAGGGGCTGTGGCATGGCTGATGAAACATCGGACCATGTTCTTCTGGAGTGTCAGAAGTGGGCTGTGCTACGCAGGCGAACCTTTGGGGTCCCTGTTATGGCCCCTGGAGACACAAATAGGCATCCATTGAAAAGGACTGAGGCCTTCATCGAGGGACTCGGCTTCATGGATGCATAAGCAGCAGGAATGGCACAATGGGCCCGCTAGAGGCCTCAGTGCCTGAGCCTTGGCTTGAGCTGTCTCGGCCAAGGTTCGCCTGAAGTAGTAGTAGTAGTAGTAGTACGTATTATACGGATCAGCTTGTATATTACAAATCCCCTGAAATTCAAGATATTAGAGTAATATACCCCTTGTCATGTTCAGATAACACTCCAATATGCCAAACTAATAGGATTAGATAGAGGTTTCCGTTTTGCCAAGTTGACGTGATAACGGCGCAACCGCACCCGCAAATATTTAGTTAAAAGAGCAGTTTAGTGCGTTTTTAATCCGGCTAAAAGGAAACCTATTTTCGAACGAAAAATTTTCAATACGGAGTTAATTTCTGCGAAATGCGATCGGCATCGGAACGCTAGGCTTTCGACGAAAGAAATTTGAAATTGAGTAACGAATTTATTCGGGCATTAAACGCGAAACGAGGATTTTATTAAGGTATATAACGCGCCGGAGAATCTTTTCGACACGTCTCTATCCTCCGTCGTACTCCTCTCGGATCCTTCCTTTGATTTTAATAGAAAACAAACGCTGCGAGGGAAATCATTTTCCTGATATATTCTATTTGTGCAGCTGACGTTTTAATAGGCCATCTCTTTGATACCATTTCCTTTATGTAATAAGTAAATTGTGAAAATGTGGGCACTTTTGTTTAGTTTTTAACTGCAACTGTCAGGTAGATGGCTGTTTTACTAGTTTAATAGATATAAATATTACATAATTATCTATTCTCTGGTGGATATATAAGCATACCGGAATTAATAGGTATAATAAGGCTTTTAGGAGTTACAGGAATACCGGTAACAAAGCTAATTAAGATGCTTCAAAATGCTTTGTAATCATATTTGTGAATTATCTATAATTAGACCTTTGTTAGTTCAATAGGAGTAACTTTGTTTGTTTAGTGTATTTCTGCAATATATAGACATATTTAACGTTCGAAAATAGCTTGTCTGTACATGTATTCGATTAGTAAATTAAAGTTTTTATTCAAGCGAGTTTATCCAGCAAATTTGATGCAAAGCCGAATTTACTTAAGCGGTCCAAAACACCATTCTCGGCATGTATTTTCTCATCGAACGCTCTTTTATTGATACTCTATCCGCGTACATATTTTCTCTTTCGCAAAAACACACATAAAATTCGCGCGTTCTACGTTTATAGCGCTGCTATCGCACGAACGGGACGCGTTCAGTAACATCCCTCGACGTATTCCAAATTGTTTCCAGAAGCGCAATGCTCCCAGTAGGAACCCCACGCGTCGTAACCGACCGAGGACAGCTGCTTGGTGTCCTTGTAAATCTTCATCGCACAGGCGATATCGTCGCCGATGAAATCGTCCCGGAACGAACTGCAACTCGCCTCGCATTCGCGACCAGGACGCTCGTAGGGCGAGCACCTGCAACGATTTAGATTGTTAAACCAATGCGTTAGATGAATTTTATTACTCTAATGCCCGATTTCACCAACATGTTGTTAGGTACTTCCTAACTAGGTAATTCCTAAGGTAGGAATTACTTAAATCGAATACTTACCTAAATCGAGTTTCACCAACATTAGAAATCCCTTACTAAGAAATACCTAGGTAAAAATTTGATTTTGACAATTTTTTGAATTTTATTAGTAGCATTGGCTAATTTTGACGTGTAAACCGAATAAGCGGAGATCGAAATTGAATATGTTGAGAGAAAAGAAGAGATGTTGATGATCCGGGCCATCTTTAAACTATGTTAGTTATATTTAAATCTGCTAAAGATGTAGTCTGTACATTAATAGAAAAATAACCTTTTCAATTTGTAAAATATTTCTACATCTTCTTCTCCAGGACTATGGATCTTTACATGCATGTGTATGGTCAATAGTTCCAAAAACTTCCTGTGTATCAAATTAAAAATCATCTTTTATTCTTTCTGATATTTGTAATGCCGTATTTTTATATACCGAAAAAGTCGAAAAAAAAATCAGTTTCGTCCAGTTTCTAAGAACTCTCCTCCCATTTTAAATTTTCATCTAAAGGGTGTAAAGACAGTCAAGACTTAAGTCACATGAAATCACATGAAAAGTATGGTTAAGTATTTCCTAAATGTTTTAGGCAAGCCCAGTGAGCTGTCCTAACTTTAGGCATTTCCTTTTACTTTTAGGTATTACTTAGTGCATGGTGAAACGCAATTTGTAGTTAGGAATTCCTAAATCCGGTTTAGGTATTACCTAACTTTAGAAACGGGTTGGTGAAATCGGGCATTAATGATAGAAAATGAACTTACCACACGTGCTCGTCGATTTGGAATACACCGTGCCGCCCGGTTTTGTAATCAATTTTTCCGGAATCGCCGCCGGATTCCCGGCTAGCGATGCAGACGAACGTCGGTATTTGCTCGTCGGGCACGCCGTGTTTCGCCAGCTCGCGGGCCAGTTGACACCGTTCGAACACCTTCGCATCGGATTGGGAATCCCACAGGAACGCGGCGATCGCGTACAGAAAAATCGCCGATTTCATGATTTCCGCTCGACGGATTCCGCTCTACTAACGAAGGGAAAATAACCGGTCGGAATTAATTCGCGGATGCCGCTGATTGGATTCCGCGAAGCCGCGGTTTTCCTTCCTTTTGGATATATCGTTTAATGATAATTCTTGAACGCGTTTTAATTTTTATAGCGTTATCAAATAATCATCAAAAAATTTTGGGTAGGTACATACGCTGGATTAAACGATTATTGATAAAGCCTAATGAGTAGGTAGGATTTCGTTAAATCGAATTTTAAAAACCGGACCGGTTTTCGCCGAAATTAGCGGCGTCGCGATATTTTCGACGCGTCGCGACGGAATTTATTTCTCCGGGTCCGTGACTGAACTCCGGGCGAATTTTCGACGTAGTAACGTCGCTAATTGGCTTTTGCCTTTCGGCCAACTTAACTTTCTTCATAACTTTTCTCACTATTTTGCTCTTTGACGAAATGCGAGGCGACTTGTTAAATTACGTTAGGAACGGGTACAATGTAATTTAAGGGAATTGACGATGATAATGGGCCGGATTTCGTTAAGGGTGCGCGATTTTGTATCGCAATTAATGTCTCGAATATAAAGCTGCTTTGTTAGAAGAGATAATGTTCATTAGATTAAAGCTACTATTTATTCTATACACAACTTCTATTATTTTTCCTCTGTATTATGAAGACTTTTGCGTTGTAATTTCAAATTCAATTACTAAAAAGCTAGCTGTTTATTTATGAACATTGTTCAATTATAATGAATGACAGGATCAGGTTTCCTCGGTGACATATTTATTTCCATTTCGCAGCGTAGATACTGGAACTATCGACTGTCGTGAGTTGTCCCTGGAATTGTCATGATTCCTATTTCGCTGCAATACACAAAAATATTGACTCTGCTTTGTCCTTAAGCGACTTGTTTACATTTGGGATCTTGTTTTGACGTGCCGAGATGCTATTTCTCCTCCGCTTAAACGGAGTATTTGACAACCGTTCGTGTTTATTTTGAGGATTCGATGTTGTTTTCGTATTTGAATTGCGATCCGGGCTCGAAATTTTCCTACCGATGGCTGCGTAATATTTTAAAACTATCGGGGATAATTGAATTAGAATTCAATCTGGTATCTAGCTGGGATGTTTAGGCAAATTCCGCATTAGCATCTCGTTTGAAAATCAATTGTATTGTAGTAAAGGGAAGAATTAATTTCGAGTTTCATTAACTATTAGAACCTTTTTAAACCTCGCACGCTTCGCGAGCTCTGTTTTACTCGATTTATTATCGTTTCTTTACAATGAACTAAATTAATTTCGAGTTAGGAAATTGGATAAAATTCAATAAAAGAGCATTTCGGAACGGAAAGTAAATGAATCGACCGCATTCGGCCATCGGGGATAATATTAAAATGCTCCAAACTTTCTCGAGCACCACCTAAAAATTAAATACATCGAGGGAAATATTGTCGGAGTTTGATGAAAAAAGTTGCTCGACGTGAATCCGTCTGCTCGTTTTCGCGTTTCTAAACGTATCGAAAACTTTCCTCTCTCCTTTTTTTTTTCTAATAGATCCACGTCGATCACGCCGAAAATACATCGAACTGATTAAAATATTTATTCGAGGCGAGCTAATTTGAAAATTATAAGTATCAACAATTTTTTATGCCCGCTGGTAAAGTTTTATTACCGCAAATCTGCCTCTTCGACGACGAATAAATTTCTAAAATTAGATTCGATTCAATTGGACTGCTTCGGATTGCAAGGCTGCGAAGCCCTTTGATTTGCCCTGGCAATAATGAGACACATCGCAGGGGTTTCGGAAAAATGACGAATCAGAAACCACAGCAAATTATTTTTAATAGATATCTATTATTCATAGAAAACTTTCCATTCGTAAAAATCTTATGAAGGTCCAATAAAATACATGGTGAATAACTAACTAGGAGCACCTCTAAGATAACCGTAGATTACAGTAGAGGATGTTCATGTGTAAAGTTTATTTTATTGTCACAGTAAACGTTAATTCTAGTTACGAAAAAAGTGGATTTAATATATTATAGTATCGATTTTCTGCCAAAAACTATACCCAAAAAAAATCCTGAGGATATGTCCTCGAGCTCCGCGCCCTTATACACTCGAAATCCAATTTTGTTCTTCAATTTTTCTCGTTTCTATCGTTCGCGAACTTAATATTTGCGCGATTTATCCCGACGGAGTTCGAGTCGAATCAGACGTAATTTTATACTTTACTCCCCGCGTCTCCGCGAATTATTATTTATTGTTAATGAACACAAAATGAGTAATTAGAGGGAATTCATACGCCTTAATCTCGTCTATCCTTCTATTCCCAGCGGTTATTTTGTCGGTTTTAGCGTTCACTCATGCAGGAAGATGGCTGGTTTGACTATAAGTGTGCGTGTAATTAATACCCTGGAATTCCGGTTGTTAAATGGAATGTACATTACAAACGATACACCCACAAGTTATTATAAATCAGCCGTAGAAGTGGAAAAGGACAATTTATGGGTATAATCGTATTTGGCGATAACGGTTCCTTCCAGATACACCCATAAGTGATATGTTTTTTTTTAATTTAACCACTTGTTATATATTTTACTTTACAACCAAATTCAATTAACAAAAAACGAATTTTATTTTATCCATTTTATACGAAGGATTATTGGAATTGGCCGTTTGGAAATTTATATGCATATTAGATTTTTTGCGGTAGCGTTCGGTCCTTTTTTTGTACAAATAAATGTTCCATTTGTATTGATACACTGTTGAATTTCCCGGAGCGCACGATTTCTATTTCCACAGTCTTTCAACAGGAGATATTTATTTAGATTTGCGGAATTGGTCTTTTATTATGAATTGTTTGGTTTAGATGCGACCGCTTCGAAAAAAATAAAGGGAATTTTGATTGATAACGTTCGCTCCCCAATAAATTCCCAATTTTTCTGCGATATATAATAGAAAATCGCGATCAAAGAAGTCGCTTTGTACTTACAATAATGGATCGTTCAATAAATTGGCGCGATGGAAAAGGACTTTGTGCGCGAAAATTGTAATTTCGGTGTAAATACCGCTTCCAATTACCGGCAGGAAGACAACGATTTGGGTTGCACTTAAACATCATTAAGCAACAGAGCTTAATGTAAACTAGGAAGAGTCTGGACCGTGAAATCTGATACCGCTTAATTAAAACAACTATATTAATTAACCTTGGAGTTAATTAACTCGTAATTTAGAGTGGCAAATGTGAAATTGTCAAATTAAATGTTAGCCACTTGTAAATTACTAAAATATCGATCAAATCGAATTATAAACATTTATGCGTATATTTTGGCAATTTCGATACCTTCTGCATACTTCTGCATGCTTCAAAATAATCTATGGCTTTATATAAGTAGACTAATTTAGAGCGGTATAAAAGTCTGGTCGTAATTCGAATTTTTAGTGCCCACTAATTCATTTAAACTCCGCAAAGTCTGGCAATGACAAATATGATGAGCCAAAACAATAAATTCGAGGAATATCTTGAACGTTCCTGTCCCGACTAACTCATTTTTATAATGGATGAAGGTACAATCTGCCGGCGTCAGGATATAATGAAGGGCCCCCGACGTGAGCCTCGTATAAAAAATCATATTTTCCTGTATCGATTCGCGTCAAAGAGAATTGTTTTTTTCCGCCAAACCGACGGCCATTAATTCCCGAATTCCCGATCTGCAACACTTGCTTATGCGGAACGAGTATTTTCCCACGAGTCCGAAAATAGCACCCCGGACGGCAATTTGGGTCCGGACTTTCTTTCTCTTTTGCTTAATGTCCCGCTGTTACCTTAACTTCGCAGGTTTTATTCACGGAAACCTTCTTTAATGTGTAAATAAAAAACAAACTCGAACTCCGCTTTTTTAAATCGACTCGACAGTGTTTAAATCTCGGACGGAAAAAGTTTGTTTAGGCTTCCAAATGTCCTGGAAGGGTCGGGAAAAAAAGACTATCATTATTTTTTTCCGTTAGTTATAACGTGAAGAAATAAGAATCAAGCTAACGAATTACTCTTTTGATTCCAATTTCCAACAATAGCCCCGATCCTTTTTCGACGAATCAATTAGGAGGAGAGAAAAAGCGCAGAGAATGAAACGGACGACGAGGTCTTTTACTTTGCTGTCGTACGAACACACTAAGTATGGGAAGTAAGCTGGATTCTCTTGTTCTTTTCCTAGATTCGATGTGTTAAATTTCGAAACATATATCCTTAAAAACTGCTTATTTATCGGATAATCCTTCGCCAGGAAATTTTTCCCGAACAAGTTTTATTACGGAATCGAATTAAATGCGAACTTATAAGGAATTAAACTATTAATCCGCTTACTCGTCCCGCATGCGGAAGTTAAATAAAAGCCAGCAAAGCAAATAGTTTTCCCGGCGATGTCTTTGCAGAAAAGAAAATTTTCCTGCTCGCGAAATAACGCCGAGATGGTATTTATTTTTCTTTTATAGCGGAACTAAACCGAAGTCGATTTGTTTTCCTTTGTGCGGAATTTAATATAAGTACGAAATAACGGTTTATTACGGGGGAAAACGCGGGTGTTTGAACTCCCGGTAATTAATTTTGCGAGTTTGATTAGACGAGGTTATTAATCAAAAAAAATATAGCAATTAAAACTGTTACGGCGGGGGTTCGAATAGGGACAAAGTTAATACTTAATATAACGATAAAAATATAAGTGTGGGATGATCGCCTCGTAAAATATTGGCGAGCCATTACATAAATTTATATCTTTATCTTCACTTCAAATATAACCAACATGTGACAGGCTTAATTACTCTATCGAGCCGTCTCGAATGCCGGGCTTTATTGACCTGGATGTTTTTAATGATGTAATTTAGCTTAGGAGAATTTTTATCCAAGATATAGGATTCCCGATCGGTAATTGCTTATATACCATTTTATTTTCCAATCGGGTCGATAAGACGAACTACCCATTCGTACATTAAAAATCCTTTTAAAATTCAAGATTATATGTTACTGAACGCACTCCTTTAGTTGGAGCTTTTCCGAAAGCTTTACGGGAATTCGAGTAAACTAATTATGCCAACATAGAAGATAAATCCGGCGTATTTGAATGAAATCTACCGGCTACAGATGATTTCGATTGGACGGAGCAGGTGGGGGGGAATAATTTTCCCGAAGCCACCTGTTTTGCCGTTCCTGCGAGCTCGCAGGATACAGTGGAATTTCCATTCCATCCTCTTCGCCGTCAATCTGATACGGGTCGTCGTCGCGTTTGGACGGCAACAGAACAGAACCAGCGGCAGCCCGGCAACTGGAGCATTCAATTTTCCACGTTCAGTCGAGGAAGTTTTCACGCGCAAGTTTTCCAACGGTTAAGGCGTTCTGTTGAAATTATTTTGTGCCGGTTCTTTTGGTTTTTTTTTTGTTATCAGGTATGTTGGGAGAAATTGTTTCTTGTCGATGTTGCATTTTTGGATTTTTTGCAATAATTTTGATTTTTTTTGTGCCGGCTTTTTTTGGTTTGTTGTGAAAAATTGTTTCTTGTGTTGGTTTTTATGGGTTTTGTTATTAGGTTTGTTGTGAAACATTTTTTCGTGTCAAATTTTCATTTTTGATTCTTTTTGTGGAATTATTTTATTTTATTTTTTGTTTATCAATGATGTTATGAAAAATTGTTCTCTGTCGATGTTGCATTTTGCAATATTTCTTGCATTGATATTGAATTTTTAATAAAAAAAATAATTAGCTAGGTACTATGTATATTTTTTGGGATTAATGTACTTGCATGTCAAATTTTATTTGCCACTAGGAAACCAAATAATTAATTATTAAAAAAATGATCCAATTAAAAATTTGTACTTAAAATAATATTTTACGCGCATCAGAGACAAATGTTTCTATTTAATATAACCAAATTATTCAACAAGTTAATACATTTTCTACTTTTTCATCAGTAGATAATAATTTATTAGATAAATTAATAAAGAGAAGCTCAACTATAAAACACCCATTTTTAATTAGATTTTTGGATTATTTATAACATCTTTTTTTTAAATTAACCTTGTTAAAAACTCATCAAGCCACCACTTGAATCTCTAAAATAGAGCAATTCGGAGCACATATTTATAAAAACTGGTTCTTCATAGAATAAACCAGCAGAAAATTACCCCCATCAATAATGCCAAGATACCTAATAAGACCCTGTATATAAAGGGGGTCTTTGACTCTACGGCCTTATTAACGTTGTAGCAGATTGTAACGCCAAGATAAAAGTCGAGAATATGTCTCTAGAACTGGGAATACTTCCCCATAAAAAAAGGGAGTTTAGCGAGTGTTGTTTCGAGGGTGCTTGTACACAAAGTCGCCTGGAAAAAATGCGCCGGCTTCTGAATGATTTATTCGAATATATTTTGCAGGGGTTTCGGAACTAGTGCGAATAAGTATCGGGATAAGATTGATTTTTCTTCCACGAGTACCTGCTAACTAATCAGCAGAAAGCCCTCGAAGCTATAACATGCGGTATATAGCGTCGGTGTGAATTATGTATTTGCCCAGAAATTTATCACTAACGAATTTATTGGGTACCTACACTTGTTTGCGGTAATAAATATAGTGATATGAGTGCGAGACATTTCGTAATTATAGTTAATATGAAATCCGAATTAATACCGAATTATTAATATACATACACGTTACACGCGTGTAATTGGCAAACAAATTGCCAACGATAATGATATCGAATTATTAATATCGCAACCTTCCAAATCCTGAATATTCATACGAAATCCCCGTTATTAATAAATTGTATGCGGTGCACTAATTATATTAACTAATTAACAAACACGCGCGTTCCCCCTATTTTGTATATGCGAAACACCGGTATCGTTTTATGCGAAACATTCCGCCCTCAATCTTCATTAGAATTCTTAAAGTATTTTGACTAATTACCGCGACCGTTCTTGTTCTTTCAAGCTCCGTTTTGAACCGTTACCAAACTAAACTAAATGGCAGTGAAAACGTAGAAAAGGAAGAATTAAAGCAAAACGTGCACGTCCTCGGCCCGGCGTAATGGAAGAGAACATTTTAATTTTCAACGAGACTAAAAGCCAGAGCTTAAAGAAGCGATGTTTGCTACAAACGACCGTATACGGAACGGAAAAAAAAGGAATATCTTACTGTATGTAATACCTATTCTTTGAGAAGATATATGCTTTGGTAGTTTTTATACTGCTTTTGTTAGCGAGTTTTCGCTGTGTTATACGAATTCGTACCTGCTCTAATTTATTATAATACACGTATTTTTCGGATTATTTTCGTCCACATCAAGAAAGGTTATTAGAAACGTGACTAGACCGTTCTTTCGTTCGACTACCAACTGCCTATTGTCATCACCATTCCTTCAAAATGTGTTTTTCAACATTAAAAAATAATAATAAACAGCATTTACGGCGTCCGTTACAACGACAGTTCGATATAAGTCAGCGGGGATTTTTGCTCGAGAAAAATACCACCGACGGTGTTTCCAATATCTTCTTTTTGCTAGCCGGGTCGGGCGCGCACAAACCAAGAGAAGACAAATCTAATTTGATCCCCCGGGCGGCGACGCCGTCGATTTCGAACATATTTCGATGAAGCCTTATCGAGCACGGCGTTTATCAGCCCCGCCGGAGTTGAAACGATACGAAACCCCCCCCGGAATTTCGATATAATTAGCCCTTTTACACCACCCATCTTCAACTATTAATTATTCGAATTGTAAAAATATTATTGGCTTGTTCTCTACCTCGGCGTACACTCTGATACAAATAACGGTTATAAAACTATTATTTGTTGTGTTTCAGATTATTCCAAATCGATCAGAAGTGGAGATTTACTTTCGGTAAGTAAGCTGTTCGTTATTTTTCTTTTATTGCTGAGTAGACGAAATGAAAATTCGACGATTCGGCGGTTTTTCCGGATATTTCGAATTCATCAAATTCGAGGGTTTTATGTATTGCGCGTTTCCTTCGCGTGATCCCTTAGGGAAAAAACTTTCACGACCACCTCGGGGTTTATGGAAGGTTAAGTAAGTTAGGGGATTCACACCGGTATAATATAAACTACTTTGTCATAATGGCCTCAGCGAATATGCGAAATCCTTTAAGGATTATGTCCCCTAACGTCTTGGGAACCCTCTACCGGTTTATCCAATTTGTAGATAATTATTTTATATTCTTACAATTACTGTTGCATACAGAAACCA
This sequence comes from Phyllotreta striolata, assembly GCA_918026865.1. Classification (NCBI taxonomy): domain Eukaryota; kingdom Metazoa; phylum Arthropoda; class Insecta; order Coleoptera; family Chrysomelidae; genus Phyllotreta; species Phyllotreta striolata. The sequence goes on along the minus strand of OU900101.1, from coordinate 5,889,480 downwards.
TATTCTACAACGCATTCATGAACTCTAACACAAATTACTTATCCAGCCATTTACTACACTTTCCTCGGAATTCCATAAATACACGATAAGAAGGAAGATTCCAAACGAAAAGTATGTTAATAAGTCCGTGTAATACGGTTTCCGACTCTAATCCATTTCCGACACAAATCCCATTTGTTCCCGAGTTCTTTTCCTTTTGATGGCTACGCAGCGTGCAATTTCCTTCGGTAAGTAAAACAAAACGTATGGGATGGAAATTGGGTAGCGAGCTCCCGACTTAAAGAAAAATGATAATGTTGCCGAGATAATGGGCATCTTAACCTGTGGCACTTCTTCGAGCAGCGAGCACGCGATAAATTTGAAAGGAACAGGAAAGAAAATTAATTCGGAAAATTCACGAGAATACTTTCCGCGTTATGCAGTCTGCGTGTAGAAGACATCCTGTATATTCATTGGAATTTAAAATGAAATTAACATTTTTATCGGAAAGCTATTTAAAGTTTTTCCGAAGAGTTTTAAGCCACGTGTTTGTAGGACTTTGTCGGTTTCCAATTGGCGACGGATTCCTCCTACACGCTCGTGGAAATTTAATTTAAATGCAATCGCGCTTCTAAAGATCGCAAATATTTGAACGGATAGTACAAAGCTAACGGAAGATTCGCATAAAAAATATATATAGATATTGCGATTTTCCGAACTTACAAAATCGCAACTTTGCGCTCGCGAAACTTTACGGCGGCTCTCTTGATAGTTTATAGGAAGACTTTACCCTATTTTACACTCTGATTAATAGCCGTGCACTTTTTGAGATGGATTTTCCGAGTTTCCGTTTCGATTGTTCGACTGATCGATTGCTCGATTATTTATTTACAAGAGAGTTTGGCAAGTTCTGAAGTGGGAAAATTCGAGTAATTATAGCGGCTGTGTTTATACGTTAGGCGTTAGAACGACATCGTAATGGCGTTAAATTTGTCGCGTACATAATTAAAGCGGAACGCACTTTACCTGTTTGACGAATCTACTGAACATGTTACAGCGCCTACGTATACCTATAATAGAGGAAATGCCGTTAGTTTGATCGTTAAAACTTTACGTGGGAGCGCTTTATTCTGGACGCTGCGTTTGATTTACCTGGTTTAAATAAGCTGAATTATATAGAATCGTATAAAAAAAAACGTAGAAAGATTGTAAGTAAAGCTCAAATAAAACCTCGACCTGCTAACATGCGACGCAGATTTGGAAATAAATCATTTTTCCACACTGAACCGAACGCGATTCGAATGTAGATTCCGAAGGGAAGAGAAAAAAAGCACGTAAATCGATTCGAATAAACAGCAAAAAAGCACATTCTGGAAGCATTTCCAGACAGGTAAAAAATTTTATAGTTAACGTTTATAAGTTCATAACGCGTTTCACGTTTAGAAGTGAAGTTATGGCGATGCTCGTTAAATATTTTCGCACCGATGTATTAAAAATTCGTTAGCGCTGATTTTTAATATTTTTATAGATAAAATTGATGCTAGTTTACATTATTGCGCATGGATTTATATAGTTTTGAAAAATGATTAATTAGGGTCCTGATAGATCTAATATAAATTAATAAAAAATTTAATATTACGGCAATATAAATTTATTGAATAGCGTAGAATAATTCCGCTTTAGTGGATAAAATATTTAATTAAATTATTTACTAAAATATTTCAAGTACAATTCAATCGAAAATTCCTGGAATTGAAGCGTACCTATACACATAAAGCAACTTGAAATTAATTAATTTATTAAATTTAAAATTCATGTACACCTGTACTCATAATTTGTTGTTAAAATAGCGCCAAACTCGACGTAATTGCTATTTCTAATTAGCAAATTGGTAAATAAAAATTAGTTATTTAATTATTTACCAATTAATTAGACTCTATTTAGGCATCAAAAATTCGGTAAGAAATTAATTAACTAATTTTTTCCGCTTTCATCGCCAGCCCGTTTGATCGAACACCTATACAGTGGCATCGATGGAAAAGAAAACGGCGGAAAATCAGACATTACATTAACGAAAATATAGGTCAGCGGTTTCTGTATTACTCGACAGCTGAAAGGCATTATTTCTGAACTCTTATCAACCGAATGTGTAAATATCTGAACACTTTTTCCGTTTTATCTCGCCGGAGTGCCATTAGATGCACTACGTAAAGAATAAAATTGTATCCGTGGCCGGGAAATTGCATTTCCCATTGTCCGTTTTCAATAATCCATCGGGGCATAAAAATATAAAGAGGGTTTTTAGCGCGAATCTACCCGTTGGGAATTTGCAGTTTATATAAAATGTCCTTTTATTGCAATGTTCTTTCGAAAACTAATTAATTATTAATGATTAAATATCGGCTTTAGAGGTGAATAATTTATTAGATTTGCAAAATGGTTTTAGTGGGAAAAACTAAAGTTGCATCGGTGAGCTGTATTGATGGCGGGTGTTGTAAAATAGTTTAGATTTATTATCGAGGAAATCGCTTTTAAACCAAGATGAAATTCATCATTTTAGAATTGGTCGTATTAAAACCGTCAAATAAATCTGTTTGATTGCCTTACCGGCGTAACTCGGATTAGGAAATTTGTCACTTTTCCAATAAAATATTGCTAGTATTCTCGACTATCTAGTTGCAGAATGTTTTTTAAATCGAGAGAAAAATGCGTTATTTAATGCTTCAGGCAAACGTAGACATAATTTGTTTACGAGCACATTTCGAAAAACAGCTTTGAAACAGAAATTCGAAGATTATACGCATTGAATGCCCGTCTTTTCCAGACTTTGAAAAGAAAATTCTTTTAACGAGCTTTCTTGTTACACTTAAATTTGTTATCGAATTCCGACGATTCGATTGATTTTGTATCACTACAAACTTTTGCATATTTCAAAATAAAACTCTGTATTTATTTCAGTAGGAGAACACTGTTATAAACACTTAAGAAGATTACAATCAAAGCCGGCATAAATGCAACTAAAATTCGCGTTTAGCATTGACATTCAAAATTTTATTCGGCATTACGAGCGAATGAATTTTATTAATGTAACGCGATTCGCTCTAATGCACATTAATCAACTGTTCCCTATAGCTCTATCCCACGGTCTATTTTACAAACCTTTTATCGGTGCTATTTGAACTGTGCGAAATTAATTATTGTAGATCGCAGGACTCGCAGGAGAGATATAATCGCTCTTTGTTATCATTCGTACAGGCGTAAACCTTCGTAAAATTCTCTGTTTTTTTTTTTTCATCGCGATCGAACAGAGAAATACATAAATATCCGGATCTGCACGGCGCGATGAATGTAAAACAATTCTAGATTGTGTATTGTGTAGGTATCAAAAAAGGTGATTGCTCAATAAGCTTCCCGGCGTTAAAATAAATCAAAGACTTTAATTCTGCGTTTCTCTGGTGATGTGTGCGGGAAAGCTGTCGCAACGGGACGCAAAAATTAAATATTCTAAACGGATTTCGGGCCGAATCAGATCGAAATTGATTTATTTACCGTCATCGGCGCGTTCGAAAACTAAATTAAAACGCACACTATAACGCGTGGGATGTGTATGATAAAAAATTACGAATCGGCAACGTCGCAATATTTCAATTTCACAGTGACATCGAGACTGCGTTAGCTTGGACGTATTGTATAATGTAATTTGAATAAAATTTAAATTACCACTACATCACCCAAGTAGGGGGACCGAAAAACACTTTCTCCACCTACATTTTCCTAATTTATTCGTCTATTGTACAGGCGATTGTGTAAAGTCAACAAGATAAATAGCATCCGGCTTTGCAATTTTGGTCCTGCCACCTCCTATTTTCCCTTTAATTTTCCGAAAGGTTTCATTAGACTAATTTGTAGATCGGCGCTTCGACTTTAGACTAATAGTTGAGCTAAAACTGGGCTTACAAAGTTCCCATACACAACTCGCTAATTCCATGTCAAATACAAAACGAATTAACTCGGCTTTCCTGTTATTATTAATACAACAGAGATTAAAGTTGCCACAACAAGGATATTTTATAAATAACGAATAATCATTGAAGATAGATTAGACGTTCGCCCGCATATTTAATATAACCATTGAATCAAATGGTTAACAAAATTAAAGGTATTTGAACCTGAAGTGAAAAGTCGTTGTTGAAAATATTTAATCGTTGGTTACAAAACCATTTGATTATACGAAACTTCTGAATACGGGGAATACTCTTATCACTTGATTAACATTTGACTTACGTCAAAATAACGTAACGTAATAATTTATTCGTTTATACCAGGTTGGTCTCTTCATTAGTAAAACAGGAAATTTTAGATATTAATGAAAATTCCTGTTCAAATTTGTGTAGGAATTTCGAGGCGGTTTATTATTCGCGAATATTTCCATAAGATTAACGAAATTTTTAATTAAGATATTGTTTTGTTTACGTTTCATACCGAATTACTTCCACTCATATAACAGTTAAATTAATGGGCTCGCACAAAAGAGACAAAGCGGGCGCGGGATTTTTTTTTAAAGAAGTTTCTCGTTCGAGGGAAAAAATAGAATCGGCCGCGGCGTTTTGATTTCCTCGGAGGTTTCGCATTATCAGACTTGAATATTGTGTCTTAAAATTGGAAATTAACGTCGGAAAATTGGATTTTCATATTCATAAAAGGGTTGTTGCAAAGTAAATAAAATTTTAATTGAAAATAAACGAATTATAACGTTAATCCAAATTTTTTGAATCCACTTACTCGGTTGATTTTTTTGCAGATTAACTAATTAATTTATATCGTAATTCCGGGTTGAAAATTCAGTTGAAAACAGCAAATTTAATTGCTCGAAAGTACTAATTACCAACTTTTGTACAAAAGTTACTAATACTTTTCGCTTTGAAATTTTAATTTACAAATGGCAAATCACTCGCTGAATTTAACGCCCATTGTTCGCATATTTAATTACCTACTATACAGTAAGGTCAAATTACAGACGTACCTATGCCAAACGAATCGATACGTTGAGTTTATTAATAATTACTTTGCAATAAAACGAACTGCTGCATTCAATTTGCGGTGAATTTCGAATAATGTTTCGACTTTTGATTCATTTGATTTACTGGTAAAATTCGGCTAAAAAAACGTTTCAATTCAAAATTTAATAAAAACCGCATTCTGTTTTTGCGGTGGTTGCGCAACAACACGGCTTTTATTAAGTTTCCACGAAAATAAAAACCGCATCATTTTATGTTGATATTAAAATAATATCCCGTACTATTAAATAACCGTAATTCGGAAAATTTTAGAAGATATGTTCCGATTTTTCCGTGCCATTTCCGTAATTTAACGCTCTAAATCACATTACGACATCTATAAATTTATTTTATACAAGCTTTTATAAGCGAAATATACTGGGTGGAGACTTATTTTTCTCGCCCTGTATGTGAGGTAAATTTAATTTGGAAATTCTTGACTCGCTTTAGCAAAGCACCCGCGTTATAATAATTCGAAAGTTACTTCTCGTGTGTAACAAACTTCAAGAAGTTGCGACTATGATAATTATTATGGATGAGCAGCATTGGAATCAATATCGAGCTCCATAAAATTTCCATAAGCTACGACAAATGTTTAAATGTTATGTTTTCGGGTTTCGGCGAAAGAAAAATATTTATTGAAATTTGCTGAATTGCAAATTGAAGTGCTCTTTATTATGTATGAGGAAGCTCGGGTGATTTTGAAGGGTGGAATATCGACGGGTTCCAATTAAATTGGAAAAATTGAAAAAAAACACAGAAATAACTTAATTAATGCATGGGGACCTTATGGGAAACAGTGGCTCCACTGATTTTTTTTCGTGTTATTATTTCGGAGTGTTTTCTTTTAATATGAAACATCACTCATTTGACTTGTTTACAAAATAACCATATTGCGCCATTTTCGAACGGAAAATTAGAAAATTTACCCCGCATTGAGGAGCACTATAATATCTCATTAAAATCTTCGAAACGGAAAATCACCGCGTTTACCCGCAGTAATTAATGCAACTAAATATAGTTGACTGGCTTGATTACACGAAATATTTTAGTGTCATCGACGAAACACATCAATCAGTAACTTAATGCATAACTACTCAACAGTTTCTCATCTAACAACAAATATTTTTCATTCATTTCTCTATCATTCAAATGCTATTAACTTTTGCTCGGAATTGCCTTTGAATCTAGCTCCGATGTAGCTTTAACTTCAGTTTTAACTTCTTATTATTAACCTAGTTCTGACCTAGCTTTAGTCTAGTTCTAATTTATCATTAACCTTGCAATAATTTGTCTTGGCTTGCTGTAACTTGACTACAAGGAAGTGAAATAGTAATAGTGTAAAATGTCTGGTGGAAAACTGTGTTAATTATCTGGGCGAATCGCATCGGAGGAAAAGCCGGACTCGTTTCGTTTGCGTTCGAGCGAATATCATTTTCAACTCGATGTCGAGCATCCCATTTACATTTACATCAGGTAAATGAATAATGCATTCGTCGAGATTGAGAGAGGATTTATAAATATGACTTACTTCAGTTCGTAGTTGTGAATTAGGTGTCGGTTAAAGGCCGATTTATGCAAATTACCTCTGCAGCGGGATATTTCATCATTTCAGGCCCGTTCGGTTAGATGGAATAAGTCGCGGAAAATTCCGGCCGGAAATTCCACGAGAGCGGAATTAAATAGGAACAGTTATACGCGAATGATATATCCCTTAAAATCGACGTAATTTAATCCTTTAAGTAATTCGATGAGATTTTTTTCGCCCGATTACATTGTTAAGTGAATCGTAATGGACTTTTAAAGTTCGAATTAAAGTTCGCGAGTTTTAAAAACTTCTATTTCCTGAACAATAAATTTACAAAGGGATCGGAATGGAAATTCATTCGAGATTAATTTATTAGAATACCATCGCAATTATCTGGCGTCGTTTAATGTAGCCCATCTGATGTGGGTTATAGGAGGAGCATTAAAAATTTAACTCACGGCGGCCTGAAACAATATAAATAAGAGAAAAGTTTGTGCGAAGCGGTATATAGAGGGGAAAAAGAAAATCCATCGCAGAAATTGAGTTGTCGAAAGCTCCGACCTCTATCAACTTTGACGGCTGATTATGCTTTGCGACTGCAAAAGCGATAAACCTTCCATTGATAGGGTTACGTCGAAAATAAATTGAAAACTTACGGATTAATTGAATTTGTCGATAAATATATAAATTCTCGCGCGAGCCGATCGAACAAAGGCCATCCGAAAATGCCAAATATGTCAATTATAAACTGTTTCCGATGGTTTAATGCATTAATTTATGGATGCAAATTAACAGTAGGTAATTGCGTTATATTAATTTGTTGAAATATTACAAAATGTAGGTATTTTTACGTTTTCTTCTTCAATATTACCAACTTTATTTTCTATTGTTGTGATTTATTGGAAGGGATCAAGTAGATGACGTAGAAGGATTTGCTTAAATTAAGGTACCTACTTTTTTATTAGAAAAGTCCCTTTTCTTATTTGTCCCTTTTTTTATTTGTTTTATTTTACAATGGGTTGTAACGCCATTTTTTTTAAACCCGGTCGTGGAGTTGAAAGAAGTGAAAAGTTTTTCCAAACATAAAAATTTACGGGTGCCTAAAGCTGCCAGAGGGATCGCTTTGGTGGATATATCGAATAAACGCGTTTATGTACGGTCGAATTTTGGCGGAGGAAAAACGATATATTAAATTTTCTAATTTTCATTTCGGGCTCTTCCTTGCTCGTTAGATTGCGTTTTTTTACGACCACTTTGCGAGACGCGACACCACTTGTGTTTCTAATTTAATTTAATTTAATTCCGCGAAGAGGATCCGCATAATGAAGGCTTTGAAACGTGAAACCTTCGATATTTAGCAATGCGCATCCGACCCTCGCGTCCTCAGCTATACCACTCGATCCGTACATTACCCATAATAAGAGCGAGAAGCGATCTCGAAGGTTTTTGCACTAATAATTAGATAAGATACTCTTATGATAGGTACTAATAATGGCTGCAAAATGTCGGGAATTGTGTAGAAATATATTTTCCCACAACTGTATGTACAAAATTTTGGTTAATTACCAAATTGAACATAGTTTGAGGACATCTAGTATTACCAATATTGTTCATTGGGATATTTTAGTATTTTTGTAGTCTCGTAGCGATTCCGCAAAAATTTCTTTTTCCAAAAGAAAATAAGTATTGTAACGTTTCTTTTTGTGTTTGAATATCGCGGCGCATCGAACGGCAATCCGAAATTTTTGCGGCTTTTGTTGGAAGTTTCGCGTCGTCCGTTCGAATGAACCGGTCTCTTTGTCATGTGGGTTTCTGCGGGGTTTCCACGATCGCGGAATATGCACGTAAAAGGTTTTGCGGAGTTTCAACTTTTTAAGCGCTCCGTGTTAGTTTGAGCGGAACGTAAAAGACATTGGAAGAGTCCGATTCGAAACGAAACGCCTTTCTCGTTCGGAAATTACTTTTCTCCGAATGTGCAAGTGCAATTTAAATGCGGAATTTTACGCGCGGCGAAACTTGTTTAGCGTTTAAGTGATTCTTTCTAACGTTGAAATCTTGCTGAAGTACTAAAGATTTAAGATTTGGGCGTTAATAATTGAAGATCCTCTTGAAAAACAGTACTTTAGGTTTAGCTGGGAGCATTAAGTCCGGAGTTTTTTGTCGTTAAATTATTCGTTACAAGTTAATTTTAACGAGCGCAAACGACTTTGTTGTTGAATTTAATCAGAACAAAGTTTTAACACACGAACTTTTATCCATTATAATATTTTCAGTCTTTAAATTAGCGTTGAAAGCATTTTCTTGTAATATCGCGCTTATGCCGTGAATTTTACCCTTCGTTTTTAATAAAAAAAACTTAACTATATTTACCATTATCCGAGGCTAGAAACTTTTTGTATATTAATTATAAATATGCATATCAAATTACAATGTAATATCCGGTTTATTTGAGTTTAAACTAGGCATAGTCCATTAAAATAAATGTATAAATAATATTTTTAGAAATATGGTAGAATAATTTGTTGATACATAATCCGCATTTAATTATAGCCAGTGAAGCTTTTATGTGTTTTGGTAATAAATTCATGTTTTACATTCGGTGAAGATAGATATGCGAAAAATTAAACAATATTCATTAATGCGTTACTGGAAAAATTAATTTATTATTCTGTATTTAAATAGTTTACTTGGATTTCAGTAATGTAAGAAAAATAAACGGTTCTAATATAAGACAGCGTATTAAAGCTATAAAATTAATTTTAATGGAATATTAAATGCTAATTTGTATCCATTTTATAGCTGTAATTATTGGTTCTTGAAATTTAGTAGACACTCATGTAAACATTATAAAATTTGTAATCTATCTCATTTAACTTTTACACGTTTTCGTTAACATTAGTATTGGGAAACAGCACCTGTATAAAATCAAAATTGCAAATATGGTATGATATGGAGTTGCTAGAACGAAATTAGCGAACACTACTAACGATTCTAAAACTTCATTGTAATTTAATGGAGTTGGAAATAGCCTAAGCACGGTTGTTTTGGTCAACATTCTGGCAATAAACGATGTTAACGTCAATGCGCTATCAAAATTATTCTCTCATGTAACGAAGTTTACTGTTGTTACATGAAAACCAAAACCATAACCTCTAATATTTGTTGCGAAACGTACATTTAAAATTTATAATTACTGGCAAGTTACTAACTCAATACAACCACTTTTGCAGTTAACAGGTACTTTGCTATTTGTGTCGGTCTGTATCAACATTTAACACGAGCAGTTCTTAATTTATTATCACAGGTATATTTTTTTCGAAAATTTATTAAATGTTCCTGGATTAAATTACAGCCACTCCGTAACCCCTTTGGGTATACGCGTATTAATTCGTGACGAAATTGAGAGTTACCCCTTTAACCGCGTCGTTGGGGCATTATCCCATTACAAGCAGCGCCAGAAGATTTTAATGTGTTTTATCGAAACATAATTTTCACGAAATTGTTCATTGAATTTCGCATTTACGGGAATTTCACCTAATTGTTGGGTTGTATTTCGTGATGGGCGTGTATTATGTTTATTGGTGTGTATTGTGTGGGATATATCCGAACGTTTTCTACTGTAATCCCTTTTGGAAACTATCGGGAGTATTGGGGGTTTAAATTGGAAATTTTACTACCCGTGTGGAGTATAACTATACGGCCAAACAAACGTGCCTAGCATTGAAATTTGTAAATAAAATACCCGGTTCTTTTTGAGCAAAGAAAGTCGTCCATACACTAAATTATGTGTTGTGAACTACAAGCTTCACTGGGAGTGACCCAAAAAACTCACAGTAAAGGTATAGAGAAAATTAAATGGTTACTCAAACATTTTGAATATTTCAACACTATTCATAATTTCATATGCAACTGGGTATACAGATACGTCACTGGAGTATACACTTCACTATTGACCTACATTCGTTAAGTGCCACTAAAATTTTAAATATTCACGCAAACTCGCAGGGGGAATATCAATTTATTGTCTTCACGTGGAAAAGAAAAGAGGAAAAAAAATCGGGGAATTTTCATTTTTTTAAAAGGGCGGAAAAACATTTACGCCACGTGCTACGTTATTTATGCAGTTCTCTATCTTGATGTTTCTCTGCCATAAAAGATTCCAAGTTACTGCGGCCGCAATAAAAATAATCACTCGCCATCAAAATCAAAAAAAAAACTCGTAAAAATATCCGCCGCATAACCGATAAGTAGCGGTCGCGGTTTCTCTCCTTCCGTCGAATTTATCTCGTGACAAAGTGTACGGTCAGTTTCGTTTCGTCCTTTTTACCTCGGCTATATACGAAATTGCCATTATCCTTCCGTACCATCGGTTATATTGTGTATGAAATAAATGTTTGCAATCTCATACGGCCCGCGGGACGTCGGGATATTCCCCGAGAAACATTTTTTTACAGTCGTGCATGTACGATCTTATAAATCTCGTGATGTTAACGCGTACGATCTGCAGGTTATTCAGCTACATATGAAACGAATTTAGTGTACGTTTATAAGCGTTGAAGTTTCCTTTTCCGCTTCGAATGTATGTATAAAAAAGGCGCTGAATGAATGCTTTAATCATCGAAGCCTGAGGAAATCGCGAAATCAATTTTCTCAATTTTTCGTCGCTTTCAAAAGGGCAAATTTGCCGTTTCCATTCCAACAAGAAATTAAAATAAACGCTACACTACGATGTATGCATGAATTAACATTATTACATGAAATTGGCTACATTGAAGGAAGCGTAAAGTTGATAATTAATAAAAAATAATTTCAAGCGATTGATAATAAATACTCTTACAAATTTTTTGCCTCTAACGATATTTGAGCGCCATGAATAATAAATTCTATTGAAAACGCGTGTTCAACAGTGAATTATTAAAGAAGAACAATAAGTGATTAGTGGAGCTTTTATTAGACCATTAATAATTAACTCGTCCCGACGGAGAATAACTGTTTAAGTGATTAATGAACGTTTTAGGACCGCATCCGCGTATGAATAAATTTACGTAGATAGAGCATTTATACCCTAGCATGCATGTATTTGTATGTGCATTAAGTGTATTAGTGCAATTCAAACGTGTAACCATTTACAAAGCGTAAATCATGTAAATTTCGAGATTAGAGGGGAATTTATTGAGGCGTTTTTTATTAACCGTTTATGAATCGAGTCTTGAGCTATATTCTTCGCCGGTTTTTGTTGTTCGGGCGTTACTTTTACTTTTATTTTGTCGAAGAAAATGGATGCACCTTTCATACGAAACAGAGCTCTTCTATTTATTGGTTTTTTGAAAGCTTTCGAAATAAAGTGAAATCAACATTAATGGTCCATTAGCGTGGTAAACATCCCTCGGAAGCTTCAACACGTTTCCCACTTACTGTAGGTTTTCCGCGCGTCGCTTTTCAATTTATATAACGCGCGAAAAACGTCCCGTTTGATCGATAATATTAATTTTTTTTAGCGAAATTTGCGATATCAACGCATCCCTTAAGGTCGATTTTCATCACCATTAATTCTCGGTCGGGCTAGTTTACAGATTAATTTCTATTCAAAATTGAATTATCGTTGATATAAATTAATTCGTCCCTATCTGTGTAGCCCAACAACATCTTCGTTAAGGGCTAAGTAAACAGATCAGCTTTGCGATAAATTTGTCATTAAGTTAAATTGGAAACTATTCCTTCTGGAGAGGTTTAATTAATTTAAAGGGAATGTGATGTATGCTAATAAACTGGATCCTAAAAATCTATGTATGTGTTCCCAATTAATTTATTAAAATATTCACTAAAATATCAACAAAACAGCTTTTAATATTAATTAGATATCTAGTCAATTTAGTTAATTAATTTGGTATGTATAAATTGATGAATTTATATAAATCTTAAATTTATTCTGCACTATTCCACATTACATCGATTCCAGACATTTTAATTAAACTTTACAAACACTAATGGAACGTACATAACGATTTATTTCGAGTTTGATTAAACGAAAATAATAGGTGAGAGAAACTACTGCACCTGATGTGTTGAAGAAACGAATTCAGTTGATTTAGTTTTAACTGACGGAGTGAATTCCATTTACAATGAAAATAAAAACGTTCTATTAAAAATATATAGAGGTGTATAAAAAAATAAGGGTTTGTAGGTAGTAATAGTTTATTTGAAGCATCTGTAATTAGTATTACGTAATTATCAAGAAAATGATTGATTTGAGATGAATGTTGAAAAAATAATATTGATTAATGATAAAGGAGGATAAATGTGAAAAAAATTTAATGCTTTTAAAGATAAATCATTCACGTGACAGGTTATAAACACTGTATTCTCGGAGGCTAATGTAAAAGTGATGATATATTTTAATTTTTAAATAAATCTCTTTTAATTATGAGCTAGAAAAATGTGTTGATAAATTGCCACATTTTTCTGTTGTTGTTTAAATTAAACGAAAATTTCAATAAGCGCGAATACAAAATACCTACTTATTTTTTAATCGAAACGATTCGTCTGGGGACAGAGGAGTTTTGTGAAGATGATTTTAATTTAGCGGATTAAACACGAAGGCCCATAAAGGCTCCTCTGGGCAACAAAATCCGGGCCCTTTGACGCACACAAATGAAACCTCTGCGGTTCCGTTCGTAATGCAACGTTTGTTTTCGCAATTTAAATATCGAACCGGAAAAATTGTTCATGAATTTCTTGTTTAGTTTTCGACAATCGCCACACTATTCCGATATTCCGGCGTTTGTTCTTTGTTCTTGGCGGTTCGCAAATGGAAACTGGTATTTCGAACTTTAATTTGCGCTCGAAAAGCTCCACAATTTCCTACTCGTACAAAGGAATTATGCATGTCACGAGCAGAAAATGCATCAATAAATCAATTTGCATGGTATAAGGGAAGCTGGTTTACATGCTAATTACTCGGGAATTAATTCTTTCATCACAAAAAAATGCAATCTCGACAATACTATCGCAAATCGTAAATCCGAGTTCGAAATATAATTTTGTGTTATTTTTGTTTCAGATAACCGCATCACAATGCTTCTAACTAACCCCGAATACAAATCAGTATATTTCAACAAACCCAGTAGCAATGTGACGAAGAACCGCTTTTAAATCCATCAAAAAAAATGACCACAAACAACACAATGGAGGCCTCACAAGACCCTAACCCCAACATCTCGTTATTAAACGTGATTAACATCACCTTAGAAATGCCGATAACGTACGCCCTGCCGCTGTACGGGTACGTGATGCCCTTCATGCTGCTGATAACGATGATAGCGAACACGCTGATAGTGGTGGTGCTGAGCAAAAGGCACATGAGGACCCCCACGAACGTGGTGCTCATGGCGATGGCGCTCTGCGACATGTTCACGCTGCTGGTGCCGGCCCCTTGGCTGATCTACATGTACACGCTGGGCAATCACTACAAGCCCCTGTGGCCCACCAGCCTTTGCTACGCCTGGAATTTGATGCACGAGGTAGGCAGGTATTATTCGGGTTGCGCGGAATGTCCGCGACGGGCTCGAGTAATGCTGAGGCCACACCAAGCGCGATGTTCGCTACGTTCGCTACGTTCGCTACGTCCATTAAAAATATTCCCCATTATTATAAACGGACGTGGCCACATAGATGTATGACGCTACGTTCGCTACGTTCGCTACGTTAGGGACGTCGCCAACCTGTTTGATTGTCGGCTATATTTTGAAAACGTCCGTAGCGAACGTAGCGAACATAGCGTAGCGCTTGGTGTGGCCTCAGCATAACTCGCTCGCGATATTGTAATGGAGTTTTCGGTTGGATATTAAAAAACTTTCGGGCGGGAGTTGGCGGATTTTTCGAATTAATTTTCACAATAGCGGACATTTCGCGTGGATTCTGGACAGAAAATGCACCATTGTATTTGCTTTCCATAATACTAAATATAGCAAGTTGTGACTAGTTGTCTCAACGAAATAATAGAGTTTTGATTCGCTCCTCTACATCGAAAAACCTCTATATTCCTTATAAAATAACGACTCAGACAACCGTAAAATTCGTTTTCGGCAATAAAGATATGATGGGAGCATATAAAATAAATTCATAAGGGACAAATGATTTTTGTCCCAAATCCCTGTATAAAAAACCTCGGGACTATCGGGTAAAAAGGCTAGGGCGTTTAAGAGAGAATTTTATTAAACTGGCTTCACAATAAAATTTATAGAGTTCTGATCATCATCGATAATGCAATAAAGTTTCCTCAACTAAGTTAATTACGGAAATTCACGTATAAGCAGTTGGTATAAAATAAGGTGATCTGTAAGCCAGTTCAATTTCAAGGTGCAATCTAAGTTTAAGTTTGCGAATAGTCGTCGAAACAAAGATTTATTACTCCGGCATCTTCTTTGTAATGAATTTTACATGCAGTTCGAAACTTTATGAATTTATTTCAGCTGGTGTTATGGTAATCCCGTTTCGTGGGATTTTTGAATTATTTTTTCGCGCCTGCGGGTGCTTTTGGTTTTTGCGGAAACAAATTTTAATTACGTTTGTAAATATTTTCTTTCTTTTTGAAGTTTATATTAATAATAATTTTCGAAATCGTAATTAGAGGGTTTTCGCTTTAATAAAGAATTCATCCTGTTTGGATTAACTTTCCATTTTAAAGTTTATTGTCAATTAAGGTCAGAAAGTTTTATTTTATTGACGCTTGGAGGTTATAATTAAATTAACATTTTATCTCTTCTATATAACAGCTGGGGGTTTTATCTATTTACTGCCCCAATAAAGAATGATTGTCTCTTAAATAATAGCACTTAGGGCTATTTGATATAAAGCAGTAGCAAAATATTAAACCAATTATTGAAGTTTTCTCCTTGGGCCTTTTACTTTTTACTTTATGAAATTGATGTACTTAACGAAATAGACTGTGTTTTTGACATATAAAAGAATGTTTTTTTGTGTTTACCTTCAAACATTGTAACATTAGTAGAACTTTGGTAAATAAAAATATGTTATATGAAAGAAAAAAAATCTAAAAGTGTATCTACAATATTTATTTATCGCATTGTTTGGTTTAGTATACAGAATTTAATTTAGAACTTCTTAAAATACTTATTATACCTATAGAATCTTTCGGAATGCTCAAATATGGGGTAGTGAAAAAATGGTTTTGGTGTATAAAGATTACCTTAGAACGAAAAATAACTGGAGTCGACCTTTCGAAAGGTTCTTTGACATTAAAATTAATCGAAAATAACAACTCAACCGTATTAGAACATTTAACCAGAAATGTTTCCATAAAAAAAATTACGTCGATTTATTCAGGCCGAAAAAGGCGCATATAAACGTTAAAGATCGTAAAAAAATACGAATCCAATTATCGTCTACAAAAAGAGAATATCTTTATTTTTTTTTTTTCGAATTTATCACGCAAGAAAATTCTCATCTTGCATGTCGAATTCGCTAATTTCGAGCACGTTTCCGGAAATTACACTACATAAAAACCCTCCCACGAAATGCCGCTTTTATAACTCGTATAATTATTGTTTAAATGATTTTTTTTTTCGTAATGAGCTAGTAAAAATATTCACGAACCTCAAGTTATAGCGTTATTAAACCTTCACATGTATTTCACCTGATAAAATAGTCCGGTGTGATAGTCCAGAGATATGGGCTGCATGCGGTGAACGTAAAAGGCCGCAAAAAGGGTGGAAAATCTTCGGGGGATTTCAAGCGATCTCTTTTATGGTTTTAGATAATCCCTTGCGTATTCCATACTTCAAGTATCTGGCTAACGTTGGGACTGGCTATTCAAAGGTACATCTACGTCTGTCACGCCCCGCTGGCGAGGAAATTCTGCACGTTGCCGAACGTGTACAAGAGCATATCCGGTGTACTTTTCATGGCCGCTCTACATCAAGTGCTCAGATTATTCGATACGGAATACGCCACAGTGAGTATACATACCCCCTTAGTAGGTACAATGAAATGAAAATTTGCTCTTCCCCGTTTATCTTACGGACGAATCTAATTTATAGCGCGTTTACTTTAACGTAGCTCCGACGTTTTCGCGTATGGTTTATTTGTTTTTTTCTAGTCGTGACGTCAATGTTGGATTAACATGATCGTGGTTTATAGCAGTAAAATCGGGGAGTTCTTGGATGTGTTCCATCGTCTTTTGGTGTCGAGCACGTTGGAGACTCATATCAAAAGATTAGAATATAAATTGAGGGCTCGTTTGCTTTTTAAGATCGCTACCTGACCTAATTTCTCATCTTTTTTTCATTATTCATGCTGCCCCCACAACGGGTTGAATTTCATTCGAGTCATTTTTGCGTTCAAACCAAAGCGTCTTAATTCAAAAAATTAAGATTATATTTTTAAGTTAATTATCTGGAAACTGTATTTTAGTAAATATCAATTTCGAAATTAAACACACCGCCGCCCCAATTAGAAGGATAAGTCGAAACGACTAGTCCGAATTAGCTAGAGTAAATCGGCTTAATCTACAGTTTACTGAAGCATTAAACTCAAAAGGAAAATTTCTCATCTCCATATTAATTAAAGACTTTTGTTTGAGAGCGTTCCTCTCCGAAGGCGCGCCAGCCATTTTCGCGATTTAATTCGTTGTAAGTGTTTTGTTCCTGCGTTTGGGGGATTTGCATGGGAATTCGGGGATTCCTCATTAACGTACTACGTATTTTTCTCGGTAATTTCCTATTTGTTTCGCAGATAACCGCCCGCTCGAGCGCCGTCGCAATTGATTTAGCAGAAAGCGAATCGGTCGGTTTGTTTTTGTCGGAAAAATTATTTTTTCCGCCGGAAAAATGACGGGCTAAAAGCCGCGTGAAAGCCGAAATGGAAGGAACGTGAATATTTTAGATGTTCGAAAGGGAATAAGATGCCTCATTGTAACATTTACTTTTTTCTTGTCTATTGCGAAACATAGCGTAAAATATTTATGTGACAGACGTGTATGTTCAAAAAACGATAAATAATTACGTTGATGTTAAGTTTCATTTTACTGTTTGTTTTTGGATTAATATTTTCAGTCAGTTTGGTTGGGTATACACCGATTGAATGTAGGTTGACTAGTCATATCCAATTAATGTCAAAAATGGTAATGACAGTTCAATTATTGAAGTTTAGTTAAAGGTGGGAACAAGTGGTCAAGTATATAGAGATGCCGTAACATATGTTCCAATTTAACAGTTATTTCATTCATTCCTTATTTCCACGACACAATCATCTTTTTCAGTGCATTATAGATTTATTTGTGTACAGCATATTAAATGGCAATCTGCTGAACGAGATTTTTTCCACCAGCGCTTGAAATCGGCAAATTTTTAATTCTAATTGCACACACGCATCCGCAGAAACGCGAAAATTCCCATAATGACAGCTCATTAAAACGGCGCTAACAACTCGGCGAAATACAAAACTTTATCGCCCGTGAAATATCCACCGCTCGAAAAATTCCGTCCGGTAACTTTCAACTTTTCGGGTCGGAAAACCGGAAACATAAATAACCCAAAATGCGTTTATTTCGCGCGAAACTACGCGAAATAAAGCCGGTTGTCAAAAGGCGCGTGAAATTCTATTTAATACGGATGGTAAATAAGCGATAAATCAACGAAAGAACGGCGCTTTTTTTGGGGATTCCCCCATCGTTCGCACTTCCTTTGCATTTTCAAACAATACTACACCTACTCATGAATGTCGCAGATTCGATTTAATTTGTTTTGTCTAGATCGACATCTTGTGGAACAACACGACGACTTCTGTATGCATCAGAAGACGAGCAGAATGGATAAACGAATACATCAATGAAGACGGTTATTTCATAACATATTTCCTATTCCGCATACTCTTCGTGCATCTGCTCCCTTGCGTGTCGCTGGTCATCCTGAATCTCCTCCTCTTCAGAGCCCTTCGGCAGGCGCAGCAACGCCGAGACATACTCCTCTCTTCCAAGAAGAACCAGAAGAACGAATGTAAAAAATTGCGCGACTCGAATTGCACCACGCTGATGCTCATCGTGGTAGTAACGGTCTTTCTGATCGTCGAAATACCCTTGGTCGTCGTCACCATTTTGCATATCATTTCCAGCACGTTCGGGGAATTTTTGAACTACGACATGGCCAACACGCTGATATTGTTCACCAACTTCTTCATCATCTTGAGCTACCCCATCAATTTCGCCATCTATTGCGGCATGTCGAGGCAGTTCAGGGAAACGTTCAAGGATTTGTTCGTGAAGCAGGTGCCGAACGCCAGGAACGGCTCGTCGAGGTACTCGATTGTAAACGGGCCGAGAACGTGCACCAACGAAACCGTGCTGTAGGGTAAACTTAGGGAAAAATCAATCGAATAATTGAATGACGCTTATACCATAGACTTGATGTTATCGAATTTGTATTAAAATACATCGGTGTAAAATGTGTCTAGAAATCGCTTCGAATCAATTAGCTGCGTCAATTACTTTCAAAACAACTGAGCCCTAATTTGAAAGTAGCTGACGAGAACATTTTGCAAAGTAGGTACATCTACGAACCTTTCTACGGGGAAATTGTACATTTTTTGTATTACGTGTACCAAATAATTCAATTCATGTACTTAAATGGTTAAATAAATATTTTATTCGATTTGTTGTCGACATGTTGCTTTTATTTTATTACCAACTCTATTATTATTACATAATACACAACTTCGATTTACTTTTTCAAATTTCATGTAATTGAATAACACAGTTAGTAAAGACCACTCATCTTTTAATCTATAAATGACAACTTTGACTTATGTCACCGACGTCAACGTCAACGTTACGTCAATTTTATTTAAACTAACCTAAAAATAAGTACACAAAAATAGATTAAGCCGCATTTAAACGAAATGATCCTTTCAGATTCGATTTTATTCAGTTTATCGATGCTGGACACCGGCGCCTTGCTGTTTCTACTAATATACTTCGTATCCTTTACAAAAAAACGCAGATTTGTAGCGAATTACGCTCGGTTCGATTGGTCCTTAACCGCATAATTAGCTAATCACTTTGTCCGACTTGGAGTGCGACTACATGAACGCACAGGAGTGCTGTTCGAGATTAAATCAATGGACGATGCCGAAATTAGTCGCCCACGTATTCGTCAGCACGATTCTTTCGATGCACGGCCACTTCGTGCTGGTGTTTCTGAACCTCCCGATGACTATGTGGTTGATTTACGAGATACTGACCATACCGAAGGGGAACTTGGGGCTGTACGATCCCACGGAAATACACAACAGAGGCCAGATTAAAAAGCACATGAGAGACTGCATGATTTACCTGGGGTATTATTTGATATTTTTCTTTATTTATTTATATTGGTGAGTTTGTATTTTGTGGTATTAGCATTAGAATGGCGATTGTATTTGTTGTTTTAGTATGATTACTTCGTTGCTGAAAGACGATCCGTTACGAAGGAAAGACGATGAGGAAATAATTTATGAGTTTTAATATGTGGTATCTTACGTACATGGGAAACAATTCAATGTGATATTTTGAGAATTTTTACCATAATGGTCGTATTAATCTAAGTTTGAGCAACAGGTCTGATATTATTTACTCGTGGAAGTGAAAATGTGTGTATCAATTATACGAAATCATATTTATGCAACAAAATATGATCATATGCATGAAGGTAATAAAATATTAATTTATAATATTCACTAATTCGTTTGATTTTCTTCGATGTAGTACAGTCCAAGTTTATGTCATATTTCAAAAACCATAACTATTGCGAACAAATGGCTAATGTCATTCTATCGATAATGAAATTGCTTGCAACTTTTGTATTCAACATTTTCTCTTATAACAAATAGTTACGGAGATACAACCGATTTAAAAATTTGACAACAGTTTTTTTTAATCTCATTTGACAGGTGTCATATTTTGCCAGTTTATCGATTAACTAAAAATTGGAATGAAGTCCTGATAAATCCGGCAACGTCGCGAAACGTATTCTGCAATTAGAGAGGTCGTTTAATACCGAGCAAGCGCAGTGAGTACTCGAAGTTAGCTGTCATGAAGGGCGTTTGCGTTCCCGAACTAAATAACAATTAAAGCAATAGTATTGTCGAAAATACACCGGTTTAATTAATAAGTGCTACCGTTCGTGATTAGTGCAATATCGACGACAAGGTGAGTGGTCATCGACGATTTGATTAACTCATATTATTGGTAAGAAAAGCCTTCTAGTGACCTGAATATGGCTGACTAGGTGTAACCACTGTAGTGTAGTGGGTATGGGAATTTTGCGGTTTAATTAGGGTATGTTTTGGTTTAGTGGGCGTTTACTGTGTTGTTTGTTTCGAGATTGTTTCCTTCCGTATAAATTTCGGAGGAATTTGAATTAGGTGTAGCGCGGATGTCGAAAACAAGCTTATAGGGTCATCAGGTGCTACAAATGACAGTTTGTACTTTTTTAAAGCCTAATGTCAGTGAACTTTTATGTAGGGTATTATATTTAGTGTAAATAATGATTTCTATAATGCATTTAAAGGTGTGGTAACTCGCAAGTGTTAGTTTCACGATTATTTTGTTAATATTATAAAATAAAATCGCTTCTCGTAGGCCGATTATTGATTTCTTGCCATTGGGATAAAAATAGACCTTGAGGAATTTGGTAATACAAATTATCTAATTCGTGCTGTAATATTATTATTTAAAGGTCGAAATTAATGAGATAAAAAAATGTTTACTCGTATGTAACTCTTATTTGTGTTTAATTATAACTGTGATGCTTTTATAGTATGAATCATCATTTTTTATAGTTACTGACCTCGAAAATTTAAGTTATGCCTTACATTAGGTGAAAATTATGAATAAAACATCGAAATTTTGTATTCCCAACGATATCGAAAGTGAATTATACAAAATTTCCCTTTACATAAATTAATAGAATGTTTGATTTAGATAATAGAACTTAATTAGTGCTATCTTATCTCGCAAGTACAATAACGATTTTACGTGATTTATATGTAGCTTTCGTATTTTTCTACTGTTTATCGAGCAGTTGCGAAAATTGGGTACAGTCCTGTAAATTGATATGAATTTCTATTATTGAAATGCATACAATTTGCTCAAATACCTAACTACTTGCAATATGAGAATTAGGAGAATCCAAAAACACTTAAAAATTTAAGGAATTTATTCAACAACAAAATACCCTCTATAACAATCAAGAGAAGGCTAGACAACGCCTAGTATTGAACAAAACATATCCAAACTGAGAAATCTTGGCAATCCTTTTAGGTAACATTTGCATATTTCTAGTTAAAAAGAGAACTCGAATACATTATCGTGAGTAAATATTCGCACAGATTCGTCCTTGTACAATACACCGTAAAAATACAGCACCGAATGATGTAATACCTAATCGACGTTTTCGCTCATCCAAAGTGACTAATTACGTTCGTAAATTGGATTTAATTGAGTACCCACTTACGCCTTTATGCGATATATTCGAGTAACCGCTTGAACCCGTTCGGATGTAGGCTTTTAAAAACGCACATGTTGCGTGGATATTTCCTGTAGATGCTAAATTCGTGTAGAATCTCCCACGAACAGATTGGGAGCGAGCGTAAATAGCAACCTGCAGGAGCCCGTAGCGCTAATTCTCCACTAATTCAAAGGGTTTTTATTACGCGTGCCGGCTGTACGGTGGTATTTGGCATTTTTCTGATCAATTTCCGCATGATGGTAGTTGAAAAAAATCGCCGAAATATCGGCACGTTACCGCAACGTCTTTGGCAAGAGGTAGGTCAGGCGTCGGAACGTCGGGCAGCTGGTTGTATCGATCGGAAAATCGCGCTAGGTTCGCTCCAGAACGTCGTAATCCGCGTTTCCCTCGTGCCCTGGAAGTTCACGAGCACCAGTTTCGTGTCGGCTTTTCGCACGGAACTCTCCAAATTGTAATAATCTATTTATCTACAGCAATTTCGCTTATTTCGATCTCAAAAATATCACTTGTAGTATTTTTTATCGTTACAAAATTGGTATTTATTCACTAGATAACCAGCTCGGCTGGTTCCTGAAGGAGAAATGACCACCGACATCAGCATAGTAAGGTGGGATCCCACCTTGCAACAGGAAATTGTAGAAGATTACGAATACGATGGAGGAAACTCGTCTTCCAGGCTTTTCGAAAGATCCAGAATCAAAGCTTTGGCCGGTAAGTGACACTGCCAAATATTTCCAAAATTAAAACGTTTAAATGTGTTTCATTCATAAAATATTACGCGGCGCATCGATCATAGTATCCGATGCAACTCGAGCGTTTAAATCGAGTAAGAGAGCAAATGCAGGTGGAGTGCAACTATAAATACCTATTGTTTATTTAGAGTAGTTCATTCCAGACGTACGTTAACCTTACTCGATTGGGTAATGTCGAGTAAGTTCAAGGCAAAAAATATTATACAATTGAAGATATCGATTCATTCTTAAACGATCTAGTTTTGTTTAATATTGAATAATTGATGAGGCGTATGAATTTCACGGAGTAAACTCGTTAAACGTTAATTTGTAACCGGTTATTTCGGAACTGTTATAATTAAAAGCATATAATTTTTCTTTTCTAATTAATAACGCATCGTTTTACCTAGAGATTGATAAATAATTTAAATTAAATTCCTTTATTAGCTCATTTATGATATTATATAAATTTATCACTAGCCGTTATCGTAACCACGTTTCCTGCGTTGACCGTTTTTTTTTTCGTTTCTAACGAAGGTTTAGGTGTAGTTTAGTGGCAAAAATGTCGAACGATGGAATATGTGTCCATTTCGATAAGTTCGTTAACGATTTAAGAGGTAATTATAATATTTTTAAACCCGCCATTCTATACTAATTAATTTATAATGAGTTTACTTTGTTGGACACAAGTTTTATGTTTATTTAATTACCCAAATATTCAGTTAACTGTATTAATGGTCTGTTTGCGAGTTTGAGTCGATGTAATTGATTTATATAAACAGATTTTGTTTACATAATTTTCGATATTCTCTATAATGCTTTATTACATACATATGTTACACAATTAGTCCATTTTACGAAGTGTATGAATAGAATATCGAAATTTTAATTCGATTTGCAGACGAACGAGAAAGCGTCCAAAAGAAAACCTTCCAAAAATGGGTGAACTCCCATCTAGTCCGGGTGAACGCCCGAATATCGGACCTTTACATCGACATGAGAGACGGCAAAAATCTGATAAAACTCCTGGAGGTCCTCTCCGGCGAGCGTTTGCCGCGCCCCACCAAAGGCAAAATGCGCATCCACTGCCTGGAGAACGTCGACAAAGCCTTGCAGTTCCTCAAAGAGCAACGCGTCCACCTCGAAAACATGGGTTCGCACGACATAGTCGACGGTAATCCGAGATTGTCGCTCGGTCTCATCTGGACCATCATCCTCAGGTTCCAAATACAAGACATCACGATCGAAGAAACCGATAACCAGGAAACGAAATCGGCCAAAGACGCGCTGTTGCTTTGGTGCCAGATGAAGACGGCCGGCTATCACAACGTAAACGTCAGGAATTTCACGACGTCGTGGCGAGACGGGCTGGCTTTCAACGCTTTAATCCACAAACATCGTCCCGATTTGATACATTTCGATAAACTGTCCAAATCCAATCCCATCCACAATTTGAACAACGCTTTCAACGTCGCCGAAGACAAATTAGGCTTAACTAAGTTATTGGACGCCGAAGATGTGTTCGTAGAACAGCCGGACGAGAAATCCATCATCACCTACGTAGTGACCTACTACCATTACTTCAGCAAAATGAAACAGGAAACCGTACAGGGCAAACGTATCGGCAAAGTCGTGGGAATAGCCATGGAAAACGAGCGCATGATCAAGGAATACGAGTCGCTCACCAGCGATTTGTTGGCTTGGATCGAAGCCACTATAGTGGCTTTGGGCGACAGGAATTTCGCCAACAGTTTAGCAGGCGTTCAAGCTCAATTAGGTCAATTCAACAACTACCGAATCGTCGAGAAACCGCCGAAGTTCGTCGAAAAAGGCAACTTGGAAATCCTCCTGTTCACGTTGCAATCCAAAATGAGAGCCAACAATCAACGACCGTACACGCCGAAGGAAGGCAAGATGATATCCGACATCAATCGAGCTTGGGAGAGATTGGAGAAGTCCGAGCACGAGCGCGAATTGGCGCTGCGTGAGGAGTTGATCCGACAGGAAAAATTGGAGCAACTGGCGGCGCGATTCAACAGGAAGGCCAGCATGAGAGAGACGTGGCTGAGCGAAAACCAAAGATTAGTCTCGCAGGACAACTTCGGACAAGATCTCGCAGCCGTAGAAGCCGCGGCTAAGAAACACGAAGCCATCGAAACCGACATATTCGCCTACGAAGAACGCGTACAAGCCGTCGTATCCGTAGCGGGAGAACTCGAAGCCGAAAACTACCACGACATGGAGCGCATCAACGCCCGCAAGGAGAACGTACTGAGACTATGGAATTACTTACTGGAATTGCTTAAAGCCCGTAGAAACCGTTTAGACATCTCGCTGCAATTGCAACAGAACTTCCAGGAGATGATGCACATCCTGGACGCCATGGAGGAATTGAGGCAACGCCTGCTCACCGACGACTACGGCAAGCATCTCATGGGCGTGGAGGATCTCCTGCAGAAGCACAATTTACTCGAGGCCGACATCAACATACTCGGCGATCGGGTGAAAGCCGTCGCCAATCAATCGCAGAGATTCGTCGACGTCGACAACGACGAGGGCTACAAACCCTGCGATCCCGGTTTGGTGTTGGAGCGTGTCCAGCAGTTGGAGAACGCCTACGCGCAACTCGTCCGATTGGCCGTTGACCGACGGACCAGATTGGAGGAGAGCAAGAAACTGTGGCAATTCTACTGGGACATGGCCGACGAGGACAATTGGATAAAGGAAAAAGAACAAATAGTGTCCACCAGCGACATCGGACACGATCTCACCACCGTGAATTTGTTGCTGAGCAAACACAAGATATTAGAAAACGAATTGGCGGCGCACGAATCGCAGCTCGAGGCCGCCCTCGGCGTGGGCGAAGAGCTCATCAACGGCGGCCATTTCGGCGCCGAGAAGATCCAGGAGAGATTGAACGAAATCCGCGACGCTTGGAAGCATCTGCTCGACTTGGCGGCTTATCGCAGAAAACGATTGGAGGAAGCCGTGGATTACCACCAACTGTTCGCCGACGCCGACGACGTCGATATTTGGATGTTGGACACTCTTCGATTGGTATCCAGCGAAGATGTCGGCCAGAACGAGGGCAACGCACAATCGTTACTCAAGAAACACAAAGACGTCACCGAAGAATTGAAGAACTACGTCAGCGTTATCGATTCCCTTCACCAGCAAGCCGAAGCCTTGGGCCCCGAGGTGGCCAATTCGAAGGAGGTGTCGCAGCGATTGGCTTCGATCGATAATCGCTACAAGGAATTATTGGAATTGGCCAAACTCAGGAAGCAACGTCTGCTAGACGCTCTGTCCCTCTACAAATTACTATCGGAAAGCGACGGCGTCGAGCAATGGATAAACGAAAAAGACAGAATGCTCCAAACGATGATCCCCGCCAGGGACATCGAGGACGTCGAGATAATGAAGCACCGTTACGACGGTTTCGAAAAGGAAATGAACGCCAACGCTTCGCGCGTGGCCGTCGTGAACCAATTGGCCCGTCAGCTGCTCCACGTGGAGCATCCGAATTCCGAAGAAATCACTGCCAGACAAAACCACCTCAATCAGAAGTGGGCGGAATTGCGCGAAAAGGCCGAAGCCAAGAAAGAGGAATTGAATTCAGCTCACGGTTTGCAAACGTTCCATATTGAATGTCGCGAAACCACCACTTGGATCGAAGATAAAATCAGGATCCTCCAAACCACCGATAGCCTAGAGATGGATCTGACCGGTATCATGACGTTGCAACGTCGTTTGTCCGGCATGGAGAGAGACTTGGCCGCCATCCAAGCCAAACTCACCGCTCTGCAGAAGGAAGCCGATTCCATAGAAGGCGAGCACCCTGAAGAAGCGGCCGTCATACGAGAACGCATCACCCAAATACAAATCATCTGGGAGAGGTTGACGCAAATGTTGAAAGAAAGAGACTCCAAGCTCGAGGAGGCCGGCGATTTGCACCGGTTCCTGCGCGACCTGGACCACTTCCAGGCTTGGTTGAGCAAAACGCAAACGGACATCGCTTCCGAAGACACGCCCGGCTCGCTCTCCGAAGCCGAGAAGCTCCTCTCCCAGCACCAAGCCATCAGAGAGGAAATCGACAATTACACGCCCGACTACACCAAAATGATGGAGTACGGCGAACGCATCACCGCCGAACCGAGCACTCAAGACGATCCGCAGTACATGTTCCTGAGGGAGAGGCTGAAGGCTTTGAAAGACGGTTGGGACGAGATACACCAAATGTGGGAGAACCGCCAGCAATTGCTGTCCCAATCGCTCAGCCTGCAACTGTTGGACAGGGACGCGAGACAATCGGAGGTTATACTCAACCAACAAGAGCACACGTTGGGCAAGGACGAGAGCCCCACCACGTTGGAGCAGGCCGAGAACTCGTTGAAGCGACACGAAGCCTTCCTCGCCACCATGGAAGCCAACGACGACAAAATCAACGGAGTCATCGAGTTTTCGAGACGATTGGCCGACGAAGGTCATTTCGCCACCGACAAAATCGCCAAGCGCGCCGACAACATCGAAGAACGCCGACTGGCCAACAGGGAGAAGGCCCAAGCGCTTCTCGAAAGGCTGAGGGACCAACTGGAGCTCCACCAGTTCCTCAGAGACTGCGACGAATTGGGCGAATGGATCCAGGAGAAGCACATCACGGCCCAGGACGAAACGTACCGATCCGCCAAGACCGTGCACTCGAAATGGACGAGACACCAAGCGTTCGAGGCCGAGATAGCGGCGAACAAGGAGCGCCTGCACAGCCTGCAAAAGGCCGCCGAGGAATTGGCCAAAGAGAAGCCGGAATACGCCAGTCACATTCAACCGAAGATCGAGGACATGATCGATCAATTCGACGTGCTCGAGCAAACCACCAAAGAAAAGGGCGAGCGATTGTTCGACGCCAACCGAGAGGTGCTCATCCATCAGACCTGCGACGACATCGATTCGTGGATGAGCGAATTGGAGAAGCAAATCGAAAGCGACGACACCGGCTCCGATTTGGCCTCCGTCAACATTCTGATGCAGAAACAACAGATGATCGAAACCCAAATGGCGGTGAAAGCCCACCAAGTGGGCGAATTGGAGAAGCAAACGCGCCATTTGGAAACGGCCGCTCCCGAAAAGGACCTCGACGAGATCAAGCACAAAAAGACGAAGGTCGAACAGCGCTTCGAGAAGCTGAAGAAACCTTTACTCGACCGACAGGTTGTATTGGAGAAGAAAAAGGAAGCGTTGCAATTCAGGCGAGACGTCGAAGACGAATTGCTGTGGATAGCCGAGAAGATGCCGCAAGCTTTGTCCACCGAATACGGCAACACCCTCTTCCAAGTGCACATGTTGGAGAAAAAGAACCAATCCTTGCAAACCGAAGTCGACAATCACGAACCCAGGATCAATACAGTTTGTAACAACGGCCAGAAACTCATCGATGAAGGTAGGTTGAAAGTACTTCGTGCGCTGTTCTGAATTAATTTTTGTATATTTCTGCAGGTCACGAGGATTCCGGCGAGTTCGGCAGGCTCATCAGCGAGCTGCACAAGGCCTGGCAGGAGCTGAACGACGCCATCGACAAGCGGCGCGAGAACCTGTTGCGCACCGAGCGCGCCCAGCAGTACCTGTTCGACGCCAACGAGGCCGAGAGCTGGATGAGCGAGCAGGAGTTGTACATGATGGTCGAAGATCGCGGCAAGGACGAAACGTCGGCGCGCAATTGCATGAAGAAACACGAAAATCTCGAAGCGGCCGTCGAAGATTACGCCGATACGATTCGAACGTTGGGCGAGACCGTCCGATCGCTCGCCGCCGAGGCCCATCCGCTGGCCGAGCAAGTGGCCGTCAAGCAATCGCAATTGGACAAATTGTACGCCGGTTTGAAGGACCTCGCGCAGGAGAGACGCGCCAAATTGGACGAGGCGCTGCAACTGTTCCTGCTCAACAGGGACGTGCAGGACTTGGAGCAGTGGATAGCCGACAGGGAGGTGGTCGCTTCGTCGCAGGAACTCGGCCAGGACTACGATCACGTCACGTTGTTGTGCGACAGATTCCAGGAGTTCGCCCGCGACACCGAAGCCATCGGCAGCGAGCGCGTCAACGGGGTTAACGACACCGCCGATCAGCTGATAGCCGCCGGTCATTCGGATTCCGCCACCATAGCCGAATGGAAGGACGGTTTGAACGAGGCCTGGCAGGATCTGCTCGAACTCATCGATACCAGGAAGCAAATGCTGGCCGCTTCGAGGGAGCTGCACAAGTTCTTCCACGATTGCAAGGACGTGTTGAGCAGAATCGTGGAGAAACAAGTGAGTTGGAATATAAAATACGCGTTGTGGGTTGTATCAAAAAATGCTTCTTTTAGGTATCCATGTCGGACGAATTGGGCAGAGACGCCGGCGCCGTGAACGCCTTGCAGCGCAAACACCAGAACTTCCTGCAGGACCTGCAGACGCTCCAATCGCAGGTGCAACAGATCCAAGAGGAATCGGCGAAGTTGCAGGCGAGCTACGCCGGCGACAGGGCGAAGGAGATCACGAATCGCGAGCAGGAGGTGGTGGCCGCCTGGGCGGCGTTGCAGATCGCCTGCGATCAGCGGCACAACAAGCTCGCCGACACCGGCGATCTGTTCAAGTTCTTCAATTTGGTGCGAACGTTGATGCAATGGATGGACGAATGGACGCGCCAGATGAACACCAGCGAGAAGCCGAGAGACGTCAGCGGCGTGGAATTGTTGATGAACAACCATCAGACGCTCAAGGCGGAAATCGAGGCGAGAGAGGACAATTTCACGGCTTGCATATCGTTGGGGAAGGAGCTGTTGAATCGCAATCACTACGCCGCCGCCGAGATTAAGGATAAATTGGTCACGTTGACCAATCACAGGAACGCTGTCTTGCAACGTTGGGAGGAAAGGTAATCTAACTACAATTTTTTTGATTAAATTTATTAACTTTCTAACATCAGATGGGAGAATCTACAACTCATCCTGGAAGTGTACCAATTCGCCCGGGACGCCGCCGTCGCCGAGGCGTGGCTGATCGCCCAAGAACCGTATTTGATGAGCCAGGAATTGGGTCATACCATCGACGACGTGGAGAATCTGATCAAGAAACACGAAGCTTTCGAGAAATCGGCCGCCGCCCAAGAGGAGCGTTTCAGCGCCTTGGAAAGGTTGACGACGGTAAGTCGGAGATTCGGCGGTTGGATAACTCTTGGTTTCGGTTTGGCAAGGGTGAAATGGTATTGCAAAAAAAACATACAAATATTTGTTCAATTTAATTTATATTAATATCGTATACAATTTCGTAAGGTTGCAATTGCAAGGTTGTTTGTAATATGGTCAAGTTTACGAGTGGAACAAAGAAAGACTATTAAAATAACAGTAGTTAAAGTGAGCAAGTTGCAATCAACCAACAATATCAGTATTTCTTTTTCCTTCATATGAGACTAAAGGAAATAGTCGTAGTTGCACCCATAGACACCATATTTTGTACAAATTTGCACTAAACTCTATATGATTAAATACTGGAGATACAGTGTGTCCCTAGATATGAAGATTAAAATTCGTTATTTTACATTTTTCGAAGAAAAATCATTCTTTATATAAACTCCTGCTTGTCGAAGGACACACTGTATAACTAATTATTATTAGACTCTCAATATATTTTTGCAATAACATTCGCCGGTTTGGTTTTGTTTCGTCTATTTCTGTTTAACGAACTGTCCTGTCTGCACTAAACGTGTTACGCTTTATTTTTCTTTTTTACTTTTCTTTTTGTAGTTAGAAAAAGGTGGCGGTAAACTAAAATCTAACGAGTATGTGCATGTTGAGACCGGTTGTGATTTTTCGTATTTGCCGCCGGTTCAAAGGAAAATCTCGCCCGCTCCCGTCCGTCGCTACACCGACGCTCAAACGAGAGACGCCGTAAATGCGATAGTAAGAGACGTCGATCGGTTCTACAGGCCGTCGGCGCCTTGCAGGAGAACGTTCGATTCGACGGGCGTGCGTAAATATCATCCGCAAAGCGCCAGGAAATCGCCTCAAAAGAGTTTCCTGCATAACAAAAGCGGCGTTTCGGCACCGCGAAAGTCCATCCTGCGCTTTAAGGAGGTCTCGTTCGTCGACGAACCGACGATTCGACCGTCGCTTTTGAAAAGCATCTCGATGTACGAGAAATCGAACATTTACAACTACACCCCGTACGATATCGACGATTACAAAAGCGAAAGGTACATTTGCCACGATTTCCTGATGGCCGAACGGTACGCTTGTTACTTGCAAAACGACGATAAAGCGATAAAGAGCGCGAAAGCGCTGAGCGCGGATCTATCGAACGGCGTGAAAAAACGGCACGGAACGGCGCGAGCGGGAATCGGCGGTTTAAAAAACACTTTCAGGAGGTCCTTCCCTTTGATGGCCGCTAGCAAAGGGGATACGGTGAGTGGTGCACGAAAAGCTTGATGGAATAACCCCCGGTTCGAAACGCTGTTAACTAGTGTGCGTGGCTTTATTATATCGCTTTCATCCGCCGTTAAAATATTACTAACAATCGATTTGATTTGTTTAGTTCGAATTGAGGGAGATCAAACGAAGGCAGGAGCTGGCGCAAGCCGAGGAACGGGCCAGACGCGAGAAGGAAGAGGCGGAACGATTGGCGGCCATCGCCGCCTCGCAGCCCAAAGAAACGGAAGCCGCCGCCATGGATAGACCGGACATCGGATCGCCTGCTGCTGAAGAACGACCAGGTAAAAGACCAGTTGAAATTTTAATAAATGTTTGTTGTTATTTTGTCCGGGGATAATGTTACAGATGATATGAATGAGTGACTATAAACTGGTAATTGAGTAGCATTTTCCTTGGATAAAATTGGTTGTGTATTTATTTAATTTTATTCGGTACAAATTGTATAATTCGTTTAAAAACAATTAACGCAGCCGGGGAAAGAAAACGGTCTTCCGTTAAAGCTGCCTCGCCTGGTGAAGGTAAACCTGCATTTATTCCGTACATACATATTTTTTTCTCTTTGCTGATACGATATAATTCATTTCTTTACGATTAGTATTCGCAATTTACTTTTTGTTCCATTTAATACAGAAGCAATGAATTAATATCGTGGTCGGTAACAATATTATTCTCTATGAATTCGGTGATGGTTTCTATTGCTTTTTGTTTACAAGAAAATTTATCGACATGCACTGGTTGTTTAAAAAGATGCACAAAAGTGGTCTCGAAACATTACTAAAAATTATTAATAACGGAGCTAACTTATTTCTTCCTAATCGAAATCTATTTAATTTCTAACAATTTATTACTTTTTCCCTACGAGTATATTTAGATGTTGAAATTAAAACTGTTATTTCATGCATTCGGTAAGTATTTGAATATGATTAATTTGAAAAAAAATGCATGAACCGCTTTTTTACTAATCACACGCTTTATTCGCTTACTGTGTACGGATTAACTACAATTTGAACGTAAGAATTGTCACTAAAAATAATTGTATAAATTATACGAAAGGCATGTTATTATATTTTTCGAATTCTAATGCATGAGCATGTTCTGTATCTGTAGTGCATGGAGAACGACAGGTCAAAACAAAGACATTACCCGCTACGTCGGCACACAGTACTCCCATTCCTGTTACTCCTCGCCCACAAACTCGTAAGTATATCAATCATATCCATTATTTGTTAATGTATTTATTTAGTATAATTTTAACTAGAATTTTTATTAAGTAAATATTGGCTTTTTTGTGGATATTTAGTTGTATATTCGTTGGTTGTTAGTATAGTAGGTACAGTACTGAATAGTACAAACCGTATTAAGCGAAATGAATCAAATTTATCGAGTAACTTAGTACCAGTAATAAATGAGAAGGCTTTATAATGCTTAACGCCTAGAGTTTTTTAAAATTCTTAATAATTCAGCTCAATATTTAAAAATCTTCTCATTTAATGGAGAGGAGTATGACTTTTTTTATTTGTTTATAAAACTACGTATTCTTATGAAGTCATTGATGAAATTTTTAATTTTCTCCGTTTCCTATTACGGCCATAATTAATTCTTAAAGTTTGAAAACCACATTAATAACTGAAAACTGCTTCGAGTTCTAATGAATTATTTCTATTCATTTATTTAGTTAAAACCCCTCTCCATTCTGGTATAAGTTCTGTACTTGCAAGTTTTGCGATAACTTCGGTTCACCTTCTGTAATATAAATCAAAATATTATAAGCTTTCGCGTGGAGCGCCTGTTGAGCTTACAATTTGTACGCGCGTGTGTGTGTGCACGTTTTGCTTTATTTGTTTATTTTGCAAGTGTCGAGAAGCGAGGAGAAAGCCAAGCGCAAAGATCGCTCACGCAGCAAATCTCCGTTCAGGAGCTTCAGATGGAAAAAGAGCTCGAAATCGCCGGGCACGCACAGCGACGACGAAGGTATGAGCACGAGCGGTGTCTCGTCGCCTCTGCAAGGTACAAAATTTCGTCTATATTGTCTATACAAGCTTCTATTTTTTTTTTATTCTACTAAAATCTCTTGTGGTTTAGTAATGTTTCATACTTCGACTAGTAGGTAATGTTTTTCGTATCGAAATTTGTGAGTTTGTTATTTGGGAATATGTTCTGTGGGTAGTAGTTTTAGTATTTTTATGTACTTATTTGACATTAGTTTAGTAATTATTATCAACAATGCTTTACTAAATTGAGTCCATAATTAAATGTTTTAGGGTAATGTAGGTAAGCCATATAATTTGGACTTAGAATTCAACGTTCTAGACAATCAAGTCCCTTAAAAAAAAGCAATAGAAATCTCTTGCTACACTATTTTTAGTTAATTTTAACAACCCTTACCGATTTCAATTCACACCTTTCAACAACCTTCCGAACCTCACCATGAATTCATAGCCACAAAAACCTGCGACTAAACTTTGCGATTATTTAGAGCAAAGCAGCGCAGGAGACGCGGAGACCTTCGAAGGTACGCTGGTGCGCAAGCACGAATGGGAGAACACGACGACGAAGGCGGGCAACCGTTCCTGGGACAAGGTGTACTGCGTGATCAGGGGCGCCCAGATGGCCTTCTACAAGGACGCCAAGACGGCCAAGTCGACGCCCGACCAGCGGTTTAAGGGCGAGGCGGCGCTGTCGCTGCGCAAGGCCGTCGCCAACGTGGCGCAGGATTACAAAAAGAAGAAGCACGTTTTCAGACTGAAGTAAGTAGATTGAATATGGACGATGGAAACCGAACTATTTTATTTCAAATATGAATACACCTTTTCCAGTTGTATATTAGAAAGCATTAAATGTATTTCAGAATAGTCAGATTTATATCAGAAAACGTCAAACGAATTTCAGATTAGTTAAATGTAGTTCAGAATAGCCAAATGCATTTTAGACAACGTCAAATGTATTGCAGAATAGTCAGAGATTAGTCATATGTAGTTCGGAATATATCAAATGTCGTTTAGAAAAGGTTAAAAACCATTCAGAATAGTCACATGGAGTTCAGAATAGTCAGATTTCTCTTCCTCCCCCTTACCCTTTGGATATGATTTTCTGCATTCCACTATGTAGTCTGAAATACATATGACGCTTTCTGAAATAAATCTGGCAAATCTGAAATACATTTGACTCTTTCTGAAAAAAATATGACTTCTGAAATGTATTTGATGCTATCTGAAATACGTTTGACTAGTCTGAAGTACATTTGATTATTCTGAAATACATTTAACACTTTCTAAAATTAATCTGACTAGTCTGAAATGCATTTGATTGATTCTGAAATTAATTTGATAGCTTCCGAAATACAACTGGAAATGGTGTAGAGTATAGTACAAATAACGTTTGTAATGGCGTTTCTTTTTTTTTTCGTTTTGTAGATTGGAAAGCGGCGGTGAGTTCCTGTTCCAAGGTCAGAACGATTCCGAAATGAATACGTGGATATCGACGATTAATTCGCACGCCGACACCGAATCGGCCGGTCCTTCTCGCTCTCATACATTACCCGCATCTGGGCAGAAGGAGGATTCGAAACGACGCAGCTTTTTTACTTTAAAGAAAACGTAAGATTGGTCGTATGATAAATCTGTGGATAGATGCCATTAATACGTTGATTATTTGGTAAAATTGAAATATCAGTACCACCAGGTTCCTCTCGTTGAGATCTGGAAGATGGTAGAATAGTAGAGTAAAAGTTTAATAGCTACCAAACAACTTTCGATAGTAATGGCAACTTACTTCTACTCCATATTAGTTTTGGCATACAGTGTGTGTCACGACGATGGATCATTAGAAGTATCTGGAAAAGTAGTGGTAATTAAAATTTAAAAAATTGTGTACAAGTCTTAGTCGATGCGCTCTGTTCAATGAAATTTTTATTACCACTACTTTTCCAGATACTTCTAATAGGTCATCGTCGTGACACACACTGTATATCCACGGAAATGTTATTATTGAAATTGGTGATGTTGGAAAGGTGCTATGCATTTCTAAGATCCCAGTTTTTCAAAAATGCACGTGTTTAATTAATGATTGCATTTAATTTTCAGATAAATTGTTCTACTCTTGATAATACCTGTATCTTTACGCTTTACCTGAACGGACCGTAGTCCTGACTTCGCTCTTTCTTTTTTATATTAGCATATATATTATATTTAATATATTTTTCTTGTAGTATGCACAGTATAATTGTAATTTTAAATGTATAGTAATTATTACTATGTGATTGAAATTTATTGTATCGACTGGGCCAAAGGAAACCACGTCAACCAGTGTTAATTTTCGGATATGAATATTACATACAGATTAACTAGAACATAAAATGGAAAAGGTGTAAGAGTTCAGAGGGGAAATCGAGTCATGTTTCAATAATTAAAATTAACTAATCGACGGGCTTGTCCGTCGTACTTTTCCTCTTTTAATTTAATCATTAATTTACTCGTAAATGTTTATTTAATAAGTTGCAATATATTTTTAAAGCTTTGCTTGACAAAGATCGATTCGGTGAATAAGTCATTTATATATTTTTCATTTAATAATTTGTAGTTATTTTACATATTTGAACATGTGTGCTTTTAAAAAATGGAGTTATAATAAATATTGTTTTTAGTAACATGCATTCTTTATTTATGTATGTGTTAACCCGTTCCAAAAATGATAATTTTTAAAAACATTTATTTCACAATAATAAGGATAACACGATATTGATCAAGTGAGATAGTTGAGCTCTAAATGCGTCTGACGACAAACGCGAAGCCGCCTTTACGGTTATAGTTAGAACATTGGGGGCCTGTTCCAGACGCTGTAGAAGCTTATTTACAAGACAGTATAATTAGGAAATAAATTTTTACATATAAATATTGTGTTTTTTTAATAAATAAATAAAACTTTTGAAGGATTTTACATAAAAAGGCATTTCGTTTTGAGATTTCTGAAAAATTGACAACGATTATGCATTTATAAGTTTTTAATGACCGAATTACTGGTTGCCTACCTACTAGTGTCCATAAATCGATTTTCCATCGATAAATGTAATTCTGGTTGTCTAACTATTGTATTGGTAAGGCGCGAGTAATAAGTATCAGGAGTAAACCTCTTCACACATTCTGCTCTCCTAATACGAAATTTCAAATTCACGTTTTATTTCGAGATTTGAGCACAAGTTTTCGTCGATCTCCATTGATAAATTTCGGATATTAGGCAATGAGAATATG
The DNA here is from genome assembly GCA_918026865.1 of Phyllotreta striolata. Classification (NCBI taxonomy): domain Eukaryota; kingdom Metazoa; phylum Arthropoda; class Insecta; order Coleoptera; family Chrysomelidae; genus Phyllotreta; species Phyllotreta striolata. The sequence continues at coordinate 5,852,957 of OU900101.1, read as the reverse complement.
CAAGGAAGTTCAATATCGGGAGATATTTAGTATATCGAGAGAGATACGTCTAGGGAAGGTCCTGGATGAATCCTGATGCTTTAATAAATATTCTAAATGTTTCGTCGTTCTTGAAAAGACATTTTCAAAGATAATTTGACATTTTGGGCATTATTAATAATTCTTTATTACAAAAATGATACGAAAATAGAATATTAAAAATTTTTTATGACATCCTTAATCCTGATTTTAGAATTCTTAGTATTTTTCGTTCATTAAAAAAACGCAAAACTTTTTCAACGCAATTTGTAAAAATCTGGAGCTATTAAATCAAAAAGATCGGGAGAAACAAATATTAGGAGTTCTAGTAGTTTGTGTCAAACGTGCGAAAATCTCACGATAAAACGTGAATTTAAGAATTCGTATTAGGAGAGCAGAATGTGTGAAGAGGTTTACTTATGACGCTTATTAATCGCGCTCCTGCTCGAAGCAATACATACAAAGGCAACCATTAATTCGAATTTCAGTAATTCTGGTTGCCTATCTATTGTATTAGTAAAGCGCGAGTAATAAGTATCAGGAGTAAACCTCTTCACACATTCTGCTCTCCTAATACGAATTCTTAAATTCACGTTTTATCGTGAGATTTTCGCACGTTTGACACAAACTACTAGAACTCCTAATATTTGTTTCTCCCGATCTTTTTGCTTTAATAGCTCCAGATTTTTACAAATTGCGTTGAAAAAGTTTTGCGTTTTTTTAATGAACGAAAAATACTAAGAATTCTAAAATCAGGATTAAGGATGTCATAAAAAATTTTTAATATTCTATTTTCGTATCATTTTTGTAATAAAGAATTATTAATAATGCCCAAAATGTCAAATTATCTTTGAAAATATGTTTTCAAGAACGACAAAATATTTAGAATATTTATTAACGCATCAGGATTCATCCAGGACCTTCCCTAGACGTATCTCTCTCGATATACTAAATATCTCCTGATATTGAACTTCCTTGCATATTCTCATTGCCTAATATCCGAAATTTATCATTGGAGATCGACGAAAACTTGTGCTCAAATCTCGAAATAAAACGTGAATTTAAAATTTCGTATTAGGAGAGCAGAATGTATGAAGAGGTTTACTCCTGATACTTATTACTCGCGCTTTACTAATACAATAGATAGGCAACCAGAATTACCGAAATTCGATTAACTGGTTGCCTTTGTATGTATTTGTAATCGAACAGGAGCGCGATTAATAAGCGTCATAAGTAAACCTCCTCGCACATTCTGCTCTCCTAATACGAAATTTCAAATTCGCGTTTTATTTCGAGATTTGAGCACAAGTTTTCGTAGATCTCCATTGATTAATTTCGGATATTAGGCAAGGAGAATATGCTAGGAAGTCCAGTATCGGGAGATATTTATTATATGGAGAGAGGTACTTCTACGGAAAGTCCTGGATGAAATTTATCATTTTGGGCATTATTATTGTTTTATAGTAGAAATGATGAGAAAGTCGAATGCTAAAAGTATTGTCAAGTTTATTGAAAAAAAAACGCAAAACTTTTCTCGAGTTTATTGAAAAAAAACGCAAAACTTTTCTCGAGTTTATTGAAAAAAAAAACGCAAAACTTTTCTCGAGTTTATTGAAAAAAAACGCAAAACTTTTCTCGAGTTTATTGAAAAAAAAACGCAAAACTTTTCTCCAGTTTATTAAAAAAAAACGCAAAACTTTTCTCGAGTTTATTGAAAAAAAAAACGCAAAACTTTTCTCCAGTTTATTAAAAAAAAACGCAAAACTTTTCTCGAGTTTATTGAAAAAAAAACGCAAAACTTTTGTCGAATTTATTGAAAAAAAAAACGCAAAACTTTTCTCGAGTTTATTGAAAAAAAACGCAAAACTTTTGTCGAATTTATTGAAAAAAAACGCAAAACTTTTCTCGAGTTTATTGAAAAAAAAACGCAAAACTTTTTCAAGGCAATTTGTAAAAATCGGAAGAAAAATTTTGTACATCGTTCGAAAATTTCTCGTTAAAAATTTGCGAATTTGAAATTTCGTATTAGGAGAACAGAATGTGTGAAGAGGTTTACTCCTGATACTTATTACTCGCGCCTTACTAATACAATAGTTAGACAACCAGAATTACATTTATTGATCGAAAATCGATTTATGGATACTATTAGGTAGGCAACCAATTTATCTATTATATACCTCTAAGATACCAGAAATGCATTAGAAATGAATAAGTTTGAAGGATTTTTTTATAAAAAATGCATTAAATGGCGATTTCAAAATATATAAAACAAATCACTTTCAACGATATTTTTATTTTCTTACAATAAACTCACTACCGTTAAATGCAACAAAATAGAGACGAAATATTAATATACAAAAACGTTACAGGAGTAAAATTTTAAAATCATTGTGTCGATCTCAATTCTAACACTTCTTATTTCGCACTTCTTCATGAAATTTTCCTTTTATGGTTTTCCTTTTATTCCTTCTCGGTTTGCCCGTTGAATTTCGTTACAGAGTCGATACAAATTCACCTACAAATCACAAATTATTACATTAACTCCTATTATAACATAATAACGCTTTGAAATGCATACCTGAGGAATGATATAATATTATTCTTTCAGAAATTCATCGATAAACAAAATGGCGAAGGCCGTAGATCGCAAGATAGATACAAAAAGTGGCGATTCCGTCTCAATTTCCGTAAATGATTGAACTGTCATTTTTCTTAATACCATCCAATGCTCAATCAAGGGCAATCAGGAACCAAAGACAAAAAAATCTATCGGATTTCTCCTACAAACAATTATAACTCAATTATAACAATAATTAAGCATTGTAAAACTAACTAACCCTGCTGAGTGAACTGAAACCTCTTTTAACTTCACGATACAACAGCTTGGAGAGAATTTCTTGATACTTGTACATGCTCTGTGAAGTTCCTGGGATTCCACAATTTCCTCATAAGCTCGCCGAACTTCTGCAGGAGCAGATGGAAGGTCTCTTTACATTACTGCAATTTTCTTCTCCTCTTGAGAAGTCATTCCGAAGCGGATTAACAAGAGTCAAAGCCTGCAATTTTGCGCATTAAGAAATAACCAAATTCGTTCGGTTAACTCGACTTACCTGCAGCACTGCATTACAGTAATCGTTAGCTTTAATGTTATTTAGGCCTACAATACAGGGGGATGTACAACGATCCATCGATAGGTCTGGACAACTTCGTGGGATTCAACACATACTTCGTATCATTTAAAGAGGAATCTATAACAAACCGTTTGATTACTTAATATTTCCACAATCATTATAACCCCTCTACCTATGATTTTAATTGCCTGGTAAATAGTAGAATTCAAATATTGACACAAACTTACGTTACCTGCGGAAGTTTGATTATGGATGTACTTTCCAGTTTTCCAGAATTCTCCTCCTCGAGGTGCATCCTTGGTAATGCTTAAGGGTCCGTCGGGCTTATAATCGTGTGCAAACCCCCTAAATTAATTGCCAAAAAATTGTCGATTTATTTGACAAGAAATTTCTCCCGATTAAAGTAGCTGTATAAGTTACAAGTATAAGGATAAATAAAGTTAACTATGGCAACGTCGGAATTTTTCACGACGGGAGAAATTGTGAAACAGCGCATTATGACATGACAGATGACGGATTCCTTTCTGTATTTAGACCAACGTTTTGGTTGCCATGATTTTTGATAACAACTGAAGTGCAACCATTTTGTCTGGCGATTTAATAGTTTTTGGTATTTAAAAATTGTCCAATTTTCTTTATTTTAGGATTATTTTGTCGATTAATTAAATAGACACCGTCACCGGTAAGTAAACGTTTACAATTTTCCCAAAATTCAGGTAAAAACACTAATTTGTGTCGCAATTTAATCCCATTTAGAATCATTGATTTTATTCGAGGAATTTCAATGTTAACTCTCTTCAATTGCCCTTGATAATGGAATATCGAGTTCTCGCGTGTACCTCCAACAAAACTTCATAAATTTTATATTATTTCATTTCAGATATTCGAAATGCGCGACTCCCCAGATTCGATTCCCAAACGGAGTCGCAGCAAAAGCAGTAACAGTAGCATAAGCAGAAAAAGCAGAAGTCGAAGCCTGTCAAGTGGCTCGAGGTATTGTATAATCAATTCCACCATTCATCTCGTACACCTGTGATAATATGCGAGGCATTTCAAATTACACTATTTCTACGCATTCTACATGCATTAGTTACACTACGACAATTTAAGAGCACTTGCTAGACAATTATCGTATGGAAGGAAAGTTGGTTATGGAAGGAGCGCCTCGAAGAAGAAGTGGCTGCTTAACTAAACTGGCCTCTTATTGAATTTCGCCTGCCAATTCTATCATTTGTATTTGCGACTGCGATCACAGGTGTGCTATAACTTTCGAATGAAAGTGCATTACGTTTTTATGCAGGTCTCGTTCTCGAAGCCACAGCAGCGACATTGACGGTTACAGATTACACATAGCCGATATAGGCGATGATGTGAGACGATCGGATTTGGAAAAGGTCTTTTCGCCTTACGGCAATTTAAAAGAAGTATGGATGACGAACAGTACACCCTGTTTTGGATTCGCTGTATTTAAAGACAAAAAAGCGGCGGCGGCCGCCCTCAAAGGTGCTGATGGAGCGTAAGTGAATAATAAATGATTGTGAATAGAGCCGAGTAAGTTGGTGGCTGAATAACGTGAATGGCCTCTTCTGAAATTTTATTGAGATGCACGAATAGAGTGGCAAGTAAATTATATTGTGTTTTAGTGAAGTTGCTGGTTGCCGAATACGCGTAACGTACGCAAGACCTAGAACTAGAGGATCGGGTAGACGATTTTATAATAGTAACATGCGCTGTTATCAGTGCGGATATACGGGACACTTTTATCGAGACTGTCCCGATATAAATGGCGGAGAAAAACGAGATCGGTACAGTATTTATTTTTCTATTTGCAATTTATTTTTTATCGCATTCAATTTCAAATGAAATAGCAATTTTGCATCCCCCAAAATTAATCGTTTAGTACAACAAAAAAAACTTTTTTTAAACTTGTCTCTACCATACATTTGTTTGGAATCTTTACACAGTATATTCTTTGTTGTATTAAACATTTAAACAAAATAATTTATACTCAAAACGCTTCATATCTAGTTATTTTTAGCCACATCGAATTACTAAAAGTTTCACACTCAAATTCGAAAAAAGCTTTAATCCACACACATACACACACATGGTTTATTTTTTTGTTAATTACCTAATTGTTGTTTTGTGATTTGTCAGGCACATGGTTGTTTATTTATATGGTTTGGTAAAAAGAATAAAGTGTTATGGAATTGTATGATGGGCCTTGAGTCGCGTTGACTTGGCGTGGACAAAAAATTAGCTTAAAAACGGCAATTATGTACGGGGTGGTGACTGATTATGGTTTCATTGTTGGGTACCTATTTTTAGTTACGGCCGATCGCGCGGTTATAGAGAAAGAGATTACGACAGGGAGCACAGAAGACATCGTTCGAGTAGAAGTAGTCGATACGATGATAGGCCGAGACGTAGTGGAAGACACCGAAGATAGATAATATTTTGTTGTATTATTACGTGTTTTTTTTTAATAATCAAATTTGATTTGCAGGTAATTGTTTGAAGGTACATTTCAAGTTGTAATTTTTGCGACCGATAGCGTGTATACCTAAATATAATCTATTGGAGAGTGAATAATTTAGAATAATCTCTTCGATAGGGGGCATGCTTTACAATCAATACATTTATAGTGGTTGCATTAGTTATTATTGAAATGGAATCATTGAAAATCTGATTATTAATTTTATTGCATCGGTTTGTTTGCCCCCCCTTTCACTTTTATAGTGCGGAATAAATTTATTAACATTTTTTTAGTCGTTTGTAGATTTTAATGAAATGCTAATAACGTTATTACTGAGGTTACCCGAAGTCTGGTAGAAATAATGTATAATTTTAAAATTTAGTCAAATATATTTCTACCTGTTGTCGAGTTTTTTTTATTTAATTACACATAATTTTTGAACTAAACACCAAGATTTTATTGTAAATATGACAACTAAGTAAAAAAAAATATTCTTTTTACTCAGTGGCCGCAGTCGCGTACATTATTCGGCTATTTTGAGGTCTCCATTCTACCGATTATTCAGCCAACTTAAATTGACACTTCTCGTTGACGTGTTGAATTTGCCATAAAAATGTGGGGTTATACATAGGGAGTTCCCATAAATTTAATTAATTCAAGCGGGTTGACAACAACATACAGTTTAACTAGAAATGGCCGAAGAAGATCCTTCGCAGGAGAGAAGATCGGACAACTTCCAAAGAGGTAGGGGATATCCCAACAGGTCTTTTAGCCGATACCGCGGCCGAGGCGGTAGAGGCAGAGGAGATGTACAAAGAACACTACACGAACTAGGAGTCACTGATTTAAGGGAACACCTCAACAGAAAACATCACACAGACCAGGTAAACTACTGTAATAATCACTCAATTAGTGTGTTATATAAGTATGTATTTTTTTAGTCAAAAAGTGTACCTCCCTCCGACCCTTCGTATAACTTCTTAAGGGACCCTACAAGAGAACAAACCAGTCCAGTTTCCAAGGTAAACGCACCGCTCGCATCCTTTCTACAATCCCTTTATTTCTACTGCATTTCAGAGTCCCAGTTCGCAACGTCCCGGCAGAAGCAAAACGCAAGACACCTACATACAGAACCCGCTCAACATCGTAGTAGAACTGACCACTCAAACCGGCCAAAGGAATTATTCGATAGACGATGCCCCTGTATTGCACAGCATAAAGCACGTACCGGATTATCCAGATGAACGATCCAGAGGTAGCAGAAGCGCCAGAGCCAGAGGAAGGAGCAGACACAACGTCGAAGAACGCGCCAAGAGCACCGAACGCAAATACGAAGATAAAACCGACGAAAAAGGACCGAGTCAAATGAGAAGTAGAAGCGTGGAGGGTAGAAGCGACGCGAGTAGTACCAGAGGCAGGTCCAGTTTCCGTTCGAGGGGCCACTACAGAGGAAGGCAAAGGAATACGGAGTACGAAAACGTCGGTAGAGGCAGCAAAACTAGAGGTAGAGGTAGAGGAAGATCCTTCAGATATCGAGGAGATGCTTCGAACAGAAAATACCAACCCTCAGATGATTATCGAGAAGCTCAAGCTGACCCGACTGAACCGGAAGAAAACTGGGATGAAGCAGCTGATAAAGAGTGTATCAAAAAACAAAGTAATTCCGAAGAAACCGATGATCCTCATACTCCTGAAGAAAATGAGGAACCGAGCAATGACGCTGAAGAAGAAGAAGACACTCCAGAACCAGAGGATCCGAATAAAAGCAGTGAATTAGAAAACGAACCGCTGTTGGAGGACTTACAGGCTACCATAGCTAAAGAAAACCTCGTGGTTACATCTTCGGATGAAAATGAAAATAAAAACAAGAAGAGAACAGTGAGATTTAAAGAAAACGAAGGCGCTGGCGAGGAGCAATCGGACGACGTTAAAGGATGACAACAGGGAATTTCGGCGAAATCATAGCGGTCGAGATATTTTTATAATCAAAGACGGTTTAATTGAACTGATGAAATTTTAATATTGCGTTGTTGAAGATTGTGATAAATGTTTTTTCGATTAATTTTTACAATATTTTTAACGCGGAGTTATTACTAGAATTCGTGCCAATAACAGAAACTGATGAGGCACGCTAATTTTAAATAAATATTTGAATTACTAAGATTATTAATCGGAGGTAAATAAAATTTTGTAAAAATAGATTATGATACATAACAAAAATAATTCAAGAGTTTAATTGATTGGTGTTTCTATATATGTATTTGTTGTTAATGTGATTTTTTATTTTATTCAAAACAACAGCTTCAAGCTTTTTTTATTATTGTATACTCATTAAAATGTACCTAATTTATAATCTTATAGAAGTTGCATATGAATGTTATTATTAACTTTATTTTATTGTTTGAATGTATATTAATAAACGAACCTTTATTTTAATTAATATTTTTCTATTAATTGACAATTAAATTTTCATGATAAATGTCTAATTGTGCTACTATCTATCTTTCGGTTAAGCCGAAAATGTAGTTAGAAAACTTATCAAAATGTTCTTGTAACAAACGTCTAATAAAAATTTCTAAAAAAATTGATACGTTCAATGTTTTAGTTTGTATAGAAAATCCGTGATAAATATTTAATGCAAGTTAACCCGTAGATAAAGTAATAGATCGATTTATCTATATTTACCCGCTAAAAATACACCGCAGAATAGATAAGAATCCCGTTAAAATTTGTTACCTCTCAATAATTTCTCCGCATTAACTCGTTGTAATCTCGAAGCCATCTTGTAGACAAATTCTAAATTCATACCGATGATATGAAAATGAGCAATCCTCAGAAACACTCAGCAAATACAGTACCTCTTATGTTTCGATCTGCAAAACCAAAGCAATTATTTAAACTAACCAGTTCGAAGAAAGAGAAGTTAAAATTGAATAAGTTTGTAGCATTTATTGTAAAGCTTCGTAATATTTACAGAAACAATTCCTGTATAAAATTATTTGAATTACTGCACCCTGTTTAATTTAGAAATAAAGAAACGCCCTGTATAGCAAAGTTTGTAGTTGTACGCCCTAATCAAATACATTTTTATCCGCTGCGTTATTAGATTAATAAGTTAATCAATATATTGGATTTCACAAAAACGAAACTACAAGCTCATCTGTAATAAGAAGAGATAACAAATGGGTTATTTATTAATCAATAAATATATGTACAGGTAACTATGGTTACTGGTATGTATGATTGATACATACTATTATAATCCGAGCGCTTATACCCCCAATTATATTACGAGTATTGTTTAAAAACTTTTTAAATTTTTAGCAATTTTAGGCAACAACTTCAGTCGATCGATTCGAATTCTCGAAAACGAATTCGACAGGAAAAAACCCGCTAAAAATCGCAATCGATACGAGAGAGAGAGTTTCGCTTCGGCATCGTCCGGATTAAAATCCAGAAGCGCTGCCGCACGTTTCTCGGCGTCGCGACGCCACGCCACTCCGCCGCCGCCGTCTGAATGACATCCGACACGCCATCGCGGTCGTCCTCCAGAAATGGAATACATTTGCAAATTCAAAAAGGTAATCTAACAAATCGAACAGACCACTCGCCTTGATTGCATGTACGCGTATATACATATAGGTAGCCAGATATCGCTTAGTATATAAGTAGGCTATTTGAATGTGAAATGCGAGTTCGCGTGCCGTCGCGTTTTCTCATTGTTTCGCTCTCTTTCTGCGCTTCCGTCGGGGAAAAGTTAGAAATAAACGACTTGTTGATTTTTTTTTGTTTTGTCGGTAGAGAATGGTGTACCCTGAGCAATTGAATTTGGACCAAATCGGAGGGAAATCGGATCAAAATGCGCCATCGTGGTGTAGTGAACCTTTGGAAACGGCCTGCAATAATATCAACGCCAAATTGCCGGACTCTCCAGTTAAAGAATCCATCCAAGATAGTTCGTACAAAAACGGAACCATACCTCACATGTAAGCACAATGTTTCTCACGAATAGTAGTTCTTATCAAAAATGTAGATATTAAAATGAGAAATCCAAAGAATCTAAGTCGCGGACGTGCGGGTCATTTAAATGGACCATTATTAACAATCCACCTATCCTAGAATAACTCCTATAATGAAGACATCTTCCTTTCATCATACCACCATGAACAATTTGTATAATCGTGGAAAAATATTCTAATTGAATATCTTGAGTTGAAAACACTTGTACACAACTACCAAATTTTAATTACTACTAGTTTTCCACCTACTTCCAATGAACAATTCACTTACTCTCACCATCTCCGCTACCTCAAACGTCCACCTAATAACGTTATTTTTTCTATTTATCTACACAACAAACAAGGGCGAATAGGCAATTCATCCAGGACCGCATAAGGCACCTGGTGGACGCCTTCTCCACGAGAACGATGGCGGCGCGCGAACGGATCGAAACGCCGGCGACGCCGAGCTCCATAAGCAGCAGAGAAACCGTAGATCAACACCCGGCGGCGCCGGTCAAGCACAAATTGAGCGTCTCCTTCTCCGACAGATACATGGAGGAGGAAGCCGATAAGGTGGAATTCCCATCGACGAAAATCGGATTCGCGCGATTTTTCGGTAAGGAAATAACTAGCTTTTATGAGAGACGAACGGGATATGGAGTTAGAAGGGTTTTGAAGTCTTAGAGGTCTCCATTTTGGAATAAATGGATTATCTTCATTGATCATTGAGCAAGATTCTCCAACTGATATCATCAATGATCAATGAGGAAGATTCTCCAACTGATATCCTAAATGATCAATGAGGAAGATTCTCCAACTGATATCCTAAATGATCAATGAGGAAGATTCTCCAACTGATATCCTCAATGATCAATAAGGAAGATTCTCCAACTGATATCCTCATTGATCATTGAGGAAGATTCCCCAACACATATCCTCATCGATAAATGTTCTAGATCTCTATCTTCGTACTAACGCAACTTCTAAATTCCATTTCTTCCCATTAACAACGCTCGATGTGTCCGCAGATAAGAAAATAATAGACCCGAACGGTAGATTCTACATGTTGTGGATGTCGATAGCGGCGATGGCGGTGTTCTACAACGCCTGGGTGATACCGTTAAGGAGCACTTTCCCGTATCAATCGGCCGATAACAGAGCCGTCTGGATGACCTTCGATTATTTGGCCGATTTGATTTACCTCATCGACATGACGTGCTTTCAACCGAGAGTGAAATATCTGAGCGACGGTTTCTGGGTGGTCGATATCAAACTACTCCGAAGCAATTACATGAAAAGCAATCGATTTAAAGTAATAAATTTAATTTATCGTCGTTTTATGCTACGATGTATTATGAATTTCAGTTGGATCTTCTGTCGTTGCTACCGTTAGATCTCCTCTACTTGATACTGGGACCGGAGCAAGTTATCCTTCGCCTGCCGAGGTTCTTCAAAGTGCACACCTTCTGGTCGTTCTTCAGCCTAATCGACAAGCTCCTGTCCAATCCGTACATCATCAGGATCTCCAGGACGTTGATGTACATGATGTACCTGATACATTTGAACGCGTGCGCCTACTATTCCTTCTCCTCTTGGGAGGGCATTGGCAGCAACAATTTCGTGTTCAACGGCAAAGGTAACGCGTACATCAAGTGCTTCTATTTCGCCACCAAAACTGCCACATCGATAGGTGAACGATACGCTACATAACTTAGTTGGGTCGAGTTGGAAATTGTTGTGTTTTTAGGTAAAAATCCGAAGCCGACGCAAGAATTCGAATTCATGTTTATGACGTTCTCTTGGCTGATGGGCGTCTTCGTTTTCGCCCTTTTGATCGGCCAAATTCGTGATATCATTTCGACCGCTACGAGATCTCGCACCGAATACAGGAAATTGGTCAACGAAACGTTGGAGTACATGCGAAGGTTGAATCTACCGCAAGACGTCCAACGCAGGGTCCAATTGTGGTTCAATTACACCTGGAAGACCCAAAGAACACTCGGTACTATCTCGTATATTATCTACTTCTTCCAGGTCCATTGTAGTTTGATCCTCCTCATCAACTTCCTGAACCATTCAGTGTTTTCTCTTTAATCGCCGTTGGTTTATGTTTGCAGATGAAAACACCATAATGGATTGTTTGCCGCACAAAATGAAAACCGACATATCCATAAACGTGCACATACAAACGTTGAGCAAAGTGACATTGTTCGCGGATTGCGACGAGGCTCTGCTCAGAGAATTGGTGTTGCAATTGAAATCCGTTATTTACCTACCAGATGATATAATATGCAAAAGGGGCGACGTGGGCAAAGAGATGTACATAATTCAATCCGGTAAAGTACAAGTAAGTTATAGCAGAACGTACTTAGTACATAGCAAGTTATATTAATATTCTGTTTCCTATTAAGGCCACAATTAATTTTTCGTACTCCTTTCAATTGTAGGTAATAGGTCCGACGGGTGAAGTACTTGCCACGCTTTCCGAAGGCTCCGTGTTCGGAGAAATAAGCCTTTTAGGCATACCGGGGATGAGTAGACGCACCGCCGACGTAAGGTAAACGCGAAATTATTCATAATAATCGATCGTAGACATCTTTTTCCGATGCAGATCTCAAGGTTATTCGAATCTCTTCGTGCTAAGCAAAGCCGATTTGAACGAAGCTTTGGCTCACTATCCAGAAGCTCAAGAATTGCTCAATAAGAAAGCCAAGTCGCTGATGAAGAAAAACGCCGCCATCGAGAGGAAACACAAGGCTATGATTGTCATCAACAATCCGGAGCCGCCGGATAGGAACAACAAGTTTTTGGATACCGTTTTGCAAGTACCGTTTACACGTTAAACGTTAAATTACGAGTGTAATATTAAAGCGGGTTATGTTGTAGGTTTTACCGCCTAATTCAGCTACGAACAGACTGCTGAGGTTCGGAAGTAGAGGCAAGCCTAGGCGAAACCCCGAGAACGACATATTCAAATATCGCAACAGTTTACCGTTGATAAAAGGCCATCACGGCATCGACATAGACAATTATTTCGGCGAAGATCTAAACATATAATAAACTATTTAGTTACCTATAGTTTAGTTCTTGACTTGCGAAATTATTTCGTTGATTTCCTCGACCGCTTCCAGGTCCAATTCCATTTCCGAATCGTCCGAGAACTCGTTCGCGTACGAAATGTCTTCTTCGATTAATTTTTCAACATCATCGGTTTCATCTATGCGATAAATACAAATTTATCTTACTATTTATAAATTAAAAGTGTGGTACTCACCTTCGGATAGAACGATAGTTTCATCGATATCTTCATCGACGTTAAGATTTAGATTTCTTCTAAAGCCCCTTTTTAAATTGTCCAGCATACCGCTAGAAACGCTCGCCGTGTTTGTGCTGTCCGATGGATCTTCATCAGGACTCGAGTAATATTTTGATTGGGATCTGATGTTGTCTTCTAATAACTCGTGCCGGACCCGCTCCAAAATATACCTGTGGTGTTTAATAATCATTAAATTGAGTGGTAAGTTAATTAGTATTTACCTATTGGCTATTTCTCGACAGTGTTCGGAGAAGTTCAGCGGTAACCACCCTGTTTTCGGATTGTACGGCAAATGGCCGGGTGTTTTCGGTAATCGCTGGAGCATATCTTGTACTTCGGGGATTTGTAAATCGCAAAACTGCAACGAAAATCTCGTGAGTATAAGAAAAGTCGATTGTTGGATTAATGTACTTGGTAAAACATTTGTCTAAACGGTGGCATCATGTCGGGTTTGAGCATAAAGTGGCTTTCGTCGATGCCTGACGAGGACGCTTTCAATTTCGCTTTGATTTTAATTTTCGTCCCTTCTAAAATACGATTACCGTTAACACAAACTGTTGTTTGTAATGTTCATGTGACTACCTCTAATTCGAAAATCGAGAGTTTGATATATCCTCATATTGAAATCCTGCCTGGGATCCACTCCGAACTTTGTCCACACGATTCTCCAAGGACCGTTAGTCCAGAAATACGCCACAGCTGGCAAGACTGTTTTCACCACTTCGCTTTTGAGCCCCAATTTGTATTGAACAGCGGCCTTCAACCACATAGGTCGCTCGTCAAACAACTAAAACACCAAAATTAATGCTCCATTAACAAATTACTACATTATCACCTTTTGCATTTGCAAGTAGGCTTCATCGCATAGTTTATCTTTAACTAACTTTAAAGCTAGGGGTTTTGGACTGTCGGGGATTTTTAAACCGGTGTCGTTGATGTTAAGAGTGTACGATGGCTGAATGTAAGGATGTTTGGGGGTTTTTTTCTTGAACATTTTGAATAATTCCGGTCGATCGTTTTTGTCTAAGTTGAATTTCTCTTCTGCGCTTAGGTATAAAGTGTGGTGGGATAGTTCGTATCGGGAGAAGCTCGCTGGTAATAGAAATGGCGGTTGGTGTTTGCTCTCTTTGGACCTAAATTAAATATGAAAATATTAAATTAAATTAAATATTGGAATTAAATACGAAACGTACATTAGGAATTCGAGTGTTGGTAGTTTTTTTGGGAATATTTTATCGTGAACGTATTCGACTTGGTCAGTTTCTTTGTTTTCTACTAATGGTAAATATTGGTAGTCTAAAGCTTCTGTAAAAGAAATATAATAGTTATTTAGCGAATTTCAATTCATGTTTTGAAATTTACTGTTAAATGTAAAATTGCTGTTTGTATAACCGATTATCTTGTAGTCGATTTCACCATTTTTCTTTGTGACTTCGACTAGTAGTCCAGGATTGGTGTCCATGTCAGAATAACATGGTTTATTGAATTTGTTCTCCGGGTGGAACCTTAGTTCTAATTTCTTTTTAGGATCGGAAACAGCCTAAAATAAATATTAATTAAAAACGTAACGAATTTACCGTTAAATTATTACAGTTTCCACGTTGTATATTCCTCCTAAAGTTTCCAAAGCTTTGGGAACGTTTTTAACCACACCGGGATATAAAATTCTAACAAATTTCCTATCGAGTTTGTAAATTCGATTCTCATCTACAATAGTTGAAGAAATATTAGACATTGGTTCATCTTCTACTGTATTTTTATCGGCAGCTTTTTTAGAATTCATTGTAACATTTAAAAATAACAGCAACAATTTTTTTCAAATTGAAAATTTTAACTTCTAAGTTTTATCCTAACCTAACATATTCTTCTATTTTTACAATTTTAAGTTTTTCATTAATTTAGAATGTAATTCTTATTATTAGTAAGTTATGATTACCATATTAATAAAATTCAAACGATATATGCAATAATTCGCAGAAAAATAACTATTTTTTTAATTTTTTATTCTTGAAAGTGACTACATTACTGCATAAAAATGGATTATCCAAAATACGATGCAGATTATTGACATTTGCATTGACATTGACATATGTCAGTAGTCCATTTTCCTAAAAATCGGCATTTTGGTTAATTTTAGACTTTTCTTTTCGATTTATGGTAAATTATTTGCTACAAAAAACCAATTCAATTGAAAAACACACCCTATAATTTTCGTTTAAGGTATTGGTATTGTCCAAAGGCTACAACAATAAATCATAACCTAGTTGTGTTGCAGTATAAAAATTTAGGAAACGAAAATGTCTGCGTCTCAAATTTTCAACAGAATAGGCCAGTTCGGACTGGGAGTAGCCCTCGTAGGCGGAGTAGTAAACTCAGCATTATATAACGGTGAGAATTCAACATTATCGAATGTTAGGTTATGTTCAACACATGACTTTTCTTGCAGTCGACGGAGGCCACAGGGCAGTCATTTTCGACCGATTCTCCGGTATTAAAAAGACCGTAATAGGCGAAGGCACCCACTTCTTCATCCCTTGGGTGCAAAAACCCATCATCTTCGACGTCAGATCGCGTCCCAGGAACATCCCCGTAGTAACCGGAAGCAAAGATTTACAAAACGTAAACATCACGCTGCGTATCCTATTCAGACCCGTACCCGATCAACTACCTAGAATTTACACGATCTTAGGCCAGGATTACGAGGAGCGAGTACTTCCTTCCATTACGACGGAAGTACTGAAAGCGGTCGTAGCTCAATTCGATGCCGGTGAACTCATCACACAGCGAGATCTAGTATCTCAAAAGGTTTCGGACGATTTAACAGAAAGAGCCAAACAATTCGGCGTTATTTTAGACGATATCTCCCTGACTCATCTCACGTTCGGTCGGGAGTTCACTCAAGCCGTCGAGTTGAAACAGGTGGCTCAGCAAGAGGCCGAGAAAGCCAGGTTTGTGTTGTACAGTCATGGATAAAGTACGGTATTGTACCGGTCGATTTGTTGGTTACAGATTTTTGGTGGAAAAGGCTGAACAAACGAAAAAAGCGACAGTAATCTCGGCCGAAGGGGACGCACAGGCAGCTATAATGTTGGCCAAAGCCTTCGGGGATGCCGGTGAAGGTTTGGTGGAATTGAGGCGTATCGAAGCCGCCGAAGACATCGCTTATCAACTATCTAGATCCAGGCAGGTGTCTTATTTGCCCAGTGGACAGAATTTGCTACTCAACGTGCCAACGCCGGGGAACTAAATACATAAATGTTAGCGGAGGAAAAGCGAGAGGGTTGTTGCATTCACGAATTGGTTTTTTTTTCACTTAATAGCCTGTTGTTTTATTTGGCTATTTCGATGGAACCGTAGATACGTCCCGCGGGCTTAATACATTTTATATTTTATAAATTTAGATGTAATGATTTGTTAATAAATTGTTTAAAATTATTCCGAAACTCACTTCGCGTTTATCCGAAATTAACTCTAACACTTGATGAGAAACACCGGTTAAATATTTCACATGGAACTGTTGTTGGGAATAATTAAATTTCAAACATATTGCCCCGAAGTACTTATTAGCCGAGAGATAACATTTACATGGTTTCCTCTAAAATTTTATGACTTGCTCGAAGTCACGATTCCCCTCCAACTGAACGAATTTCGGCGGAATATTTTTTGCACTTGCATTTCAAACGTATCATTAGCCAAATTGTCAGTGCAGGCGTTCGGAATTTTTACTAACTCTACTAGAAAAACGACTAAATTTGTTCCATGAATGATTCTTGTTTCCTCTTTTGGACGCTTATAATTCATTCTAGAACCATTTAGAACTGTCTGGAACCATTTAGAACGCTCCATAAGCATTTAAAACTGTCTAGAACGATTTAGAACGCTTCAGAACCAATTAGAAAGCATCAGAATCAATTAGAACTATTGAGAACGCTCCAGAATCATTTAGAACAATCGAGAACGCCCCAGAATCATTTAGAACTGTCTCGAACTACAGATTTTGTCTTAATAAGAAGAATAATATAATTTATCAACTGAAAATCGCGATCTTTCATCATCAGGCCGAGAACTTTTCACCTTATCCTTGTAAATAAATAGAAACTTATTCTAGAGGATTTGATTATTTGCATATGAAACGCCGCTGATTCAATTCCGATAACCAAATATACTTATACAAAAACCATGTGTTATCCTGTCTATTTTTTTGCATACACTCGAATTTCTGTAATTCACATAAATTTACCAGATAAAACGTATAGTTTTAAACGAAAATTCCTGGTTTTTTCTTCCAGCGAGAGGCTAATGTGAGGTCGTCACGGTTTCTCAAATAACACAGATAGTTTCCGAATATATGAAAAAAAAACTAAAGCCCGAAATTAGACAATAATAATAATGATATTAAATGTTAGGGGCAGGGCGGGTTTCTTAAATAACCTCGAGAGGCATCTCTTGCACGCGATGAGCAACTGTTTTTTTATTTCCAACGTCTACACGGTAGAATTACCATTTCATTTTTACTACCTACCGCGTTTACACGCTCTGTAACAACCGCTCATGAATCAAACTAGAAAAAATCGAATTAAATTCGAGCAGTAAGCGAGATCGGAGATCGGCGCCTTTGGGATAGTATATTTGCGCGTAAAATAACCACTCATTAAACGTTATATAACCGGACCATTTGGAAAGTTACTACAATTTAATATTGTACGAGCCGTATTAATTTATTGCACTTATACGTGAGAGGGCAATAAATCGAAGCCGCCCATTAAATCAGGACCGTATTTCGCGGAGGTATTTGCGTATTTACGACCGCCCGACACTACATTAGGGGCGTTAAGACAATAACAATATTTCATCGAACGGGCGCGTAATGAACGAGCGAATTTGAGTGATATATATCCGCTCTTTCCCTTTATGCTGATGAATTCAAATTGGCTCGTACGAATGAGAAATATAAAGTTAGCGGTACCGTCGACGCGGCTTTGTTTTTCGAAAGGAGCAGTTACAAAATAACCGGTTATTAAATAACGTTTTGCCATTTTATTTAATGGAACTGTCCAAAATGCGAATTCTATATGCAGGCTCATTTTTTGGGAAGTTATTGGGAAATGAAAAGTTACAAAATAACCGGTTATTTAATAACGTTTCTCAATTTTATTTGATTTATCGAACATGAATTATTAATAATTCTATATAGATTTAGGTTTATTTATTTAGATTTAAGCAAACATATTTTAAGATGTAAAAAAGAGAAACTAATTAAATTACACAGTTAATTAAATAGGTAAAAAATCTCAACGAAATGACCGCTTCGTGGGTGACCGTGAAGACCATCTGAAGAGGTCTTCGACTGTTAAAAAATATCTGAAATACCGTATAAATACACGAAAAAAAATGAATAATAAGGTATACCCGAGTAACGTGTGCGGCATTCGTATTTAATAAACTTGATGTTTAGCTGTAATGCAGTCGACCAAAATAATGATATCGAGTAAAAAACTAATAATCTACAGTAGGTACTTTATACAATACCACTTAAGAATGTATTGAGGTATACCTAGATATGTGAGATATTCGTTTTTACTTAAAGATTGTTAAAATTGAATTTAGAGTATATATACCCCAATAACTTGTAATTGGAAAGGTTAAATCGTGAGAATAAAGTGTACTAATAATTCTCTAATAAATAAATACTAATATTAACATGCTTGTAAGTCATTTAACCCTGTAAATAAAACATAGCGATTCCTCAAATTGCTGACGTTTATTCTGTCAGTCCCAGTACCACCTCGATGAATATCCTACAGGCAGAGCATATTTTTAACGAATATATCGCATATAAATTAGAGACTATTCGTCGGGGCGACTGTACCGCCGGCGGCGCGCCGAGTAAAACAGTGGCAGCTACTTGTGTTCTAACTAATATGAAACAGTGAGCAAGGACTGTGACAAATTCCTGGCACGGAACGCATAAATATCACACGCTGGACAGACGATACGCCGGAGATAAAGCACACGGAGGCGCCGCAGGTGGCGAAATTCTTAAACGCGTCCCAGTCGAACGAGCGGTACTGCTCCGACTCGCGTCTTATTACTCGGTTTGTGGGTAATTTATAGTACTATAACTTACTTATGTACTAATCACGTACCCTTAACTTTACCCTTTAACTGTTCTTCTTGTAGTACTTTTTCCCATTTTTTTCTAACAAAGCTTCTTATCCATTATCAACTGTTCTAATTTCCAAAGACTGGAATGAGTTATGATATTTACTGCATATCGTATCATTGTCTTATATCACAATTTGTACAATTAGCGATCTAATGGTCCATAATCCATGCAAAAAATGAATCAATTTACAACGCAACGCAATCTCTTTCATAAGCTTTAATCCAATTTCGAAAATTACCGTTTCATTTGTTTCTGCTTGTCATTAATAATTAGGAGATCTAATTAAGCGATAAACACGTTCAGATAAGATTGACCAAAAAAATATCGAAGATCAGAGCTCGCCTAATAAATATACTCTCGGCCCTCGAAATGCATTTAGAGCGTTTAGCGTTTAAGTCGTTTTTTTTTTCACGCGCTCTCATGCCCGGCGAAATTGTTTTCAAAATCGTGATCGTTTCGATCGGCCATCTAACACGCCAGCGGCGTCCCAATTCACACCATACTAACCCCCCTAACGAGCCCTATTTCTAGCCAAGTGATCTAATGATAGATGGTCATTTGGATAAAGAATTGAACAGTTGGTTCTTCTTCTTATGGTAATAAGCATAATGGTAACTATTTGCAGAGTAGGTTTTGTTATAAAGAGTTGTTGTTGTTGTAGGATTCAGAAACATTCGAAGCTTTTGAGGATCTGGAAACTGATGGAGCATCCAATTCATAACTAAAACCTTAGTGGTTTAGATGAGCTTCAAATCGTGAAGGTATTAATTCTACCCGGAAAGTTTATACATACTGAATTATATAGATAGCATAGGACCTGGGAGATTATTCTTAGAAGTATCTTGGTGAAATGACTACATGGTCCTCTACAAGAAAATTGTACCAAATCTGTAAGACCTTGAATCAGGATTCTTCCTGAATGGGGATTTTCTAAAGAAGTTTGGTGTCTTCAAAACTTCAACCATTTGCAAAAAAACTGTACCACACCTTAAAGACCATCTTTAATCAGGGTACTACTTTGGAATTCGATCACTTTAGAAGCCTAGTGTGTTCAACACACACACACCATCTTCGGCAAAAAGATCTCCAAGACCCAGGAAATGTTTCATAGATATTGTAAAGGAAGACAAATGCGCCACTGCAATGGACTTGGCTGATGGGTGCATAAGGAAAGAAGGTATACACGGGTCTTTGGCGCGAAGCGAAGGAGTGTGAAGTTGCTCAGGTTGGTATATTCTTTGTCGGCAACGTCATTAGAGTGTGACTCAGCAACCGTGCCAGTCGAGAATATACGTGTCAAACCGTCGAAACGTTTGATGGCTGCTAGATTAATGTTTCTCGAATATTAGTCGTTTCTGGCCTTCGCGCCGATCGGCATGCCGGCCATACATGATGTTGTGTACGGGGCTATCGCACGGTGACGGAGCGGATTTTTTTTCCTATCTGGTAGGCTGGGAAGAATTCGAGATGGCAGGCCTCGAATTAACGAACGTAATTATCGACGTCATGCGAGAATATAAATCGAATAATTAAAGGCGGACTGATGGAATTAGCGCGGATTCAATAGATGTAAACATTACGGAAAATATGCTGGTTTATAAACATTAAATGCGATGAGAAAGTGGATCAAAAATTGGATATGTGATACTAACTACTGTGTTGTAAAGTTTACATGTTGCATATTTAAAAAATTAACTATAGAGAATAGTCGAATGGAAAAGTATTGTATAAATTTGAAAGGGGTAAAAGAAGACAAATGGAAAGACGTCCGAAGAGAAAATATCGCCTCCATCTATTACCCAAATCAACGTTGACAAATAAAAAGACAAACCGAAGTCGCCCAAAACAAAACCGAGCGCGGAGCGCAATATAATCAAAACCGTCCCCCCGGAATAAGAAATACGGGAGTATAAGACATTTTTCGGTCTGTCTGTGACAGCCGCCCCCTTTCCGAAAATGCAGCCTCCTCTCCCGCCGCCCGCCCTGCCCTTGCGAAAAGCGCTGAATGCCGGCGAAAGGGTTGCGAATAATCCCCCGCGACCTCCGACCGCCCCCCCGAAAACAAAACTCAAGATGGAATCGTCAATTGTAAGATGCAAATGACCTGTGAAAGACGCGCCAACGGCGGCGTTATCTCGCCTATTCGCCGTGATTAATATGGCTTAATTACTCATCGGTAATTATTAAGAGAGTACCGAAATCCGTCCGGACACTTTCGGGTATAATTATAATCAATCATGGAAAAGGGGGCATTTCGGTATATAGTGGGAATTAAATCTTTTTGGGATGATGCTGATGGTTTTACCATTAGCACATTTTTGCTCCTAAATATCCTCTACTTCTTAGATTTTATTTCACTAGAATTTCCTCACTAAATTTGCATCATTTTTTACATCAAAAATGCATCTATTCCAGCATTATTGTGACCATACTATATGCAATAAAACAACGATGCAAATAACAGATTTAATAATCAATTATTAAATCGAATTCTTTGCGATGGAAAAAATTGTTAATTCCCGCATCGAAAAAAATCTGATTGATGATTCGAAAATTCCACGATAGACGTACGAAAAAAAAACGTACAATTCGGATCCAATTTTCCATAATTTTTCGGCAGGTTAACGCGTTAATAACGAATCACGACGGCGTTTTTAATAATGACCCCGGGACGCCGTACGCCCTGTAGAGAGTGCTTGAAAGAGTACCGGCGATCGCACACCGGCGTATCGACACCTCGAGCTTCGATTTTATTATACTATTTTTTATTGGAAGCTACTGATTTATTAGAACAGGGCGTTCCACGGGCGATAAATTCATCCCGAACGCCACTGACAATTAATAATACACCCCCTTTAATGGCGTCGGTAATTAGAAAAGCGGTTATTAATCGAGGAAAATTTCTCCAGGTGGCCGTCGCGGCGCCTTCTACACGACTTCTAAATTTATGCTAAAATCCCAAAATATAAACGATTCTCCCATCATGAATTCAATTAAGTCAAATTTACACAGTCATGACGTCACGCTCACTTACCCCTAACCATACTATACTTACATATAGTATACTCTATTATTTAAAGTCATGACGTCACGGTTGAATTAAAGTAAAAGTGAATATATAGATTAAAAGGGAGCAACGGAATCGAACCCGTTGTTTATCTAACGATAAATTAAAGAATTTAATAGCCCGTTTCGAGCGCGCGTTTTGCCACTTATACGATCGTCCTAAATTTATTTTGCACATTCCGAAGCGGCCATAAAGCAAGCACAAGTAGCCGATAAATCAAACAATAAGAAGTCGAAAAAATATCCCCAGGTTTATATGCGCTGAAATAATATAATGATGATAATAATAATGAATGATTTATGTGATGATCGGTCATTAATATGGGGCCCTGGTATGATGCGAGAGACGTGAAGGCTTGAAATAAATCTCTAAATGTGACATTAAACTGTCCCGAGTAACGATTAGTTGAATATATTATAAGGGGGGTAGGGCGCGGGGGCGAAGTAAATTTGTCTCTTATAATCGCATTTTTCTTTGATGGGCATTATGTAGTCGATTCAAAAGATTCGCAAAGGTATTTGTTTGATTTAATTTATTTATCCATATCTTTTATATTATCCAAATTTTCAAAAATTTCTATCACAAACTTTAATATGTTCCATAAAAATGGAGCTCTCTATCTTTTCTCTCACTTGGAAATGGTCATTTTATAATCGGTGATTTTATAACCGGTTATTTTGTAACAGTACCTCTTTCAAGATATATTTTTAACAAATACATTACACAGTAATGTACACCGATATTAACATTATTGTGACAAGTGATGTTTGTGATAAAACGAGAAAGAAAATCCTGGATGTGGCGGCAAATTGCGTGTAACTTTCGCCTCTCTCTTTGTCGGCAAATTTCACGGATATAAAATCCGACAAATCACTACTATTAGACCTAACAATAGTGCCTAAATAATACCTAACATTTCGGGTAATAACCGGCGAACACAAATACTTATTTAATTCAATTATGAAACTACTTTATACCGTGTTATTTATTTTTTTTTGTGGAGGAACGTCCCAATTAATTGTAACCACAACGCAAAGTGGTCAATTTTGACACACGGGAAAGGTTCTAATAACTTAAATAGATTAGAAATTTGTATTGGTACCTACTCATGTTAAAATATCAGAAAAGAAGTTCAAAATGGCTACTTGATTATAGTGATATATGGCAAAAGTTTCCTATAAAAAAAATAGGTGTTTTCCCATGTACTTAGATGTCGTATCACGGTAAAGGCAATCTACCCCCTCGACAATTCGCCGAAACCTGTGTAAAACAGCGCCAGAGGAACCTCAAAAAAAAAAATAACCCCGAAGGGTCGCATCCCCGTTTTTCCCACTATCTCTCCTTCTCCGTCGCGCGCTTTTCCATCCGCTTTCCTCTTCCACTCGAAGAGCAATCCGCGCTGATTACACGTTACATTGTGTCACTTTGATCAAGGAGCCCGTGTTTTTTACGCGAGGGACATGTCATTGTTTCCGCCGTCTAGTTGGCTGTGGGCAATCAACGAACGACCGGCGCGCCCTCTCTCGCGCTCTCCCTCTCGACTTAAAACTGATAAATTGCCCGTTTGCCGAACGCGAAGGATAATTGAATATGCCCCGAGTAAAACGGCCTAGAATTAACTTTATTGGGATTCCTTTTGCCTATCGAGAGGACGAGAAAATCCCGAGAGGGGGTTCCGGTGTATTGGAAATTTCTTGATAGTTTCTTTAGTTATTCATATGATTTCGATAAAATCATCTTATATACGGTTGGTATAATTGTTATAATATAAATGAAGATGGTAAAAATAATTGGATAAAACTGTCAACTGGACGTTTCATTTATATGTTACACCACTCTCCCCTAAAAGTAGATTAAAATCGAGCGATAAATCTATGGGGTAGATTTTAACAGTGCGCTGAAAATTAAAGAACATTGGCCGTATATAAATCCGGTATAAAGAGACATATACTCGTACTCGAGCTTGTCAACCCCCCCGTTTTTCCTCGTAAATGACATGTGGTCTAGAGCCCCGTATCAGAAAAGATTGATTATTACGGTGGCCTGATCCAGATTCGTATCTTTTTCTATTAATTCCCGGGATAAAAAAGTGCATATAGGGGGACAGATATGGGCTGGGATTTAATCTCTCGTCGAAAACAATTAAGAACGCGCCAATATGTTTGCCTAACTCGGTATATACTCGACGAGGGGGCGGATGCGAATGGGGAATAAAAATAAAGTTTTAATCAACAGATTTGGTAATATTTTTTACGCGATAATATTATTCATTTTGTGGAAGATGGTACTGATGATAATCATTGAGTGTCGATATTAGAATGAATATAGTGATGTATAAGATAGAGCATAAAAATAATATAGAGGTGCTATTATGGTATTAATTTTAATTGTGCCACCCTATACAATGCTTAATTCTCTGATGATGTAATCGAATTATCGATTTATTGCACCCACAAAACACAACGTTCGATAAAAAAAATGCGTTTTCAATATCCATTTAATAGCGTCATTTTTGGGAGATGTAGATTTCGGATTAGATAAATGGAAGTTCGTGTAACGACATGTAATTTTATAATTCCCTTAATACGTAGGTGAATTTTCCGGACAGCCGACAACTGTCTAATGTCCGTGGAATTATGCCCGATGAATATTTCATTCCGAACGCGGACCCATTATTTTTCCTGGTAAATACAGGTTTAATGTAGTAGCCGGAACGGACAATAGTTAAATAAATCGTTAAATGAAGGGGTAATAATAATAATGATATAGTTATGTTATATAAGAAAATTATAACAAAGGATAGTTTGTTTGTTGTAAGGATTTATCCAATCGATTTAATTTTAATTAATTTTTTATATACATTTATTCCATACAACACTTTTTCCACGACCACCCAACTATTCATTCAACCAACAAAATACACGCTTCGCATTTAACACACCGGAATACCAGCTAATACCTATATACAGCGCGTTTTCAATTAGGATGATTTAACGATTTCCTGCCACCATTTATACGCTCCCTCGTAATTAAAGAAGAAATATAGGATGCTCCTCTCCCGGCCCGAAGCCGTAGGTATACACATACGCACATGAATATGGAAATTGTAACTCGATTCCTATCTCCACGGTAGCATCTCGAAAGAAGCGGCTCCACGCTCGCCTCTGCTCGCCCACGCAACTTCTTCTCGCACCTGTGCCGCGAGCCACAAAAAATATCCACCACTAAATCACCGCTCAGAACACACCCTCGTATATGAATTTACTAATACCATCTACAATCTACTACAAATTAACGAGATGATGACGTATTATAAGCAT
This sequence comes from Phyllotreta striolata, assembly GCA_918026865.1. NCBI lineage: Eukaryota > Metazoa > Arthropoda > Insecta > Coleoptera > Chrysomelidae > Phyllotreta > Phyllotreta striolata. The sequence continues at coordinate 5,827,462 of OU900101.1, read as the reverse complement.
ATAGTTCAATCAATATATCAGCCTCATGATATATAACCGACCAAAATTATCCATTATTCCCAGCCCCCCTTGTGAAATATTACAGAGTGCTATATATACGGAAGAGAGGTCTAGGAGGCCGCGATCTAACCTCTCCTCCGCCGCTTCGCCGCCTCTTCTAGACGGCGTTTTCGGGAACATGTCAATCACAGAAGCAGAGAGACATCGCGGCCACATTATGAGGCCGGCTTGTCGATGCTGGTAATAACGGGCGGGGCGGCACGGGGAACGGTCGGCGACCACGTCACGGGGGCTCCATTGTTCGCGCGGGAACCCCCTTTCGTCCGAAACGGAAGTCGCAGAGGCGGCCCCCCCGGTTATACACCCGCAAAAGGAAAGATTCGAGTCCCGCGTAAAACTCGCCTAAGTGCAGCTCATTATTCAAATCGTGCTAGTATTGTTCATGTTGATGAGAAATTTGGTACTTGACTCTCTTAGATAGGTGATCGACTCTCTTAGAGAGATAATCGACTCTCTTAGATAGATGGTCGACTCTTTTAGATAGGTGATCGACTCTCTTAGATAGGTGATCGACTCTCTTAGATAGATAATCGACTCTATTATCGACTCTATCGAGTATACTATTAAGAACTCTTGATAGAAAATTGGTTTAACGAATAGAAAAATGTTTTTTTTTTCGGACGATTTTATAGGACACAAAGGATTCCAGTGTAGATAATTGGGTGGTTTCTAAAAATTATTTGGTTAAAAAGGCGAAATATATTCCGGGTGCGTCGCGCCCCTGGGCTTTCCTGCGACTCGACTGGCTACTAGTTTAATTGAAAGCGCGGATCAGGCCGGCTAAAAAGAGGATGTCATTTTGCGACGAGAGGACGCTCTCTCTCCGGCCTCCTCCGGTTATATTCCGGGGGAGACCCCGTTCTCGTTTTCTTCGTCTTCTTTTTCAATCTGCGGGATTTATCATCCCGCAAAACCGACTCCGGCCCGCCCGCGCCCTTTCCTTCGGATTAATTGATTATTCTCTTTTCTGGAGGTTTTTTTTTTATTATATAGAGATATTTTTGTTCGTTTGGTAATATTTCCGAATGTTTATTTCGAGATGTTATGGTGAGTGTTTACTTCGAGTAGCAAGAAAATGGTGGATATATCTCAAAAATTAATCAAAGTTTTGATACATTGTTTTGGAAGTTGTGGAGATTTACATTGTGCTCTAACAATACAATATTTACTTATAGATAACTTTTGATAAAGATCTTTAAATTTTATCAAAATGTTGGATCACCCTGTATGTAAACGCAAAACACTGTCGATACAATTTGCATACCTGATAGACAATAAATACCGAATGCACCGAAGGAAATAAAAAATTCACAAAGGATTACCTGCATGTAACAGAAGTCGACGCCTCTCGGCGATGCCGCCGTCGTCGACGTCGCCGTCGTCGTCGTCGGCGTCGTCGGCGTCGTCGTCGTCGTGCTCCCGCCGTCGTCGGCGGTGTCGCAGCTGATTGGGCGGCGAACGACCGCTCGAATCGATAGCGCTCGCCCGACCAATGACGCGCCGCTGTCGAACACACCGGCCTTCTTTTGTTTTTCCCCTGGCTTGAAACAATGGAGGAGCGATCCTCGGCGGTGCGTTCGAAGGTCTACACTACTGCGATGTAGACGCACGCATGTAATTCTCGCTTTTGTTGTGCGCGGAGCGATGATGAGATGTATAGGTAGGTACTTGGAGTACCTGGAAGTGGGATATACAGAGGGATGTAATTTATATTTATAGTAATATCTGTAGGTTAATGAACCATCAGGTATAGCTATCAGTAGTATATGGACAATTTCAAACTACCATTGTGGAAATTATAGGTGTTTTTTAAATGTTTTCACTGTGCTTGCGATTGCAACATGGGCATTTCTAAGAGTGGAACAAAGAAAGATTATTAAAATAACAGTTGAGTGAAAAATTGCAATGACATAATATCACTCTTTCTTTTTCCTTTATAAGTGTCTAATTGAAGTTTTCTTTGTTGCACCAACACCCTATGTTGCAATAAAAAATGGAGCAATCTGTAGGTATTATACTTGAAGCAACATTTACTAAAATCTACATTATTTACTAAACATCATTCTTTTTGAAACCGTAAATTTAGTATGGCCCATTTAGTATCCCCCTATATAAAGAGTGTTTCAATAAGAGCGCAAGATTTTAAGGTTCAATAAAACATTGTTATCTGTAGCAAAATATGGAAATATTTATTAATTTATCAAGTGTACATTTAGGAATTATATATGAAACAAAATATCTTGTAAATGGCCCCACGGCTTTGCTGGCACAAGCGTACTCTTTAGATAAAATTTTCAATAGCATTATTGTATACATGTGGCAGTATTTTATTGATAGAGCGTCTAATTTCGGCTTTCAACGCTTCGGTGGTCGCGGGCATGTTGGCATAAACCTGTGACTACAAGTTACCCCACAGCCAGAAGTCCAAAGGTGTTAAATCACAAAAACGTGGCGGCCAATTCTGGCCACCAAACCGGGAAATGACCCGACCGGGAGTAATGTTTAACAATTAAGACGCGATTATGTTCCATATCTTGATCCATATCCAGATCCAATGATCCATATTTACTAACTCCCAACTGTCAACTTTCGATCTGTCATGTTATAATCACGTGTCAAACATGACGGGCAATTTAAATTTTGCGGTCCTTTTGAAGCACCCTAACATACACCTATTAGGTACAACTAATAACAGACAATTACCCAAACGAAAGAAAAAAAAAATAAAAGATTTTCGAGTGAAATTTAACGTATTCGGTGGAGCGCGTATTGTTCGCGGCCGATACGGCGAGTTATGTTCTATAAATTCAAACCGGCGACGGTCATCTGCAATATTAAAGATTTACAGTTGTCACATTAAGCCGTAGGGACCCCGCATACGGTTTTAGAGTTTTGGACCCCGGGAATGTGTACACTCGTAGTTGCCGAATTAGAATGTTCGCCGTGATAAATAACGTGTGTATACGAATGTTAAGTATGTTACGAATGTGCATGTACCGATGCTACATAGGCCGGATATCCATAGATTTACCTACATACAATTTTGTATGTACTATTGTAATATACATATAATACTTTGCCTATATGACAACTCTCTTGATTAGAATTATTGTTATTACCTATAAGGTAATTACTACCTTAAGTAGTAATTATTACCTTAAGATCCAAAGATTTATTTATTTCTCTGAAACCAGACGAGATATTCAAATGAAATTTGGTGGGTTTTGAGAGGTAACTATTACGCGTTTTTTGACATAAAATTAAAAATTTTATGTTCATCATTGACGCGCATACGGGTAATAATAACATTTTTTTAAAGAAAAATATAATATTGGTACGTCACTGAGGCATTTTTATTGAAAATTCAATTATGAATGAATTCCTCTTTCAATTTGTGATAAAAAACTCTGTTGTGTTTTTTTCGTGCGGACCGCTGTTTTCGAGTAAAAAAATAAAACATATTGACGTGTATTTTTCATTTCCTCAATACAAGTTATCTATAGTATTATAGTAGTGAAGAAATTTCAACACACCGTATTTCGAAAACGAAACATTTGCGGACATGTTTATATAGCAAAATACATATCATTATTATTTTATGCAGAATCACCCCCTGAAGTTTGTCGCATTTATTAATTAACACCCTGTATATACTGCGAACAATAGGTAGTGAATTTAACCTTAATGAAGGTATATGTATACGTATAGGAATATTCTAGCCATCAGCAAAGAAGCGCATAAATAATACACCAGCGAGTATCTTAAGGGCACCATTTCCCGAAAAAACCCCAAATACCAGAAAGAACGACAAATACACTCCGACGTATATTATCGATATTACCATTACAAAGAAACAAAAAATAATATCTATCATGATAAAACATTATCGACGAAATAAGGCGATACCTTCCGGGACAAAAGTGCAATATACCAGCTGACTTGTTCGACATGTAACTGCTTAACTACTGGGCCCTACTCGGTGCCGAACAATAGACACGATATATTCGCGTAATATTATATCGCAATTTGTGATGAAGATGTTTTTTCGGAATTGTCTTAAGTACGACCCGAAGGCGGGACGAAATAGTCCGCGCGAACAATGCGATTTCCGAAAATTTGAATGTTCCTTCCTTAGAGGGGTTTGTATTCAAATTAAACCATTTTCATCCAAAAGAAACGTAACGCAATACTAATAACAGCTCCATCAGTCAGGAATTGACCTATGGGCGCGCTTTTGGAATAACTTATAACTAATATGCAACGTTTAACATACAAAGTAGTTCAAATTATACTCGTATATTAAATAATATGTAAATTTATTTTAAGTAGATACTTCAGAAAAATATATTCTGAAATTATTGAGATACCTACGTAAACTCTACACCCTGTATAATTTAAATATGCTTATAAACAACTTGGTAATGTAAACGTAATTATCCGACGTACCTACGAATTTAATCGTTCAAAACTGTGCAAGACAAATTAATTTCGATGAAATTATTTTTTTCGACTTCTAACATTCCGCTTCATTATTTATGGTACGTCGGTTGGCGACGGTCCGTATCGAATGGAATTTTTTTTAATAGCCCGTTATAATTTGATAATTGGTTTTTCTCCGGATATCTACGAACTGGCTCTTCGTCAGCTAAGGACTTTTTTTTCCGTCCATCAGCCGTAATAAACTGTTGTGTCAACAGGAATCAACACCTCGTCTTTGACGAATCCATTTAATGGATACCAATTAACACCTAATGCACTGGTTTATATATTTTTTTAACCCATCCAGTATGCTGGAGGTACTGATTTCGATGTCAATACGAAGATTTTTAAATTTTCTCCCTACCTTTAATATTGTAAAAGTATGAGATATAGAACATGATAAAGTTTATTTATTTTGTTTCTTTGTACATGCAAACTTTCTATCATGCAATGCCCTGATGTGCGGATAGAATCTGTTATTAATATTCGTATTTTTATTTTTAATTATAAATAATAATCGATAATTACGAGTTACGAGTAGGTGTGAAAATCGAAACCTACCGTGTACGAGTCAGTGCCGGTTTGTGGCGTGTACTTACATGACTCTGCACCTTTTTCGTGGACTATCAATTAAATCGATCCGGTGCGAACACAACGAACGACAGATAGAGCAGAAAGGCGTTCGAAAATGCGCGGCAATTTAATTTTGTTACATGTAATCAATAGTGGAAAATTGCCGAAAACTTCGAATGCCGAGTTTGAGCAAGAAAGCGAGAATTAAGCCTTAAAGGATTAAAAAGAAATCGAAATTTGAGCATAAAACCATCTAATATGTACGGAATACAATATTCCCGGATTTGTCACGCCGAAATTTTTTTCCCGCGTAATGACTAAACAAAGAGAGGGAAATTGATTTATCATCGATAAAACGGAATTCGATTCCGATGTCTTATAATAAGAAAGCGTTTTTCCTTAACCTCCGAAACCGCAATGTCGATTTTAAAACGTTCCTGCTCGATATCGGATAGACGTCCTGTAGATAATTTATCAATCAATCCGGCGTTAATGAAATACATCAGAAAAACGCCAGGACACGGATCGAAAACTAACAGACGACCGGAATAAAAAAAAATATATGAACGGAATTCCTCCGGGAACAACGCCGGCAAATAGGTCTCGTTAACAGAGGTGTAATAAGGGGTAGATTTGTATTTAATTATCCAATCGATAAATTCCAGAGGAATTATAAAAAAGATATTAATTTTTTGTTGATTTATTGGTTAATAGATTAATTATTAACAATTGTCAATTGATTAATCGACCATTTATCATCCTCCCAACTATTTTTGTGAAATTTAAACTAACAGTAATAATGATGTGTTAAAGAGGTGTTAAAAAGTGTTAATATGTATATAAGAAAGACAAAATGCTGAACTGTGCAATTCAAAAATGTTGTAAATGGTGTTGTTTTAAAACCGCCTCTGCTCATCGATAGCCGAAACTCGTTACAGAAATATTAAAATAAGAAGTGTCGAATTGGGCGCAAAACCGCATTTGCTTTATTAACGTTATTTACACCTAAAAAAAGCCCAGTTGCGGTCTCGAAAACTATTCCTCTGTGAAATCGCTCCGAATTCGATTCCAATAAAAATCCACCATCGGTTTAATTTGTGATGTATGATACTATTCGTACATCTCGCCTCGCCCTCGTACGTCATATGAAAAATCTACTTTCACGCAGAAAAACAATTTCCTAATTCGCTATAATAAAAAAAAACGCGCTAATAGTAATCATTCGAAACGAGCAGGTACCCGTTATAAAATAATTTTAATGTAACTGCGATTTTCTATGCCTGCACACGAGCTGCCAGTTACAGAGGTGTTAAAATTTCATCGAACAATTAAACCAGCGTCGGCTCAATACAAGTTAAATTAAATAGACAAATAAAAGTGAATGTAACCTTTCGTAAATTTAATGAATATTTAATACACTAGGTGCATAATAATTCCGAGGGGGTGGACAGAAAAAGTAGTAACAGAACAGATAAATGATACATTTTTAGAGGACGCTGAAGGAAATATAAGAAATTAGGTCGACTGTACACGCCACTGAACCGCGGTTCCCAACACCTCTGCATACCTACATAACTATTCCTTATACTTTATAGTATAGTTTGTTGCACCTTGTTAATAACGCTGACTTTGCATATTGGTGGCCTTTTTGTGCGCGGACGTCAGCTCGGCGGTTTTGTTGGCCTGGCTGTAGCACTCCGCTCGACCAGGCCATTAAACGGCCGTACATATGGCGTATGTGCGCCTTTAATTTTCATATTAATTTTCGATCTTTTTTTCCTCCGCTATCATTCCGCGCGGACGAAAAAAAAAACCTCCGAAGGATCGAACGTAATTAATCGACGGTAATGGTGAGTACGCCCGGTGGTCCTTTAAACGACGCAATTTCGTTATACCTAGGCCGTACGAAAAGGACTACTATTACATTTATTTAATATGTTTTTTATGTGTGTTAAATAATCGTGTATGGTATACTTTAAAGTGATTAGAATTTCTCCATTTTTCAACTAAATGTTTTAACCTAGTTTAGGTGCCTTAAAACCTAGGGGGTTCGGGCCGCTAATAGGCGTACATTGCACGTATATACAGAGCGTTCGGTCTGCTGGTCACACAACTCATTAGCGGCACAGAGAGAAAACTGATTTCGAATGCCGGTCCAACGAGCCCCTAGGTATGTTTGTGTATACGGTCAGCAGAAACGACGCCCCGAAGGCTCTGCGGCGCTTCTATTGTACGCCGACCGGCTAATTCGATCGCCCTTTTGTTTCCGCTACTGATGAATTACTAAATTAGTCGCCGAATGTCGGGGACTCCGAGGAAAAATCCCAGTTTTCGGCGCACGGCAAAGCGATTTTTCCGGGCACTTACAATCGCTATTAATTGGCAATTTCGAAACCTAATTTCGACCCGATTACTCGCCGGTATAGGTAATTTTTTTTTGTATCGAAACGAAGCTTTACAATCGCTTCTAAAATTTCCGACCGAAACGTTTTCCCCGCAGCTTGATTGATAGATTTTTTTTTGTATTTTGATTAATTACCGGCGGAAAGACAAAAGGGGCTCTTCTAATAGAGGATGACATGTGTTAGATGGCGTTTCGCCTTTCTTCACAGTCACCTGTGCGCTCGAGAAGCGTGTGCTTCGGGGCTGTCATCGATAAAAACGGGGAAAATTAAGTGCGGAACCCGAAATTAATATACGGGGAAACGTGTGAACACCTCCGACAGTTGTTTAACTAATTATTATGTATGTGTTTTTTGTTTCAAATATAACGGTATCGAACTCGAAATTTTCAAACTATAAGACTGTACCTAACTATTATTAACGCACTGTATTCATCAAATCACATGAATCTGCAATCTGTCATCTGTCATATGTCATATGTCATATGTCATCTGTCATCTGTCTTGCGCTGCGTAATAAAACCATCCAAAAAAGAGCAGGTCTTTTACTGAGTCGGGCGTTAAACTTTTAACCAGTATTTCGCTAATCATTTTTACCGCTAATTAGGCGAACGACAACAAAAGCACGTGCTACTCAACGTGTGCCCGGCTTTATAAAATAGGTATGCACGTGTCGAAGATGCCCCTGACACAAACAATCGGCCGACTGACAATTGACAACAAACACAAAACGATAACGGGCTCTCTCCTCCGAATCGATTGCGATGGTTCTCTCTATTCCTCCATCCCGTCTTCTTGCGGAAAAAATAATACGAATAATGAAAATAAAAATCCGGGGAATGCCCCGGAAAGAACAATATAGTATTGGCAATACTGTTTACTGACGCGGTGAAAACCGTGGAGGACAATGGCACATCGGCTGAAAATTTCTGCAACTGACAAGGGCATTGTGTGAACGTCTTTTAATGCGTATTCCGAAGTTAACTTTGATGCCATTTGGTATATTATAAGAGTAATATAATATATTCGACAAATAATTGAGATAAATATTTCTAGATGGATGATGCCTAAGGGGAAGAAGCCATTTTTTAATTTTACAATTTTGGAAAATTTGAAGCAACTTGCTTCAGTCAGTAATGGTATAAGTATTATTGTTAAGCTATAAAATTCTAGTAGGATTGTAGAGAAAGAAATTCGGAAAATTCATAACGAATGAACCAAATGGTGTTTTATCGAATGATGTCTTTTCTACGTGCGTCAAGTGGAAAATAAAACCAATTTAAAAACTAGATATCTAATTGTCTTCGGTTTATTGAAAATTAACAAAAATAAAAGAAGAGGGAGACCTGTTGAATTCCATTTCGCGTTATCGATGTAATCAACAGTTTTCCTTTAGTTAAGCAAGTTCTAATTGTTTTACGGGGAATGGATACTTATGAATAAATTTTGTTTTTTATTTAGATAAATAACAAATAATAAACAAAAATGAATCTTATTATAACAAGAGAAAAAAATCTAAGAAAATTAATGTAGACACTTATTACAGGAAGAATGAAGAGAATTGTCCTATTATGCATGATGTTATGGACTGTTGTTTTTTTATATACCACCTCAAATCGACTGATGAATATTGTTATCGAGAAATGAAACAAAAAGCAGAAGGAAGATGATTGTATGAATGACTTATATAAATTTCAAAATGTTATTAAAACAAAAAACCACTCGTATAGAAAACATAAAATTCCATTACTTATTTCCCGACTTCGATATAACCACAGTGACAGAAACAGTTTCACTATGTACCCGGTACAGTCTATTAACTTTTTTCCGCCTCGCCCATTTCGATTTCATTCAATCGTTCATTCACGAAAATTCGAAAAACGCGTCGACTCCTTACGGCCGGCGTTTTTCACCTCGCCCGCTGGTAAATTGTTTTTTGCGGTCGAAATTTTTTCCCCGCCCAATATGTAAATACGTTTCGGGAAAATTCGCCGTGAAATCAAATACGATCCGGCCACGCTCGCATGCACTGCACCAGTGCAGGAACACCAGCAATATCACCAAGAAATACCTCTTTAATCCAGACATCCACCATTTGGCAGTAAAAATATAGTGCACAAGATTTATTTATATTTATTTTTCATCAAATGAAATTTGTAGTCACAAAATAATGCAACATTTTTCCCTTCTTTTATCACAATGAGATAGAAAAAAATAATCCACGCCTCGTAGAAAATCGTTTCGTACAATACTTCTACGATTATTTATTTATACTCTAACATAAAAAGAGATACGCCTATGCGTTAGCGGGCGATAAAACTACGATTTGTATTCTCTCAATTCTCATGATTATGAGGTTGGATGGCTTTTTTGCCGTTAATAGCCTCGGTGTTTTTCTCTAGATGAATCCTTAATGAAGACGTTATTGGTCAATTAGGAACCGGAGTTTTTTGTATTACCGACCGGCTAATGCACCTTGAAATTGCTATACGACGATTTTAAATACTCATACACTAAATTGATATACTCTATTCCTATTTAAAAGTTTATACGAAAATTGAACGTTTGAGAACAATCAGAACATTCTTCATAAACAAAGTAAAAACATGCAAAATGTTATTTTATAACCGGTTATTTTGTAGCAGTTATACACAAAAAGTCGATACGTAATTTTTAAATAAAATTTCCCATACAATCTCCCTTACTTTCCCCATCGAAGCATCATCATTAAAACCGGGAATTAATTAATTTCCCATTCAAATTGATACAATTTATACGCGGGTTACGAGATAGACAACTAATTAGCGATCCCCTTAAGGCACATCACCTCAACAATCCCCAAATATGCTTAGGCCGCTTACGTCGCAACCGCCTTGTGGCTGCGTGGCTGTGTAACCTAATCGGCCGGGGAAAAAAAAAGCGCGCCCGAACACACAAATATACACACGTTAGTATATCACAACCCGCTCCCGCCGCCCCGCCGACGCCGGGCCCGTCGTCGAATCAAAACATTTACGCCCGAAAATCGGCTAATTATCGGGCCTTAAGCGGCTTTGGCTCGTTAACGTGCTGCACGTGGAGCGCCCGAGGTAACTTTTCCCGGCTCGGAAGTCGACGCTAATTAGAGGAAACCGGAGCGCGAACCGGTCGCCTGGCAACGCCGCTTTGCCACTCCGCCGAATCGCGGCACGCCGTTTTGTTTTCGCCGCGAATTTCTCGGATTCCCCCCAAAGGAGAAGTTGTTGTTTTTTTTCTTCGATAAAACATTTCACTTGGAACAATATTCTAGCGACAAAATGCTCCTTAAAAGATCTCAGTAGGCCAAATGCCTCGCTTATAGTCGCAAAAATCCAGCCAAGTCTCAGTCAAGTCTCAACATTGTCTCATCATTGTCTCTCAACATTGTAACTTAGTCTCTTAGTTTGACTTATTTTTAATCTAATCTCGACTATCTCTCAACCTAGTCTCAACCTGAGCTAAACCTAGTTCCAACCTAGTCTTAACCTAGTCTTAACCTAGTCTTAACCTAGTATTAACCTAGTCTCAACAAAGTCTTAACCTAGTCCTAATTTTGTTTTCTCAATCCCAGCGTACTTCTGTGTACTAAACTTAATCTCGAGTTCATCTCAACCTAGAATCTACTTGATCTGTGGTCCTATTTATTATCACAGAATCAAATGGCTGTATGGAGGTAAAGATAAAATGGTATAGTGGTAAATTTTCGGCTCGTGTACTATTTTTCATGGCGAAGAAAATCCGATATCCGACTTGTATTTTCTAACGCACGGCGACGTCTAACAAAAGGAGCGGCTACTTATTAACGCCCCGGCACCGGTTTAAAAACTAATCTCGGATCTCCTGGTGGACACCTAGGACCTCCCGCCGAGCGCGATATTACTCCGGAGCGTAATAAAAGGCCCCAGTGAGGGGTTCTCGGCGTTTTCTCTCGCTCGTTCGCTTCGTTTTTCTTACTCTACGGTAGTCGAGTTCTTCGTTATTTCGCTATCATTATTTCCATATTCGATTTGTGTATTTCGCCGGTTAGGAAATTAATGATGTTGTAAGTGGAAAAAGTACTGTGGAGGACTCGTATAGAGACAATAAAAGGCAACAAACTAATTTGATTTCAATGTCGCGCCCGTTCCGTTCCGATTTTTATGCGACAACATAGTAAATTTTAAAGAGACATCGGCAACAAAATTTGTACTTAAAAATGTGTTAAACCATGGCCGGTGGCGAAAATTAAACGACCCGAGAGAACCCGAAGATCACTCTTCTGTCCCGTATACCAAATTTATTACCTGCGCACCTAAATTTTTAAAACTCCGGGTCCGAAAATATGTTTCGACCGCGCCGCGTTTACACCGACGTTTCAAAACCAGAAAATTTTTGACCCTAATATTGGACAGTAAATAGTGGGTTAATAAGTCTTGCAAGAAAGTTATGTATTCTCTGGATTATTTATAAATTTATTTATAAAAACGAAGCATTTACTTTGAAGTAAAAGGTAGAGGCAAAAAATGAGAGAAAAAGGTTCTATAATCTTATACAAAGATTTTAAAATCATAAAACCTTTTGTTTTAAAGCAACAGCAGTGTGTCCTCAAAGCAAAACCTCTCTTCCTTCTCTTCTTTCTGAAGCAATTCCTTCATTTTATGAAGCAAAAGGTTGTGCTTCATTTTATAAATTCGGCCTATTATGATGATTTTGGGACATGCATATAAACAATTTTGGACAATAAGAAAGTGTCCTGGATAAGGAGACTGTACAAAAATGTTATAAAATTGTATGAATCAATCATGGTTAATCTTTTGCAACCTAAAGAATTGAATTAGTCATTTTATAGTCTCAATAAAATTACTATAATATTTTCTCTGGACTTACAATTGAGACTAAAACCAATTTGAAATCAAAACCAATTCTCATCCTGGAAATTCAAAAAAGCAATACCAAAAACATTGTCGACCCAAAAACGCAACTCATTTTTAGACCAATTCTATAAAATCTATTATTAAAGTGGCTTGTATACTAAATATCTTTGTAGGCCACTAAATAATATGGAAAAATTAAAGTAATCTAGATGTAAACGTATCTATTCATCGAAGGAAACGCATATTTACCTGTAAGCATACGGCCCCTCGGACTTTTAAAAACGCCTAAGCTTAAAGTCGACGAGCCATCACAAGGTACTCGGATGATTCTTAAACTTTTTACGACAGACTTCGCGGAACCGAAGTCGGGGGGGCCCCGGCACATTGCATACCTCCGTATACCTGGGTATCCTGATGATTCGTCAAGCCGCACGTCCATATGTCAAATTGTCAATTTTACGACTATCACTTCCAGGGACGATCGCTCATTCACAATGCGATGCGTCTCGCTCGGAGGATTTTTCGGAAACGCGTCGAGCGATAAATAAATGTCAAAAACCGACTATTGAGCATCTACTCCTCCACCCATGGAGGTGACTGTATTTTGCCTCTCGCTGGTCCCACCAATTGTCGCGGGTGATTTTTACTTTTTTTTCCATTTATAAATTATCTCAATAATCTCAATTTAACCTTAACCGCTTTAATCTCGTCTAATTCATTGCCGATTTTTCGGGATGGTTTAGAATCCCTGGACGCAATTTAACATTCAACCCACCCCCAGTGGCACATGTTCGACTGCAACGGGGGTAGATTTAAACCGTGCGGCCGCTGTTAAATGAAGAGGTGTGTACATTTCCCCGAGATTTATTCGCCATCGAGAATCGAATATCCCAACCCCGCGCTCGTCTCCCGCTGTGCGGCTACTAAACAATTTATAAGTACCCGGACGATAATGTTCCGCGGAATGTCGAAATTCTCCGGCTAATTTCCAACGTTTGTTTTCGCCATATATGCGGGAATTCGAATTATAACGCGCCATTTAGAACTCACCAGGATGATTTAGATCTATAGCCAGAATGATTCAGAACTGTCCATAGTGATTTAGAATCCTACTGAAGGCTTCTAAACGAATTAGAACGGTTTAAAATAATTTAGACCCGTCCTGAATTATTCAGATTGCTTCAGGACGAATCCGAATTGTCGACATCCATTTAGAACTCTCCAGAATGATTTTGAATTGTCCAGAATGATTTAGAACCTTCCTGAAAGATTTTGTAAAGACTAGAATGATTTAGAACGATTCTCTAAAAGTCATTTAGAACAATCCAGGTTAGAATTTTTTGAATTGCCTCTTAGAGAAGCTATTAGAGTTTTTTTTTTAATAATCATTTCGGAATCTGAGGGGAATTTATCAAAACTGTTAATCATTTCCGAACCCTCTCTCTCTCCTTATCCAATTAAAATACACAACCTAATTATAACTAATTATTTTCACGGATAAATTAACATTAAACCGAATATGCCGGACGATGATAATACAAATCCAGCGAGACCGGGGTCGCGCTCGTACTGCAATAATCGACTCGGTCATCATTTCCTGGTCGTAAGTCGAGCTGCGTACTCTCCCTCAATTTCCGGTATGCTCCGGACGCCCGTCTATCTCGCTCGCTCTCCCATCATCCATCCGCGCCCCATCAAATTATATCTCGCCGATAATCGCAGGAAATCATCGCATGCCCGGCGAATTCCCATCTACCTGTCGATGCGCACCGATAGATGGCGATTAATTACGTCACTTGTCATGAAAACTGTCACTTGTCACTTTGTAAAAACTGTCACTTGTCGTTTTGTAAAAACTGTCGCTGGTCGCCGGTGACAAATGGTGGAATTTCTGGTCGCGGTCCGGTCGTGTTCGGGGATCGTACATCAACCGAGATACGGGATCGGATTTTTCTGGTATTTATGACGGGCGGGTCGCGGGGAATTAAATGAGCTGTCTTGCATTAAACTCGTTGAAATTAATTTCCAACGGCTTCCGTGGAGAGGCCACTTGATATCCGTTTCGCCTTCAATTAGTCGCCGAGCGATAAATTTCTCGGGGAATTGTGTGCAGGTTTTATTTCGTTTTTATTTTTTTTTTTTCGATATACAAGATCGAGTTGCCACTGAAATGCCTATTTAGGGTATCCGCAGTTAATACGTCGATGACGTCACGCTTGGGTATGACTGAACGCAGTATACACCTTGCTCCATTTCCAATTGCAACATGGTGATTTCTATGAGTGGAACAAAGAAATATTATTAAAATGACAGTTGTCAGAGTGAAAAGTTGCAATGATACAAATGTCACTCTTTCTTTTTCCTTTATAAGTGTCTAATGGAAGTTGTCTTTATCGCACCCTATATAACCTACGTAGGCATCAAAAATGGAGCAACCTGTATATAATTGTTCCCTTTTAGCTTCTCGTTATAAACTTCTTATTAACTCTTATGAACTCCATCAAAATTTGCAACCAAATATACTTTTGAACACCCTGCAAGAGTACATATAGTTCGTTCAGTAATACTTCTCGTGACGTCACGACGCCGTTGCCAAATTTCCAAATCGAATTTCCCCGTTGGAATTTGTTTTTTGCACGGTGTCGCCTACTGGATCATTATTCTAAGCGCGAAGAAGACGCGCGCGAGGCTCGTTTGTTTTTATTTGTAGATACACGTCGAAAATAATTCGATATATCCACGCCCGCTCTCCTCTAATTGTGATTTGCTACCGACACCGCATTCATCTGTCAAATTATCCTACCGTTTGTACTTTTTCATGTGAATTATTTTAATGGCCCTACCCGGCCTTCGAGCATTAATGATAATCCTTAGAGATATATTGAAATTGTTTTACCATGTACAATACGCTAGATTTTTCTGTATTGTTTGAATATGTATTTATAAAAGCGATTTATACGGTGCACTCTTAATATTCATTCGAATATTTTATAAGTAATTTAACGAACCCTTCTATACAGAGTGGTAAAATAATATAAGTACTTCCCTAATAAATCTATTAAAACGTTGTATATAACATGTTCACACTAATTCATCCGTGACGTCACACGCTTATAAAGCTGAATGACAGTTTTTAAACGAAACATAACCCCGCTCGAATCATTAAGAAAAATATACACGCATAATATACGGTGTGTTTAATCCGATTTTATTAACTCGACCGATGCGCGACGGTAAACACGAGTTAAGCGAAATGAATAAATTATAACAACATATCCACCCCCCCTAGGAAAACGTAATCATCGTCGACGGGGCATTATCGGATGACAAGCGCAATTTGAATAACGCGCCGTGACCTCAAAAAGGGAGAAGATCCCCCATACTATTATTTCGTGCATATACATACATCACGAACATAAACGAAGTGGTTCTGTATACAGGGTGGACTCCGATTAATTCAATGCGTATACAGTGCGTTCTATAGTTCATCTCAATAACGTAGTTCGTGGATTAAATAGCGAACACAATACGTTGCGGGAATTTTTATTTGGTCGATAAAGATCGACGAAAAAGATGTCCTAATGGCCGAGGCATCGTTTGACGTATCTATCAGATGAAGAGCGCAAGAGTAAAAAGGTTCATAGGTCAATTTCGGTGTTGCCGACAGAGAGAGCACGTCAGAATCCGTTTTATTGACTCGTTCTATCGATTCATCTTATCGGGAATCGATTTGAAATCGTTTTAATGCGGCCAACTCGACTCCAAAGCTCATATATCCCCGGCTGTTATTCATGCGGATTTGAACCTAATTGATCGGCAATAAGTAATAGCGTGAATGTTGTATTATCTGCAATTTATTATGGGGTATACGAAAAGAAAGATTTTTACTTTTACAAAGTTAATGTTTTCTTAGATGGCAATTTTTTCAAAAAATTAAAAGCCTTCTTGGAGTGTAGTATGCATTAATCACTTGTTTGCGGTACTTCTCAATTCGACCTGTCGTATACCTAGAAATTTTTCTATCTAGAAAAACATTTATCATCGATCTAACGCAAACCGGAATTTCATCGACATCGTACCCTGATCATCATCCCTCTCACGCCTTCTGGTCCCTATAATTAAAAAGCAGAAGAAGACGAAAGAAAAAAAAACGAGAGAAAACTCTCGGAGGTTTTTTTTTAATCGTGCAAGTCACCGCATAACACGCAGTACCTCATTAATGTGAATTCTAAACGCATGTTCGGTACCGCCGCGTCGTGCTGAATCATCGCGCTACCTTGATTAACTTGTCATGTGTTTTTACGTTCGAAAAGCCAGGTCTTCTGACAAAACTTTTTTTTTCGGATTCCCAAATTCGGGCTACCGAGAGCTAATTATACCGTGATATCGAAACGCCCCGTATACATGGCGTAATTAAATTTTTTCACCAGGCGTGGAGCCGTACGAGAAGCACTTGTATCGATTTGTGAAGGATGTATTTGTTGATAATCCAGCCATTAAACTCACCAGATTCGAGTCCTATGTACTTTATTAAGTTTATACAGGGTGTCGCAAAAAGGTTGACTTTATCTATAAAACTTAGATATATGCAAAAGTGCTTTATAAGGAAGATAGAGGGTGTAAAAGTAAAAATAAACAAGAGATTTTTGATATTGAGCCAGAATGACATTCTGAAATCCAACCTTTTGAGACACCCTGTATATAAGAATACCAAGTTTAAATTAAACTAGTAATGACGTCACAAATTAAAATATTGAATGAACTATACTAATAATAGGTATAATCTATTTAAATGTAAACGAGCGTATGACGTAATGATCGAATGAACTTGAACAGAAGTAAAAAAGTTTATCGAACACCCCGTAGATTATTATTGGTAGGTTATTTGCATTCTACGTATATAGGTGTAGGAATGAAGTGAACGAATTAATTCCTGTCGGCGGCAGAAACATGAAAATGATGATATATAAATCCATCTCCATCTCCTTTTCGGTTTAGGTGAAACGTTGGCGGGTACATAGAGGCTCGACTATGGGCATTTCGTGATTTGTAACTGTCAAGATGGAGGTCGCGCACCGATCGCTAATGATCGAACGCATCGGTCATCATCATCACACTTACTAATCATTTCTACTTAACTTCACATCGGCGGCATCGCCGAGGCGGCGACCGCTGCATTTTTTTACATCGTTTTCCTTTGTGCTTGTTTCTTTATCCTCTCGCGGTCTTCCCGCGTGTCTATTAGTTCTTGTGAAATTTACCAGGAGGAGTATATAATCGTCCATGGGCTTCTAGGATTTTTGGATTTTGCATTTTTGGATTCTTGTAGTGCTACTCTAATGTTTTATATTATTTCGTTTCCGTGTTAAACGAGGCTGTAATTTGCACTTTTATGCAATAATAACTCAACATTCCTCTGTACTTCCGTTTTTTTAATATGCGTGTAGATAAACCAAAGTTCAAAAAACTTTGATTGAATCCCACAGACTAATATGTTAGGAAATAATTACTGATTTATGTTCAGAATTCGTTTGACATTTACCGAACACGTTACAACATTATCGAGCAGTAATTAGGTTGGACGAACCTAACCCTTACACAAATTTTTTGAAATTGTTCAAAAGTACTTTATTCAAGGATATTCAACACATTGTATGCGGCATATATACAATACTAAATATAGATGAGGCTCAGAGCGCTATCCCTCATTGTGAAATCGAATTTTATGCATATACAGCACGTGCTTACTAAGAAGCGACAACTTGCATACTTTAAATAAACAATTCAAGGAACAATAAATGAGAAAAAAAGGCTTTTGTCGAGGATATTCTCCCATTAAACGCGCGCCATGCAGTCTATAGGTAGGTATATGACCCAACAAAAATAATAATACAAGAGTGTACCAATCGACCAGAGGCGGAGTGTATTATTTAATGGGCAATTTCGAAAACCCACTCATTATATTTTCACCGCATTCGATACGAATCTAACAGCTGGAAATGCGCGAAAAGCCGGACGAATGTAGCAGGAAAATTTCGTCGCGTCGCTTTTCCGTCTTTACGTCAACAATTATGTCATTTTCGTGTAAAGTCGAGCGGCTCGATAGGCATCGACGAGAGATTAGAATTCGACGATAAGTCACGAAGTACCCACGTGTGAAAACACATGTTGCCAACGTTCGCTAATTCACTAGGTGCGTGACCGAGATGCTATCGCACCACCCCCGAAATCGCTGGAAGGGTGATTAGGCGAAAAGGTGGTGACACAAGTAAACGATTGCTTAATAACAACGTTCCTTAAAGACGCCATATGCTAATGTTTCGATAAAAAACATGTAACTTGTTACAAGGGATTTGTGTCGATTCACCAGATAACAGATTTATAAATTTTGTATGAACGATTAATTACTATACTTCCTATACCAGCTAGGAGATAGTTAAATAATCTAAGGTAATCAAAAGACAAGCACGAGTGAGTTAATTAAAAACGAATGAAAGTTTTATCGGAATACTTCAAGTCTCTGTACCACTATTTTAAAGGTTTCTGTCCACAACTTTTTTAAACAAAATCATGCATTATTTTCTCAATTACATTCAATTAATTGTAATCACCACTAGTAAGCTCAATAACAGAACTCCATAATTGATCAAATTCGAGTAAAATCTAGTAGACAACCGTTCAGAAAATCTCTAATAGAACTAGAAGAGGTCCACAGAGGCACAGGTAAACGTCAGATATATATTCGCAAAAGGTTTCTTTCTATACCCTATGCATCTCTCTGAGGCGCTTCAAAAGAGAGGAATCGTTTCTCAGAAAAATCCATTCGAATTTTTCTCGGATATTCGCTAGACTCTTAGACGCGGCGCGACTTTACCTTTTTAAAAGTCCTTTTGGCCATAAGTAATTCGCATAAACAGGTGTGCGCACGGGATATGAAATACCGGAGAACTTCTTCTCATAATGTACTCGCGCGCATTTTTCTAACCAGTAGCGCACTCCTTAAAGTATTTTCCTCAATTCGGAAATTATCCGCATTTATTGTATTATAGTATATCTATTATTAATGCCCTATAATGTGAAGGTAGAATTGTGTTACTGTTATTTCATTTCTATTTTTTTTATATTAAAAAACATCTCTAATAATTTATCTCGTTGAATCGTTATTTCCACATTACGTAGGATATATGGAGGAAGATAGGAAAAGCGCTACAATACGTATTTACCTAATTACGGGCGATTAGGAGAAAAGCGAACACGCGACCCCGGTCGGTGTTTCCATCGATTTTCAGATTTCTATCAGGAAAAAACGAAATTTTTACGTAAGCCCTAACACGATTTTGATGAGTTTCGGTGATTTTTATTTCCTCTTATCGTCCGAAACGATCGAACGCACTGAAAATAAAAAGCCATCGCCGATTCGATTCGGTTATCTCGTAACGGTTAATTGTTCCGAATATACCAGGTAAATTTTTAATGCGAGCGCAATTTCCATTTTATTCAACAATCTACAAGAAAAAAAAACTTTTTTTTGACAACAAGAATTGACATTTTTTTTACTACTGATAGTTGACAGTACCGTCATTTCCACAGCCTACTATTATATGTTTTTAGAAATTTCGGTTTTAATCAATGCAATTAAAAGTTCAAAGTTCATGTCGTGTCCGTTTCGTTTTTTCTGTTTCGTAAAAAAATAACACGGTAAGTTTTAAGAAACGTATAGTGTGAAACCGTTTATTTTATTTTATTCCGAAAAAATGACAATGGAATATTTTCCCATACGAACCCTTAAATTAACCTCCATTTCTTAAAATTCCGGTATACGTTCTCACGCAATCTTTCCGTATACTTACGGGAATTAGACGGTAACTTTTGCACGGATTTAGTGAATTTACTCTTCATAAATTCAAACAATTTTGTTTTATCAATTATTATTAATGTTGGTAGTTTATATGAGCTTCTAGGGAATTCACCACTTTAAATTCGATGGTCTCTTGCGCCTATAATTTTCAGCTAGTAGTATTTAGATAAACAAAAATAACGAGAGCAATTGATAGGAAAAATATCGATACAAAAATATTTCCAATGTAAGCAAACCGTTCGATTGTTTGAATTTCAAATTTTCGATGTCAAAAAAATGAATAATGCAAACGGTAAATGATCTTGAACGACGCGTTCTAGTGCTCTTGTGGCTGTTATGCACAAACAGTCGCGGCCAGATGGTCGATAAGATAAACCGCTAAGGTTAAGGATGCTGTCCAACATTCAATACGATTTGTATTTAAAATTATTGAAAATAAAACAGACCATATCGTCCACTTATACGTGCTACAATTTATTTTATTTTTTTTTTGAAATAATTAAATATCCGTACGCACGGTAATATATCCGCCCCGAAAAATGGGGTGGAACTGATTTCTTTCCCACAGGATGTTTGTACTTAAAAATTACCGATTTATTAGGCGACCGCAAAACGCCAAAATACCCTCACATGTACCTCTCACCGCGTTAGATATACCGTGCAACCGCTAAATTATAGACTCGACTTTTCGGGGAAAATAATTATACACACACATACAACAATATTCGTGTAAAACAATCCGCACCGAAAATTTTCACACAGATTACAAAAATTTTTCAGGATTTAATAGAGCTGGAAGCTATTCCGTTACTTTGGAACACATGGAACTGTTCTAAATTACTTCTATATAGATTAAAATATTAAATATAGGAACTACATGAATTTGTTCAAATTAATCCAATTGTGAAATACCAATTTAATACAAAATGAAGAATTTAATCATAAAATAATAACATTGAATTGTACACCATTAAAGTGAAATCTAGTGATGACATCACACGCTTTAATATTGAACTAACTATATGTACTATAATAAAGTACGTTCAAATTGATGTAGCGACTTGAAATATCGAATAAACCCTTCACTCGCTCATATTTCATAGCTGTTTAATTTCAGGTATAAGTACATTCGTTTGGTTATTATTTTTCTGGTAGTGTCCACCTCGAGTGGCTCGAACAGGTGTAGAAGGGGGTTAATGCGCGGGGTTTCCCACGGTAAAATCACGGACGACGTCGCTCTCTCCGGCAACCCTCCGGAGTTTCAGGGGGAAACTTCCCTTTAGTGGAGACAAGGGCAATAATTACCATATGCCATGTACGAAAATCGCGGTCGCTGAGAGAGCGTACCGAGCGAGAAATCCGCATGTTGATGTTGGAAAAAAAAATAGGAATCGTAATGATTTTCGGTATAATTACTGTTATTAAGGTTTCTAAAAGGGAGAATTTGGTTAGTAGACGAGAAAATGCGTTAATGTTGTACGGTGTTTGAATTTACTATAATCCCACAGTCGTAGAAAAAATAATGTACATATAACTCAATGATCGAATCTCAATAGATGTTTTTCTGTCGAGTCGCCGCGTCGTAAAAACCCGAGAGATTTATTTTTTTTTTTATGAATCCCCGACCGGACGGTGTGCGTACGAAAAGGTGACTTCCATTTGTCTCGGTAATCTCCCGTGTTCGGTAAAAAACATTTTTCACGACGCCGTGTAGTTAATGCTCGGACACGCAAAGCGCGCTAATGTACGCGCGTCGTAGCGCGCTGATGAGCGCAGAGGCGCGCCGATTTTCACCCAAAAATTACCAACAATAACACCAATAATTTTTACTAAAGAGACTTTACTCAGACCAATTTTATTTATGCTAATTTCCCATCATTTTTAAGTATCCATTGCTGAGGTTTTACAATAATTCAGTACAATGCTAGTGGTATCATTAACGAAAAATTAATCTCGTCATTTGAGCGTTGGATTTTATAAAAATAATTTCCACCCTTTGTACCGATCGTTGGGTATGAACTGTTTACAAACCACCCATGGTTTTGCACACAAATCATTTATCCTTCGAATGTAGGAAAAAAAATAAACCGAAGGGCGCACACCCCGCGATTTTCGTCCACCACCAGCGGTGGGACGAGAGACAAGACCATTATACAAAAATATTTTATTATTGGCGCTTTAATTGCAATAAATATGTATTCATAAATGAGGGGATAAGTAAATAATTTTACTCTGTATAGTGTATTAGAACGATACAAAATTGGTCCAATAATTGGATTATAAGATATACTCAGACTCAAAAATGGTTTGCATGGAAGAATAAATATACTGCTCCACAAAAGTTAAAGAATTTCACAAATATTGAGATTAATTTAAAGGTTGCAGGTTTTTTGATCGCCAAATTTAATATGAGTTGTAGAGGTAGGGGCAAAAAATCCACTCAGATATATGAGAGAAAACATTTAATTTCGCATTTTGAAAATTTGGTGATCAAAAAGTCTGTAACTTTTAAAATATAATCGCAAAATTTGCAAACTTCCTTAACTTTTGTGAAATATTTGTAAAGTTTCTTATCAAAAATAGATTCTTTATCATTTACCAAAATACACAAAAATCATTTTAAAATTAACAATGAAAACAAGTCACTAATTGATGGCAAATTTCTCACTCAAACTACTGTTATTTTAATTTATATTTCTTTGTTCATCTCATAGAATTGACCATACACCATAACAAATTCTCACTTATATAGGTACCCATACACCTAGTGTAGTTAATAAAATTTAATATAAAGTGTAGGTGATGCGCCACTGAGCGTAACGTGTTTAGTAAAATAAAAAGCGATTATATTCGTATAGGTCTCTCTCGTACGCGGCGTGTGATTTATGAATTAGGGCTCCGGTGTATCGTCCCTAAGGACCTTCTTTCCTACCTTGATTTTCGGTCCGGCGACAGCGGAAAGAGCGAAACCGCCTCGACGCCGCGGGTACGGGATTTCGGGGGCGCGGGGCCGAGCGGGGCGCGCGCCTCTTTCGTTAGATGATTTTTCGGTGAGTTGCAGCTGTGCGATGCGAGTGCGGAACGCCGATGATTCCTCTCCGCCGTTTCGGCCCAGGTGCGACTTTTTCGTTTCCCTTTCGCCCGGCCCTCTCCGGCCCTCCCCGGAACCTTCGACGCGGGGACAATGAATGGGGCCCTGCGACGTGCTTCGCTTGCCCGATGTGCGTTTCGAACGCTCCTATATATGCTTATATCAATTCCTGTTTAATCAATCTCTACATTGCGATAACTCCTTTGATAAAATTGTACTGTTTCATATACACTTTTCTTTTCGTCTTCTTTATACCATTCTCAATTTCGATTTCTTCTTCAGTTTGTTTGGATATTTTCTTAACAATCTATTAGTTACCTTTATTAGCATCTTTTGTATACCTAAGTATGTACAGTTTTTAATACTTATCAAAATAGTTTAAAGATGAAACTTCTAACTATTCTAAGATGAATCTTTTCATATGGAAAAAAATCTAGGCAATATCACAGGCAATATCAGATTTTTTTTGTCTTTCAGGACATTCCATCCTGACCCTTTGTCTTCTTAAATCGTTCGATTTAACTTTGGTATACCATGCACAAAACTCGCACAATTTTGCACTATATTACCAAATTTATATTCATAATAGTAGATCAATTTAAACGAAAGATGCATTCAACTCGTTGAATCGCCGCTAGAGGTCAAGTACGGACAATAAAAATCGCCCGCGTACGGGGCGGGAAAGTCCCCGTGGAAAGGCCGAAAAGGGTCGAGAGCGAGAGAGGGGTTTCTCTCTGCCGAGCATACATCACTGTAACTTTTTGCAAAGAACGCGCGTTTCACTTTGTTGATAAATAACTCCGTCGGGCGGGCGAAAAGGGGCTCGCGGGGGACGCCGGGGGCCCGGGGGCGGCAAAGCGGGTCCGAGAGGTGCGCCCTATAGAAAACGCGCGAGCGAAAGAGAAAGCCCGAGGAGCCCCGTTTCACTCTACACGGTGATTTACTGTGAAAGACTGCGCGAAAAAAAGCCAGAGACGGACCTGGAAAACGATATTTTCCAAAAACTTTATATTCAAAATCAGCTAACGAAGCACCCAATCAACTTTAAAATACAGTTATTACGTCACGCTTAATTAAACTTAAACATACTATACCAATAGGTAATTCATTTAATATTTCACTTTGTGACGTTATATCATCGTTTTTAAATAAATTGCAGGTAATTTTTGTTTGGAAAAATCGTCCTGGATGCGCCCCTGGGAGTCCCCGAAACTCTATTTGTATCGCAGGATGCCGTGACAGTCCAATCTCGCGCCCGAGACCTCCGGACCCCCAAGATTAATAATTCTACTTGTTTTTGTAATATTTCACGTGTTAATTACGTACATTGTCGACGGTATTTTATGAAAAATTACCGACCGGTCCGTTCGGTCCGATGCCTCAATGGACGCTCTAATGCCTCCTCCCCCGAAATGTTTACGTAGGTGGTATTACGTTGGAGAGTAATGACGCGTTAACAGGTGCGAGATTTTCCCCGATTCCGAACGGTAATAAAAAATGCCATGATTAAAAAATCATAATTACAAATAAATGGAACCCTAAAGAGCCCTTAAAAAGGACTGTAAGGATTCTTTGTTGTATGCTAATACTTCGATCTCTTGAGGATACTATGAATGTCCTCTCACCTCTTTGAAGATGATGTCCAAAATTCATTCAAAACTATTCAAAATCTTAAATTTAGGAGTCTATATAGTACACTAGTTTCCATGAAGATGAGGTTCGAAATTGGCTGCATGAATAGACCTATTGCACCGATCTCTATAAAGGCGCTATCCAAAACCGATCCAAATTTTCTAACATTAGCACGATTAATTAATTATCCGTTAATAATTTCTCTTTCCAACCGGCAATAGTAACTTGTTGACAAATCGGGACTTCCGAAGACGACGTCCATAATTTAAATGCTGCCTATGAAAGAAACCGCTCGATAGATTTTCCTCTTTTATACGCCCCATTTGTCAACTAATAATAAATATATTTTGTAGATCTCGGTTTTCGACGTCCAAAAAAATTGTTGTCATTAAAACGTGTATCTTGGCACAGGAAACAGGAAGTTAATCTGCAACTGCACGTAGATAGCTTTATATATATTACGAGATTGTATATACAGGGTAATACGATTTCGATTTGCGAAAATCTCTACCGCATATTAATTCAAACCGAATCACAGGATTAATTTTACACCAACTAATATATTATTAGAGATGGAGATGAGATTAATTCATTATGTTATTTACACCTAGAAACGACTTGTTTACCACTCTATGAAGACGATGTACATTCGACTATAAATTACTAGTGTAAAATTGCGTTTTTGCCACCTGGTGCATACAATCCTACGAAGATGACGTCCACAATTTAGTTCAAAAATTCGTTTTGAGTGTAATATCGACGCCGATACGTAGAAATAGCAACGATTTAACGTGGTGTACGCGAGCCTATGGCGACGACGTCCAGGATTTTCGGGTGGATTCGCCGGCGGTGGTTCGAGCGGGAGCGCATATGACCCCGTATAAGAGATATATCGAGCGGGTGACTGCCGGTATAGCCGAATCCGAGCGGAACTTCCGGTCGACCGGAAACATAAAAAGAGACCGCAATTGCTCTTCGGTCGCGGTCAGTCCTAGTTAGGAGTCGAGTTTTACTCTCTTCTCCTGACAAATAGATATATACGTGGAATAGGCGAAAATATCGTAAACGTACACGCATTAATATGTGCAGAAAAAAATTGATAGTTGCAAAATTGGAGTCGATTATTTAACTCTAAAAAAAACGTTAATTAATTTAATTTTTTTACGCATTCGTTTGCAGAGAATACGAATTCGAAAAAACGCTTAATTTTCGTATAAATGAACATACGACTCTCGCCGGTGATTTATTTTGTCGCATTAATTCCACCTGGGGAGGCGATGTAACTTGTCAAATTTGGATGAAATACGACGTTGGAAATCATCTGAAAAATTCGCCAAACGACAAAATGCAAATTCGCTAAATTACGTTTAAAAACAAGTAGCAAACAAGTCGCGCATAATATGGGAGAGATGATAAATCGACCGGGTAAGTAAGCGAGGAGACCCAGGTAAAAGAATGCTAAAACTTTACCATATAGTTCGCTCGATATTTCAACGCCGTGACGTCACTAACTTTATGATAACAATTTCAATCACACGAGGGTTGCATCTTCTATGTATACTCATCGAAACGCCCTGTATAAGTAACTGAATAAGTGGAAACAGGCCCGTGACCTGTGGTTGCACATACCCGTGGCGTTTTGACAAATTAATCTGAGCGTATCACCGGCGATAGTATAATTTTTTTGTCGTTGGGTGTCGCTTTACGGGACACCCAAGTAATCCTATATTGTCGCGCCCGACTGATGTTTCAAAAATCCTACACTCGCTATTATACCATCATCTCTGTGCAACGCTGAAATTTATGATAGGCCAGTTGATCGCAAATTATACCAGCTAAATAATTAATTATACCTTTACAATCGAATAAATAATAAAATACAGGGTGGCCCAAAACTCACGCCCCACGATTGGTCTACGATTGGTCTACGATGGTCTACGATTGGTATAGATTGGTCAATTTTGAACCTCTTTATTTACCAAAGGAATACCTTCTTCATGTTTTCTACTGCAGTTTTGGCATCTCCATTGTCGTCTCCATAAGGCATTTCCCGGTGGGGCGTGAGTTCTGGGCCACCCTGTATAAGCGATACGTCAGTCGGGAGATATGCGAACGGACTATTTGATATAGGAGTTATAGTCTGTTCACATATAAGCTGATAGACTATAAGAATGTATCTAAGGTGAATGTCAACGAACGATAAATATACAAAAGTAAATTGAAATTTTTAAATTGAAGAAATTAAATATGTAAATGTCGTTGTTGCTGATGCATGGCAGGTATAAGGTTTTATCCAAATTGAAATCTACACTAACACAATGAAGGTT
Source organism: Phyllotreta striolata (assembly GCA_918026865.1). NCBI lineage: Eukaryota > Metazoa > Arthropoda > Insecta > Coleoptera > Chrysomelidae > Phyllotreta > Phyllotreta striolata. The sequence continues at coordinate 5,800,169 of OU900101.1, read as the reverse complement.
TTTTTATATAATTAAATAAAATATGACTGTGTTGATATCACTATATGAGGAATCAAAAGTTTTCGTTAAATCGCTAGATTGTTACTTGAAAACATACTAAATTTATATGATACATGGAAAAAAATAAATGATTAAATCAATTTTCTTATATCAGTATTAGATACAGCGTTCCAGAAATAGGGCGTTTCCAAATAAATTCTTGCGCAAACAAAAAGGAAATAAAATAAAACTTCATTAGCCATTTAGATGGTAATTTGCTTCCCTTCTAGGCGAATGCAAATTTTTTCGCGAGATTTTCCAAATCGGAAAAGCGAGTTTTTCCGTTCGAGGGAGAAGGCGGCTTCTCTTCTCTCCGGGCGATAGCGTAATTCGCGAAAATGCGAAAAAAGCGCCAGCACGTGGAAATGGAAATGGAAATAAACGAGCGCCAGAGCGAGAGAGGAGTAGCGACGGCGAAACGCAGAACATTAGCGCAATTGCGTGCAGGAGCGAAAGACATTAAATTTTCAGGATGATGTGATGAGGGAAATGGCGTGTGCCGCAGATTGCCCAAATTCGCTTTTCCATATCCTATTAAATGGCCTTTGCGAAACAATCGCATCACTTCACTACAATCTCTATACTCGTATAACATACTATAATGACTTTACTACGTTTAATTTAAAATATTTTTTATACTATATTAATTAATACGATGTTATACATGAGATATAGTGAACATACTATGTAGTAGGAGTTATAGTTCAACTACAAGAAGATAATAGTGTAAGCTAAAAAATCAAATTAACCTTACATTAATTTACGCCCTATACAAATTTGACCTAAAAATGATGAAATTAACTACATTTCCTTGGCATCGGGTACATTTTTTAACTTTATTTTGATTTCGGTAAGCACCTAACAACAAATCAAAAAAAAATAGCGGCGCGCATATAAATTCTCATGGCCATCGAACGGGCAGTTCGGGTCAACCGAGAGAAAACCAGGTCCGGCTTCCGGTTCCGGGCAGGTGGCCCCCGCCGTGATTACACCTCCGGGGAACTACGCTTGCTTGATGGTGCGAAGAACCCACTGGGCCTGCTCTGATCGACTGCTAATAACGTAGTACAAAATGCGGTTTTGATTTGGCGTCATCTCCACCCCAATTTATTTATACATATGTATGAATTTCCACCTACAAGTAGGCGAGTTTTAAATAAATTTAGTAATTTATTTGCGCTTTTATAGGAAATTCGCGAATTTATTACCGCTACACCAATTCGACCTATTAATTCGTATATAAATAACGTTGATTTGATTGGACAGGATAAAGGAATTACGGTGCGTGAGCTTCAAACGACTCGAATATTTAGACAATAATTTATCTACAAGTATGTGAATAGTTGGGTGTTTAGTTTTAATTTAAATCCTATAAGTAGATAAACTGCAGTAAACTACCCTTATATTTCAAATAGTTAGTTACAAGTATTTAAATTAGATAGATAAATAAAGTGAATAGAAATCAAGTTTGGTATAAATTTTTAAGGGGTAGGAAATGACCGTGTGTGTACGTGTGATGCGATAAAAACGAAATTCGATATCGAAACCGCCCTTTTTCCTGTAGGAAGCCACCCTTCTAGTCGAAGATCCAGTTTCGAAATCCTGTTCTCCGCGACGTTACGGGCGCCGTTTCCCATAGAAATCCAACCCCAGCACCGAACCGGGAACCGGTTCGACACAAGGTCGAAATCGACGAAAAAGTACGGGTACCTCAGATAAGACAAATTGCGAGTTTTTCGAAGAAGCGAGCGAACTCATCCCTAAAAGCAGATTAACTGGAATTCGTAGAAAACTAAAATCCTTCTCTCTAATCCCCCGAAGTGTCGAGTCGCATATAACCCCGGCAAGGTAAGGAAAATCAATTTTCGGTTCCTCGAAAGGCGAATATTCGCCACGCGAACGCCCCATTAGGAAAAGGACGCCCGGCGTCGAGGCGTCCTCTCCGCCGGCCTCGATCGTGCAGCCATCTAGCGCCTCTCGGTAATTAGAAACGTTACGTGAAAGCGTGTCGGGAAATGCGCCGTAAATGGTCTTTTAGTAATTTTAACAAATTAGTTGAGTTATGAGGTAGAGAGAAGGAAACCCTACTCGTTGAAATTTCCTGCTGCTTATCCTGATGCCGCATTGCAATCTTTAATACTCAACGAAACAATCAATTAGTATTAGTCTTTGCGTGAATACACGACCTTGGACGGTCCTCGCTGGCTTCGCGAGCTCTCTGGAAAATCGATTCGCGATTTTCGACCGCAGGAATGGCTGGAAAAACGGCCGCGTGGCGAAGAAAATTGTAGACATAAATATCGATTCCAGTAGTGATGTGACTTGATGGCCGCACGCTCGGCCGAGCTTGGAAATATGTATTTCTAAGCCGCAAAAAATATAAAATAATCTACGCACACGGGGAAAGCGGTCTCCCGCACCTAAACATCGGCCTATCCGAGTGGAAATTCATCTGCTCGCCGGCGAAAACTGACTCGGAATGCGCTTCAGAAGATTTTCCTTGCATTCAAACATCACCGATAGTAATGGAAATTAAATTGATGGTGGAAATAGCTTGGATTTTTACTTGGTCGTTTCTTGCATCAAGGGATATTTCCTTATTATCAGATCTATTTGGAATAGTAGTAAAAACTTTATTGGTAGATTTTTTCAAATAATCTTCGAATAAACTTCTATACCGGTGATGGAAAAAGAGCAACCGTTTCGAAAACATTTTGGTATAGGCGATAGTTAATCTCTCTAATAGTCCCATCGAATGTGAACTAACGAAACAGGTGTTTTTTTCTCTTCTCTCTACCTTGCGGAGCTATTAATCTTCCGAAAATTAAGAATGCTTGGCTATTAGCCACACTCAACACCTACCGTAATGATTCTTAATTTCCTCAAAGACTAGGAGAGACGTATTAATGGTTGTTGGTGTATTTATAGTGTATATTTTTTCCTTGCATTAACCTTCGGTTCGGTCCGAAAAAGGTTTATGTACAGGTATAAAATAACGCATCGGAAAAAGTTCATTGTTCCATTCTCGAAATTAATCATTCCGATGGTGATGGTGATGGTGATGGTTCGGACGCATATGGGAAAAATTTCCTATCACCGGATTATCGATATGTTAACGGTTTAATTCGATTAATCAACCGGAGGTGTATTTATTACTCAGTTAA